>CM067479.1:12751113-12785583 GCA_034552555.1 Semaprochilodus insignis | reverse complement strand
TATATATATATATATATATATATATATATATATATGTTTTTGTCTTCTCTGGAGTGCTGGAATCTTATCCGATATCTTGATCAACCTAAACATTCGTAGAAGCTGTTACTGCAGCAAAGAGTGGACAAGCTCACTGTTAATCTCCCTGATATTAGAGGTAACAATGGACAAGCAAGCATAGACATAATGTGTTGTGCATAAACAGTAATATGCAAAAATGAATGACCATCATTTCATTTGCCCAGTTATTTCCAAAAGAAAGTCTGGTTCCATTGACTTACATTCAAATTAAATTAGGTTTTTGCCCTCTCCTGTAAAGCTGGCATTTTGGAGATACTTCGTTTTTCTTTAGACAGTGGCGATATATAGAATTATAATAATAAATATATTTTAAAGAAATCAGAATGGCTGTTTTTAACACCGTTTAGTCCTAGAGGTTGGTTGTATTTCTGGGTTTCATCATTTCATGTAATCCCAATTACAAATTTAGACACATTGGTAATAAAACTCATAAACTCATAAAACTGTACTCCACATCTCGTCTAGTTTTGTTGTGCAAATTTCCTTCCTTTTTCTCTATTTCCATAGTGTTAAAGGCCTTCTGGAAAGACACACTGAGAATTGTATAACACCCCCCCCCACTTTGCGACTATAACTGCCTCCACTCTTCTGATTCTGAAAGCTTTCTCCATGACTTTCGGGGTTTGTCTGTGAGAATTTGTGCCCATTCAGTCAAAAGAACAGGTTGGATCAGGCGCCAGTGTTGGATGAGATGGCCTGCCTCGCAATCAGCAGTCCAATTTTTTTCCAAATGGTGTTCATTGGGGTTGAGGTCAGCGCTGTGTGCTACTGGAGTTCCTCTACACTAATCTTTAAGTCTTTATGGAGCTCTCTTTGTACGCAGGTTTCCTGTTGACAGTAGGGTAGGGAGGTAGGTAGGCAGGCAGCACTCCTCGGGCATCTATCAAATCCAGATTCATCTATGAGACTGCTAGATGGTAAAGCCCGATTCATCACTCCAGAGGACGCATTTCCATTGCTTTAGAGTCCAGTGGCGGCTTGCTTTACACCACTCCAGCCAACACTTGGCATTGCAGTCCACAACTCTGAAGAGCTCAGTGACTTTAAACCTGCCACTGTGTGAAAACACACACACACACACACACACACACACACACACACACACACATATGGCAAAAGGCAAAAGAGCCATTCTATGACAGTATATATGACAGTATATATATATATATATATATATATATATATATATATATATATATATATATATGTTTTTTTGTGTGTGTGTTTTCACACATTGCCTTGTGGCAAAAGAGTCATTCTATGACGGTGACAGGTTTAAAGTCACTGAGCTCTTCAGAGTCATTCCACTGGCAGTGTTTGTCTTAAGATTACATGGCCTTGTGCTTGTTTTATGTACATGTTAGCAATGGGTGTGGCTGAAACTCAGTAATCAGGAGGGGTTTCCACATACTTTTGCTCATATAGTGTATATTTGACTGCATGTAATAAACAACTTGAGTTCTTATTACTAAGAATTATGGGCCTGTACAGTTTGCTGTTGACTGAATTCAGGTTTTTTTATGTACAGTAAAGACAGTAATTCAGTGCTAGGAAATAAAAGAAATCTGATTATGCAATGTTACTTAATAGTGCTAAGCCTGTTGAGCTTACTAACAAAGGTGCAGTCAAATTGAATGAATGAGGCTTGTCAATGATTATACAGGACGGTTATATTTTACGTTGGCAGCTTGGTTTGAATGAAATCTTAGATAAAAGCTTGCGAGTGGTTAATTGTTTGTGGTTTCACTTTCCCAATAGTCATTTAATCTCAGATTGCATTAGTGTATGGTTTTTTTTTTGCTATAGTGATTAAGCTGGCTAACAGAACCAAGGTCGGGACTACGCCTGTTATTATCTGCTAGGGAGAAATGGCAGAAAGATAAAGTATGTTTTGGTGACAGTTTAGTTGTGTTGTGGAATCTTTGTTACAAGGAAAACCTGTTTGGCTTTCAATGGTCATCTTAACGTTAATGGTCAACGTTAATCCCTCCACAGTCATTCATTCTTACCAGCAAATGTCTCATCAAATGTCTATTAAAATGATGTTCCTCCGACGCCCAGGCAACTAAGGCATTAGGTACGCTTTCACCAAGGAAGTACTCCTCCATTATTTGGTCTCAGGTGTCATGACAAAGCAGATGAAATCATTAGACATTTAGACGCTCTAGGAGAACACAGTTCGTAAGACCTGACAGCCAATTAGAGGAGTCTGACTCAATAGCACAGGTTCTCTTCCAGGGCAGCTTGGTGGTCTCATTAGACTGATGTGGTCTGTATTATTCTGGTCAAACAATGGTGCACAAATGTGTGCATGTGGATGTGTGCACATTTGTGTCCGTGACATACACTATATGGCCAAAAGTATGTGGACACCCCTCCTAATTATTGAGTGCAAGCATTTGGCCCACACCCAGTGCTAACAGGGGTATTAAATCAGGCGAATAGCAATGCACAGGTAAACACTGGCAGTAGCGTACGTCTTACCAAAGGGCTTAGTGATTTTATGTCATTTTGTGAAATATATGCCCATCTAGATCTACTTGTTCAACTGTAAGTGCTATTATTGTGAATAAGAAGTGTGTAGGAGCAGCAACAGCTCAGCTATGAAGTGGTAAACCATGCAAACTCATCGCATGCTGAAGTGCGTAGTGTATAGAAATCACCTGTCCTTTGTTATGTAGCTCATTACAGCATCTCTAGAAGCAAGATCAGCACAAAAACTGTGTGACAGGAGCTTCATGAATTGGCCAAGCAGCTGTACTCAAGCCTAAGATCACTATGCACAATGCCAGGTGTCAGCTGGTGTGGTGTAAAGTATTCCGCCACTGGACTCTGCAGCAGTGGAAACGTGTTCTCTGGTGTGATTAATCCGGCATTCAGGTGAACGAATGTCAACTCGGTACTAATAACATGTATGTAGTAATGGAGTATTAATGTAGTCATTTAATAGTAAAATTTGGTGAGAAGTGATAAAGGTCTGGGCCTGTTTTTCAGGGTTTGGGCTCGGCCCCTTAGTTCCAGTGAATAGTGCTCTTAATACTACAGCATAGAAGGATATTTTAGGCAACTATATTTTTTCAGCTTTGTGGCAGCCGTGTGGGGAGAGCCCTTTCCTGTTCCAGTTTGGCTGCGCCTCTATGCATAAAGCAAGCGCCATTAAGACAAGGTTTGATGAGTTTAGTGTGGAGCAACTCGGGCGGCCTGCACAGAGCCCTGACGTCAAGCCCACCAAGCACCTTTGGGACGAATTGGAAAGTCGATTGCAGGCCAGACCTTCTAGTCCGACCTCACAAATGCTTTTTTGAATGAATGGGCACAAATTCCCATAGACACACTTCACAATCGTGTGGAAAGCCTTCCCAGAGGAGTAAAGGCTTTTATAGCCGAAAGGAGGGTGGAGCAACCCCATACTAATGCCCATGAATTTTGGAGTGTGATGTCCAGCAAGATCATATGGGCATGAAGAACAAGTTTCCACGTGTATTTGAGCATATACTGTTTTCTTGGCATGTCTTCGGACTCTGTATTAGTTACTTGACATCATTTCCAAGTGTTTATTAAATTGTAGTTTTAACTGACAAATATTTAGTCCAGTTTTGTATTTGACATGACGAATATGCCTCTTTTTGAAGACTGAAGCTTGTTATAGTAGCCTTAACAGGGCAGTTGTGCAGCGTTGCATCCCTCGTCCATTTGTCATAATGCATAATTTGTTTTCATGTTTTCATACATCAGTGTTCACTTGCATGCAATATGTAGCACTCATTACTCTAATAAATGACACAACCATTGGGAATCAATGGTGTCCACCAATTCTGACTGCTTGCTAAGCCCCAGAGCTGGGGGCTAGTAAACACAACCAAGCTAGAATTAGTGTCACTCTCAAGCTCAGTTGTCAAACTCAGTCTAAAAGAAAGCAGCGGTTCTACCATTACTCAGCATGTTTCCTTTGTGGTAAGGTGTCTGGATAGTAACTTTTCTTTGTTGGACAAGTTATGCATAATGTTGAGTTTTGAGTACTTAAATCTATCTACCGTAATGATGACTAATGATGACAGTTGTTACAGTCATTTAGATGCAGTAAGATGTTTAGCCTCCTAAATGTATTTATTTGTTCCATAACAAAGCAGTTCCTCAACCCCTAAGCAGTTCCTCACACTTTCAAAATACATCATCAGAAGGGTGTTTTTCTAGTCCTTAGACGATGGACTCTCAGTCTAGAGACTACATAAGGGTGTTTTTCTAGTCCTTAAACCAGAGACTCTCAGTCTAGAGACTACAGAAGGGTGTTTTTTCTAGTCCTTAAACCAGAGACTCTCAGTCTAGAGACTACAGAAGGGTGTTTTTCTAGTCCTTAAACCAGAGACTCTCAGTCTAGAGACTACAGAAGGGTGTTTTTCTAGTCCTTAAACCAGAGACTCTCAGTCTAGAGACTACAGAAAGGTGTTTTTCTAGTCCTTAGACGATGGACTCTCAGTCTAGAGACTACAGAAGGGTGTTTTTCTAGTCCTTAAACCAGAGACTCTCAGACTAGAGACTACTGTGGTACCACTGTTGGAGGCGAGTATGCATGTTTACAACAGATGTAGCGATTAAGTCGATCAGTGTTTTGGGTGATGATACAGATCGATTTCCAGCATGAATTTTGCTACCACTTCTGTGTATATATCTCACTGTAATTAACCAGTTTTCTCATGGATTTCCTTGTCTCTGGGTTTGAAAATAAGCGACATGAGTTCATTCCCTGTCACCTATACGACATGGCATAGGTGTTAATTAGGTGTAAATCATCTAATTAGGATTATATGGCAGTTTAAAGGAATCATTAAGTGGTAGAAACTGTGAACTAATGCATCAACAGAAGGCCCAATAGGGCTTTTCCGCCATCGCTGCCTGCCCTTTGGTGAGGGTAATAATGTCACCTGCCGTCCCTGTGTCAGTTAAGTACTTACTTTGACTTGTAGGCCTGTTCTCTGGAATCGTAATGCAAATCTCTCTATTCAAATGAGGGCTGTGGAAGATACCCTGTGTGTACTATTATTGTGTGCACACATTTGAATATTCCTCCCATTTTTATTCACCAGCTCTTCCACGACAACAAAAACAATGTCAAGCACAGCTAAAGAAGATGTGAAGACCATTATTTGTTGCACATTTCAAAATCAGGCTTATTTAAAAACGATTGAAATGTTGTGATGCGATAGGGAAAGTTTGAATTCCTCTCGCATATTATTTGCCAGTGATTTTAGCTTGTGTCGTAAGTGAAACTCCATCAGTAAGAAACATTTCAGGTTCACAGATGTTGTCAATCGTCCAGGACAGATATGTTTGGTGCTTTGGTTCTGCTGTTAAGCTATTAAGTTAATGTAGCTAAGACCCCTAGAAGTTAGTAGTCAATACTGAATGGTGTCTTTTTTGGCGCATGCATCTCTAACACTTTATTTGGACTGATATGGGGGATATTTATTGAGCTACACATACAGAAGTAGTGTCTCTCAGTATGATGGTGGGCCGCCATGTTTGCTTACGCAACATACCAGACGCCTCAGCATGTTGTCCGTCCCATGCAGCTTGAATATTCTCACACAGTTCCTGCAGATGTTTTTAGTAGGGGTGGAGGTGGAGTGACACCAGGCTTTCTGGACATGTGACGCGTGACAACAAACACAGAGTCTTCTACTTAGTTCTTAAAGAAACTGGAGGAACACATGGCGGAGGAACACACAAGTGATCTGAGATCCTCCATACAGAATGTCTTCAGACACTTGTGGACTCTCCTCTTCAACTTGTCATACAGTTTTTCTGTGGAATATAGGTCTGGGACCTGGGATGACCATGTGGAAGTCTTGATTCTGTGGTCAGTGATCTATTTTGAGTTGATTTTGGGTGTGCTTTAATGCATCGTCATACTGGAAGACCCAGCTATAGCCCAGGCAATCTGCTGGTACTGATCCACCACCATACTTCACAATGGGGATGAGGTACTTTTCTGCAGTGCTATCTTTGTGTCTACACTGAATACACCTCTGGTGTTTGTAGCCAAAAAGCTTTGTTTAGGTTTCATCTGACCATAGTACATGGTCCGAGTTCCAGAAGCATCTGGCAAACTGTAGGGGCTACAATTTGTTGGTTCTGGACAGCAGAGTCTTTACAGGGGGCAGTATGCAGTACATACTAACGTAGGATGCAGTATAGCAGTGTGCCACTTCAAATACAGCCCATCTTCATCTGATGAATCATTCTGTTTCAGTAATTCTTGAGCAATCCATCATTCAGTGATGATTTTGAAGAAGTTATACAGCTGCAGTCAGATATTCAGCTTTCTAGCAGTGACCACATGGATAATTCTGTGCTAACTTCATGAATAGCTAGAAACTGTCTGAGTGGGTTTAGAAAAGTTTTGGGGCTAAGTTTTTGTAGACTTCTAGTGTTTGTTAGCGAGGTTGGTCTTGTAGCTCCAGTGCTCTTGGCTTACCGACTTCTTCTGAGTGAAAACCTCAACAGTTCTTTGAAGTAAGCTCAAACAGACTTGGTTATGCGGTTGCTCACATTGTAAGACATACTGTTACAGTTTGTCCGTATTTTGGTCTTATTTAATTCTCTTGTTTTATAGATGACAGTATGTCAGACAATGCCAAAACCCACATGAGCAAGTTATGCGATTAGCTATGTTAGCAGAAATTATAGAAGCAGACTTTAGACAGACAACATGTGTTGGCTGATGGACAGCATGTGGCGTAAGGGGCCATATTGTGAATGTTTGATTATGCACACTGTTGCATTGAAGTGCATGTTGCTGAGATGGTCAGGTACTTCTCAGGGAAGACTAGATCTCTTCTGTTACAGATGTAGGGATCAGTCTTTTAACGGGGGTCCACAGTGTTCACATTCTTTGCCTTTGCATTTGACAGCCATGTAATTTAGGGGGTCAGGGGAGCAGGGAAAAGACTTGTGGTCTCGTAGAAGTGTGGAATTGAACATGAAAAGTTACGGCAACTGTGCACTCATTATTTTTCCAAGTTGGTTTAAATGGTGGTATCATGGTGAACCAGACTGTGTCTCTTCTCCCTCAGGTTCCTTTGCGAATGGTCATCTCAACGGGTCAGGAGCTAAAACAGGACTGTTCACGGGCAGCTGTAAGGCAGACAGGTCACGGTGCGCGGCTCAGACCAACAACGATGACAGCGAATACTCAGGAGAAGGGCCTGCAAGAAAGAGGTGAGTGTTAATGATCTTTCACCAGCCTTTCGGCAGGGATTACTGGTGTGAACCTGATAAGATTTCACTGTTCACTTTGGGGTTTGGCTGGGTTTTGACATCACTTTTCAAATATTTGTTGGGCTTGGCTTTCAGGTATACAGTCAGAGTTAGTGTTTTCACCTATAACAAATTCTCACTCTTTCAAGATTTCTGCATCTCTGCCTTTTATTTTTGTAAACCTTTTATTACCTTATATTTATTGATGATTCTTTGGTTCGGTTTGGGTTGTAATCCAACACATTTTGTCAGGCTACAGCCAGAATGAGAATGAATTTTGTGAAGCAAAAGAGTCCAATATGGACAGAACATTGTGTTCTATAGTTCGGCTTGTGGACATAATTTGTGGGGCTTTATTCAGGTCCAGACAGAATCTTAGCGTGTTACAGTCGAGTTTTGTTATGGTACAGCTGGATTCAGACAGAGCTTTAGTCCAGCGTTTAGTCCAGAGTTTTGTTGGGCCACAGACTGGCTTGGACGGAATTTGATCAGGTTACTGTCAGGTTTGGACAGGTTTGGATAGTCAGCCATGGATAAAATTATTTCAGACAACTGTAGTGCTCTGAGAGTTTTATACAGTCAGGTTCAGACAGAGGTTTGTTCAACTACAGTTAGATTTGGACTCTTGTCAGACTTCAATTGGGTTTGGACAGAATTTTGTCTTGCTACATTTGAGCTTGGATAGAATTTTGTCTTGATACATTTGAGCTTGGATAGAATTTTGTCTTGATACATTTGAGCTTGGATAGAATTTTGTCTTGGTACTTTTGAGCTTGGATAGAATTTTGTCTTGATACATTTGAGCTTGGATAGAATTTTGTCTTGGTACATTTGAGCTTGGATAGAATTTTGTCTTGGTACATTTGAGCTTGGACAGAATTTTGTCTTGCTGCATTTGAGCTTGGACAGAATTTTGTCTTGCTGCATTTGAGGATGGGCAGAATTTTGTCTTGGTATATTTGGGCTTGGGCAGAATCTTGTCTTGCTGTGCCTGGACAGAATTTTGTTTTGCTATATTTGTGCTTGGACAGAATTTGTCTTGCTATATTTGTGCTTGGACAGAATTTGTCTTGCTATATTTGTGCTTGGACAGAATTTTGTTTTGCTATATTTGGGCTTGGACAGAATTTTGTCAGGCTATGGTCAGGCTTCACCAGAATTTGGTCATGCTGTAGCCAGACTAGGACAGATTTTTTTCGTCTTACAATCACTACTGCAGGGCTTGAACAGAATTTTGTTGACATGCAGACAGCGGTGCGGATTTGTTTCTGGCAGGTTGGGACAGTCAGGTTGGGATCAGCCTGCGGTCAGGTTGGACAGAAACTATAGCACTATGTTTGCATTCTCGAATCAAAATTTCAGGCCCGATTAAAGCTCTAATCAGCATAGAGCCTGCGCCTGCCGAACCCTTGAGCTGAATAAAGAGTCTCCACATTCCATTCCACTGATCGCACACTCAACTATTTCACATTATAGCCACTCCAGCTCAAAGAGCCACACACAGGCTTTCATCTGCGACTGAAGGTTAATGGAAGCCCAGGCTGGCCTGTGTATTCACAGGAGAGAAGCAGGGGCTGCTCATGCTCCCGTCTCTGGCTGAGCTTTCCTGCGTGTCTCTAAAACCCTCCACTGCTCATTAAACAGAGCAGGGCTGGATAATTGCCTGAGTGCTTAGACTTTTTGCTGGGCTCGGAGATCTCTCCACTCCCCCTTGGTGCCTTCGCCACAAGGTGATTAATTCTGCGAGTGAGGAGTACATCGCTGCCGTGCAGAAAGGAGCTGCAAAGGCATATACTTGCACACCTCTCTGTCTTGGTATGCCCACGTACGCTAATGTTTATGGTGTCTGCGAGTCAGTTTATTAATCTTCCGCCCTCCCCTGACTGAAAGCTTTAGCTGTCATTTATAGCTCTTATAAACATACTCTCTGTAGCAGCTACACGGTTAACATAGCTAACTCATCATCTAAGCTTTTATTTATAGGAATGGGCAAACACTGCATCCCTGTATTGTGTCTTTGTGTACTTTGCCTTTATAGATATCACTATATCATAAAACTGTAACTGCATAAAATCCTATTCAAAGTAAGGCTGCCCTGGTTACATTACATTATGTTTAGCTGGTGTACTTGGTGGTGGAACATCTCGATGCTGTCCAATGAAAAACATGTATCTCCATTTTTGTTGATTTTCACTTTAATGCATCATATGAACACAACAGCTGCTGTTTACATTGTGTGAAAGTTTCATGATGAATGGACCAACAGAAATGGACCCAAAACTGCTTGGTAAGAAGTCTGGTTCCATTGACTTACATACAACTAAGTGAGATTTTTGCCCTCTCCTGTAAAGTTACCATTTTGGAGATACTTGTTTTTCTTTGGACAGCGACGATATCAAACGTATCCCCTAAAGAGAAAACACTTAAGCACAGAGGTTTGAACTCACAGTTATTGTTTATTTGCTGGATGTAATGTAAATTGGAGAAGAAATAGTCATAAACATACAATTAGGCTAATTTTATTTATCCCCGCTTACTTAATCACAGATTTTTCTTTCCCTGCTTATCAAACTAATCCAACTAAGCATCTGCTTTGGGCCCAATTTTTTCACACATCGACTGAGACATTCACTGCACTGTACCACATCTTCTCAAGCTGTGAATCCTGTCACTCACACCACACAGGTATTCATAACCTTACTGTCCTTATGCAGCACCATTTGCAGGAGCTTGAAGTTACTACCACCTTAAACCCTCAAGGTAACTGATTATTTGACAAGGGAGCTTAATAACCCATTACATAGTTAGCACCAGTTTGTTTCCTGCCTAGTGAGCCTCCAGCACCCGCCACGACCAAGAAGGATAAGCGACTCAGAAGAAGGAATCCATTTATGAACGGTACTCTGTATTGGTACTCAAGCCTATGTTTATGGATCACAGATCAGTTTTGGTACTGGAAGGGAAAAAGTGGTATTAGTGTATCTCTATAAGTAAGTGCATTCGCTCATGTAGCCTGCTGTGTGATGGTTCAGGCGTGCAGTTTGCATATGGCTAATTGGTGGTTTGAACTTCCATCACTTGTAACGATGCATGTCAAATGCTTATGAAATTCTTCTTGAACTCTAAGACAAAGGTGTCTTATCTGATGGACTTACTTTGTAGTGGCTGGAAAGTTGTTTACTTTTTGATTTGTTTGCTGAATCATCACCTTAATGAGTGCTGGTTATATTAATTTGGTTATTATTGTAAAACATACTTAATGATTTCATTGATCTCTAATGCTCAGTTATGGTAAATACATCACCAGTATCACCATGCCAGGACAACCAAGTAGGAAATGCAGATATCGCATGCATTTACTCTGCGGTGCCTGAGGTCTACCGTTGCTTCATTCAGTCTCAAGGTGGGCTATTAAGCGAATCCACAATATATTGTGATTCTTTAAGTATCACAATTTGTTTCTGGGAAGGAGATGGAATGGACAAACTTTGCCAGCGAAACGGCCGTGGCATATTTGCCAACATAAATGATTTAATAAGGAGCATGTTGAGAAATATACGCACCACTGGAAAAAATAGCTGCACCCAGAAGGGATCAACTGACAGGAATGAAACTTGGTGGGTAGGTTTGACATCATGAGACATGCGAATGATTCAAGATTCACACACATGTGACATAAGCAAGGACAGGGCTTATCGCCGTACCTGACTGACCCAACAGCCACGATTGCGGACATTTAGCGAGCAGCGATACCCTTCATGAGTCATCCTGTTAGTGTCAGCACCATTGGCAGACGGCTGCATGATGCAGGACTGCATTCACGCAGACCGCTAGGACGACTCCCCTTAACACCACGTCAACGTCACCAAAGACTGCAGTGGTGTCGTGCCAGACTGTCATGGAGTGACTCGGAATGGTAGCAGGTCATCTTCAGTGGCGAATTCTGCTTTTGTCTTGATGGAGACGACCAACGAATCCGTGTGTGGAGGCAAGATGAGCGGTTTGTTGTCATGCGTCACATGTCCAGAAGGTCTGGTGTCACTCCACCTCCAACCCTACCGCACAATCTGCAGGAACTGTGTGAGAATATTCAAGCAGCATGGGATGGATTATCACAGGACACCATTAGGAACCTCTACAACTCCATGCTGAGACGTCTGGGATGTTGCATTAGCAAACATGGCTGCCCTACACCATACTGAGACACTACTTCTGTATGTGTAGCTCAATAAGTATTGACCATATCAGTCTAAATTAATCATCATTTATTGTTCCTGGTGACCTTTATCTTCCTTCCCAAAAGCACTGCAATCCCACACTTCCTTCTGGGTGCAACTATTCTTCTGACGATGAGTGTACATTAATAAAATGAAACAATGATACAGTAACCTGGAACACTGACACTACTGTCCTGTCTCTATACACTGAGTGTTGTTTGTTCCCCCTGTTACCACAATGAAAGCTTCCACTCTTCTGTGAGAGCTTTACACTAGATGTAGGAACATTACTGTGCATTCAGCTGCTCGGGATTAGTGAGGTCAGCAACTGATGTTGCATGATTAGTTCTGGATCACAAACACCTCTCCAGTTCATCCCAGAGGTAATGGGTGGAGCTCCATTGCTCCGGAGAAACCAGTTTCACTGCTCCACAGCCCAATTCTTTGTGTCTAGCTGATGCTTAGTACTGGGCATGGTGACCTTAGGCTCATGTGTGGCTGCTTCACAGTGTTCCATACTATTGTAAATGCTGTTCTGTGGAGGTAATCCAAGCACACCTGTAGCATTATGATTAACTAACCTTTTATCACCGTTTACAATATTATCATGATTCTTTCCATGCTGGGTTTAATCCTATGCAGCTCATGGACTGTGGACAAAACTTATAACAAATTTTCGGCCAGCTTTTTTTTTTACCTTGTATATTCCCATTTTTATTGTGAATCATTAGGCTACGTTCACATTACCAGGCTGAAGTGACTCAAATCAGATTTCTTGTCTTAATGTGACACAGATGTGATTTTTTTCAGGGCTGTGTGGACACACGTCAAATCTGATCTTTTCTAATCAGATTGCAGTCGCTTTCATATGTGGTCCTAGGTCGGATACGTATCTAAGTGGTGGGAATGTGACATGAACGTGAACATTTTTTTCCCTCTATGGTGGAATATGGTAGTGTTTTAGACTACAACAGTTTCCTGAAATTAGACCTAAAAAATTCGCAATATATATCAGCTTGCTTACAGTATCACAGTACATTGAATCATAACCGCTGGTTCAAAATACATATTGTATCGCCAGGTTCTTGCCAATACACAGCTCTACAGTGCAGTAGATGTTCTATAAAACCAGGCATACACTGTGCAATTAAGCCTGATTTGGTCGAAGCCAACTGAATTTCATGATCGGGCCGAACTTCAGCTTCCTCGGGGGTCGTTTGCCGTGCAGTGTGAGAGGGGAAGCAACGTCCGATTAACTGCCCGAGTGAGCCCCGATTGAGCAGTCAGACGATCGGATGAATTTCAGACATGTCAGACGTTTTGGTCGCTTGTCTCACGGTTTGAGCAGCTTCACGAGCCAATCTCTCAAAGTCGCACCCAAAACCACATCCGGTCGGTCACAACTACGGCTCCTACCCAGCTGCCCACACAGATACACAGAGGCTAAAGAGTCAGCATTCCCAGTACCAGCGTCCGTAAATGCAGGCTGTACTACAGTGATGGTTTATATTGTCTGTGTAGTTCACCTGGTTTTCGGTACAGGGTATTAAAGTTAGCAAAACTGTTGTAACACAGTCGGTTTGACAGCGGTTGAATCCCAAATCCCCCTCCCTGCACTACGTAGGGAGCAGGGAGTCATTTGGGATTCAGTGTTTCGGACGTGCAGCGTGTTGCTTTGAATGAAACGGCTTCGTTGGAAATGGTCTGTAGACGGAGCTGATCTGTCTGCATGGGCCGAGTATTCGTTGTGTCATATTGTCATATCGAGTCAGACAGAGCGTTTTCGTACATTCTGAGTACATACATCGCAGGTTTTCTCCATATGTGGTGGCCGATTCAAACGTGCAGTGTGGGCTGTGAGCATTAGCCAAGATTTCTAAACTCGCACAGTGTATGCCTGGCTTAAAGCAGAGCTCATCTGCTTCTCTAAAGTGTATCTACTGAATTTTACTAAATTGCAGTGCAGAGAGTCCACAATCATGTTACATGTTTAATATCATGCCGTTAACAAATTACCGATTGTCTAGTCATCAGTGGGGGCATCATAAAATAACTGATTTCACTGAATTCACTACTAACACAGTGTATGTAGATACTTTTGGGCATATAGTGTTTCATCGTATTGCTCACCTCTATTACACGACATGTGTGAACGCTGGGCTGGACCAGGACAGGCTTGGCAATGGAAAATGAGCAACCCCTTGCCCTGCCCCCAGTTCCAGGAATGCGGCCAAGCGTTCCCACTCAGACCCCGACCAGCACAACACATGGCACAATTCAGAGGCTTTTCACTGTCTTCAAAAATATACAGCTGGCTGGCAAAAGTGTGGCCCCATCATTTGTTGCTACTTGCTGAGGGCAAAATCATGTGAAGAACTGTTGCTCTACACCAAGGCCAGTCTGTAGATGTAGCACTTCACCATAAGACTACTATTATATGATTTAAGAATGGTTTTATTAGGCGTCAATAAGCAGTTAAGACATATGAATAAGGAGGGAATCTGTGACCCGTTGCTTGCCAGTTAGTGAGCTCACATTCATCTGTTATGTTAGATGTGGAAGGCCAGTATATACACTTTTTCAGGTATTCCATATATCTTTTCAGACAAGATACAGGACGAGTCAGTACTGTTCATATTGGTATAGACTGATGTTGCATTAAAATACATGACCTACTTCTTTCATAAAGCTGTGCCAGTGCATTTCTCCTCTCTTACACTCTTCTGTGCAGTTCTAACCCCCTGACTCTCCGCCCCCACAAGTTCTCCTGTACATGGAGAGAGACATACTGCTGAAGAAGAACTGAGACTGTATTACAACATCTTTTTCCACAAATTTGTATTACTAGTCTTTTCTTACAGCATCTTTTCTCCAGTTAGGAAATCCTAAACTACTCTTTCGAGGTAGATAATCAGTTGGTATGGTTGTAAGCATACCGGACAAAAAATGAGTCCCCTGTGACTGAAACGCAACTAATACCATGCAATACCTCCACAAGCAAGAACAACAGCTGTGATTGGATTTGGCATGGACCTTACAAGTTTCTGGATGTAGGCCACATTAATATTCAGACACTCTTACATCAAAAGATTGCACAGTTGGACCAGATTTGATGGTTGCCTTCCCTGGCACAATTCTGAGGAGAATTTCCTGTAGACTGGGACTGTTGCCACTGCTGGTAGACCTGTACTGTATACTTCCATACACTTGCAAATTCAGCTACTTCCTTCACACTATGGCCTTTGGCACGCCCAAATGCAATCACTCGTTTTAGCCAATCATCAACATCTGCTCTGGACTCATTTTCCACACGTGGAACAAGACATTCATTGCACTGTACCACCTTAATTTCTTACTCCTGCCACACACCCCATGGATATTTATAGCCCCATCATCCTCGTGCAATGTCACCTGCAGGAGCTACTACCACCTCAGACATGCAAGGTGACAGTTTTTTGAGGTGACTTCCAAGAATGTTTATATCCACTATTACAGTAATGTCCACTTCTGCCCTCAGGAGATTCTCTGTTATGCTAGCAACAAGGTAACAGTGGTCTACTCTGACATTTTCACACAAGGTTTCGCTGTTACTCAGACAGCTAATGCTTAGTACTTAGCTGATGCTTAGTATTGAAAACTTGTAAGACATTATAATAACTTATTCTTTAATTGTAGGTTGCAGTTGTACAGTAGATCATCCAGTAAATCTTTCATATTCAAGCCGAACTGTAGCAGAGAAGCCCATTATCCTGTACCGTGCCAAGCTAGCTGATTTAAAATATAGACTACTGCCAGCTCCTAGTATCCTGAGATTTATTCTCACTAATGCAGGTGCAGGTTGTGAGTCTGCTGTTAGCTGTAGCCTTTGCAATGTGTCCAGGTATTCACAGTAGAGTTTTCACAGTGGATGTGAAGCAAACCCAAGCTGATGGAAAGCACTAGTTCTTCTGCATTGGCTTGGTGTGTTAGGGCTAGGGTACATGGTCAACCGTTCAAGGTGCCAGTTTTCAAATGATGAAATCACTATTCAAATATTGTCTAGGTGCACAAGATGGTGCTGATTGCGTTAAGTAGTGTGCAACATAGCAACATCCGCCAGGGAATGAAAGAATCAGCTGGTACTAGGAAGTTACTTTCTACATGAGATATTAGCAGGACCTGCCAAAGATCACGATCTGCGATATATATCTCATCATTCAGATCCTCATCAGTACAGACACCAGTACTGTACCATCGTTTCTTTTGCACAGTGGCAGCATGCTTTGCAGTTTCTCTTGTCTTGGGTGGTGTGCTTCCTTAAATGGGTATGTAAGCTCACTGAACAAAAAATTAGTCACCTTGCGTGTTTAAGGTGGTGGTAACTTACGGCTCCTGCAGATGGCGTTACACGAGGATGGTGGGGCTATAAATGCCGCAGGGTGTGAGTGACGGGATCCATAGATTGAGAAGAGGTGCTACAGTGCGGTGAATGTCTCGTTCCATGTGTGGAATATGGCTCCAAAGCAGATGTTAATGATTGTCTGAAAGGAGTGACTGCATTTGGGCCATAATGTGAAGGAAGTAGCTGAATCTGCAGGTGTATGGAAGTGTACAGTACGTGTCTACCAGCAGTGGCTAAAATCCCAGTCTACAGGGAATTCACTTCGGAATTGTGCCAGGCAAGGCATCCACCAAATCTGGCCCAACTGTGCAGTTCTTTGATGCAAGAGTGAACATTGATGTGGCCTACATGCTATTCAAGTCAAGTCAAGTGGCTTTTATTGTCATTTCAGCTCTGTACAAGTACACAGTGAAATGAAATTACGTTTTTTCCAGGACAAGGGTGCCACATGCAACAAAACGAGAACAAAAAAACAATACAATACAGACAAAAACAATACAGTCAAGTAGGGCTGAAAGACTAATTGATTTTATATTGAAATCGCAGTTTAGACGAGTGCAATATTAAAATCACAAGAGCTGCAATTTTTTTTTATTGTAGGCTTTTTTTATCAAAACCAAAAAAATATATTCCCTTATATGGGGGATATTTAACATAATATCAGAGCTTGTAAACTGCCTGTGGATGAGTTAGACCAATCAGAGGCTGCCAAACAACTATATGCTGTGACATCACAACCATAGCTAACTGTAGAGAAAGGGGATGCTTGTTTTACTGACCGAGTAACAGGCCTGGACTTCAGTTCCCAGAACATAATTGCAGTGTAAACCTCATTCGCAATGCTGATCAGAAAAATCGCAATTAGATATTCAGCCCTACTATTAGGTACATTTCAGGGCCTTAATGAAATGCATTAATTGACAGCTAATCACCGCAGGTTCTTCAAAAAGGCACATTTGAATTCATGATTGAGTAACTGTGATTTATAGAGTAATTATGATGGCCCTGCTGATAATAGATCACTGATATAGGGAACGCATGCCGCTTGTAGTTGTGAAGGGAAGTCTTGGGTTCTATTTGTTTTGTAGTTGAACTGAGATTCAAGAAGCATTCAGAAATTATTTGATTGCATGGGAAATGCAGGGTTTACATGACATAATGGAAACAATACAGAATACCAACATGTCACTTATAACTGGCGGGATTGCTCTTTCCCTGCAGAACTGCTTCAGTTGTCCTTGATCTGCTCTAGTACACGTTTTGAGCAGTGTATAATGGGAAGTCGTCTCATTCTTGAAGAAGTACAGACACACCATCATGTTGAATGCATAAGAACAGGCTGAACAGACTGAAGGTTTCCCTCAGCGCCCTCAAAAGTAAACTTCTCCAGATGTTACAGACAGCCCATGCTACATGGCTTGTGTTAATTATACCCCTTTTAAAACATCGACTTTGGTTTTAATGGCGTATGAATGGGGGCCTTATCATAAATATTAGCTACGTGAAGCTAATTATGCACAGTGGTTGGTGGAGAGGTTGGGCCAGGTGGGGTAAATTAAGTTCTGTGGTCAAGATCTAGTTTTATTTGAGCAGCAGGGAGTTTTAAATGTGCTCAGCTCTTTTGGTTGTTGCTCCATGGTTGTAAAAATGAACTGCATTTTGCACTTGCTAAGCTATTTTTGAACATGAACATTTGCCATTTTTTTAGCAGAATCCATAACATTTGTACCCAATTCCAACCATGGAATTTCAAATGGATCATATATAACACCCTGGATCTCTGCATTAGTCCTGAGTAGGAGCTACACAATTGTTCCTGGTCGGACTGGAGTCCGAAAAGGGTTGATTTTCAGATTTTAAGGATTTTGGTCCAAAATCTTCAAACTTAAAAGCTTTGGACTCAAGTCCCGAGACGTTCTGCCGTTACTGTCTAGATCAGGGGTTCTCAAGCTTTTCCAGATAAAGGCCCACCTGTTCATGATTAGAAAGCAACGCTTAGCAACACTGTTTTGGGTGCCTACCCTGCAATATGCAGTTTGCATCCCTTGGCACACCTACCTTGTTTGGTGCAGACCTACTGAAATTTGCCACTTTGATCACTGCACCAGTACTCGTTCACACTAAACAAACCAACTGCAGTCTGACATGTAACGCTTGTCTCCATTGAGTTTCCAAATAAATACAGAGGGAACAAATACAAAGGAAAAGCCAAATCAGGGCCATGAAACACTAAAAGAGCCAAACCATGAGATATCATTTAAGAAAGAGAGAAAAACGCTCAGTATGCTCTGGTAGAATGGGACAATAGTTTGCAGAGAGAGTGTGGAAATACACTAGTGAGGGTGTGATTAGGTTCAGGTGTACCAGTTCTGTATTTGTAGCACAATGACCTTGAGAATGGTTCATGGTTTGGTGATGGTTGTGGGGTTAGTGTCAGATGGTCCTCCGGGGTTTCCTGGGCGTTGGAGCTTGGAAATGCGTTGGTGTGCTGAGCAGCAGGGCTGGAGGGTGGAATGGCAGTCTTCGTGCAAAGTAGGAGTTTTTGGCTCAAATGGGGTCAAATGTGAGAATAACGGAGCAGCTGAATCCCTGTACAATTGCTGACCTGTATTCATGAACTCATGCATGTGACAAATGATAAAGATGAAGCCCGAAGTACGAGACAAACCCGCAAACGAACGAGGTATGAAAACCAGTCGCTCAGGAGAGGATGGCTGAAATTGAACATGCTCTGTGAAGTGTGTAGCTCTTAGCCATCTTTGAGCTGCTACCATGGTTGGTTCTTCTGAGGTTTTTCCTGGCTCAGATTTTTCCCCTCTTTCTACGGGCACCACCTATCAGTGAGCTCGCACCCAACCAATCAGTGACCGCAGTGAAATGCAATGAAATAAACCAAACCAACAAAAACACTAAAGTGTCCTGGATCTGCTTTGTATCATGTATATTATTTAAGAGCTTGTGAGTTTCTGCTGCTAGTTCAAGTGTAAGAAAGGTGACAATTCACGGCTATTAGAGCCATAGTTCACTGATGGTCATGTAAACTTTTTATTTTTTTAACTACAACAAATTTATCATTATCAGTGACAGCACGTTTCTATTCATTGGAACGTAATCTCTGGTGATCCAGCATGAATTACTCTCTTCTGCTCTTCTTCTCTCTCACTCTTTCCTTAGGCCAAGGCTGCAAGCACAGAGGAAATTTGCCCAATCTCAGCCAAGCTCTCCCAATGCAACTCCGGTTAAACTACTGGAGGCCATGCCACCAAGCCCTAGCCTTCCTCTCAGTGATCTCACCAAGTGCAAACCCAAAACAGAGGACTTCCTCACCTTCCTCTGTCTAAGAGGTAAGTCAGTATGGACAAAAGAACACATGGATGTCAGAACTGGTGCCTCACATCTACACTGTAAATCAGCATTATGCAGTTAGGTAGGTAGTCCACCTCAGGGCAGACACATAGACATACACAATCTGCAATTCACCTGACTGCATGTCTTTGGACTGTGGGAGGAAACTGGAGCACGCAAAACTCCACGCAAAAAGGATCCCAGATGCCCTGACTGGGAACCCAGACCCGTCTTGCTGTGAGGTAATAGCGCTGCTCACTCTGCCACCGTGCCCCCCCCCGCCCCCAATCACAACAGAGCTCATTTGTCTTAGCTCAATTGACAGTAACAAAAGCAGCCAATTTCAAGAGGTAAGGGATAAAGAGAGGCTGGGAAATGGTCACGTAAAATGAATTGTGGCCATGTTTGTACATAACACCTTACTGTTCTAAGTGGACACCAAGGAAACACATTAAATACAAGATAAATGTGGGATATATGCCTTTATGCATTCCTAAATTTGTTAGCAGTGCTTGTTATCAAGATTTATTTCAGCATTGTGTGTATCGTCACTAGGCATTGCTTCCTGTAGCAGTACTCCAGTGTAAGTAATTAACTTCCTTTACGAGAGTTCAGTAGCTACAGGTCCCTTGACTATAGTAATAAAATGATACATTAGCTGCCCCCTGTAAAATATCAATCCGGCAATTATTTGAAGGTGTTAACATATTCTAGGACAGCGGAATGGTGCTGGTTGCCGTAGTATAGTGGACAACACCACTGCCTTCATGTGTAAAACAGGTTTAATTTCTCTGCCATCTGCCTAAAAAGAAAATTTGCACAGTATTTTCAGTAGTTATCGTTTTTACTATTTCATTTGGGTGTTGAGGCTTTTTGTAATTTGAATTTAAGGCAGTTTAAGTCTCCATTCTCGTTATTATTATTATTGTTGTTATTATTATTATTATTAAATAAAAAATACTTTCAGATCAACTACTGTAGTATTACATAGTACTATGTAAGTAGTCATGCTACTGTATAGCAATAACAAATCAAACAGAAGCAGTAAGAGAGAGAGTGAGAGAGAGAGTTAGAGAGAGAGAGAGAGTGGTAGAAATTGCTTTAGGTACAGCTGGGAAGAAAAACAGAATAATCTGATAGCTGAAATAAAGGCTAATGCTGCTAAAACAGTATCAATTGCATATAATCGTGTCAATAGCAAATCACACTTTGAACACTTTGTAATCAGTAAAGTCTTGCTGTTTACACTATGCGTCTATGGCACTTGGTGTGAATATCATCTGCTGTGTTTGTAAAGAAGCTGTTAATTGAGTTTGCCTAGCGAGCTTGTTTGCTACGTGTGCTGGTTTTAAAATAGTTAATAAACAAGATTTATAATGTTCTTTTAAAGATTGTAGGTTTTGTGTTTATTTGGTTAGTAGGTATTATAGAAATATCCTGCTAAATATGTACGTGATAAGTGGATTCGTGGGCTGGAGGTTAGGGAACTAGCCTTGTGACCGGAGGGTCACCGGTTCGATTGCCTAAATTGCCTTTGAGCAAGGCACCTAACCGCCAACTGCTCCCCGGCCACCGCTCCAGGCAAGTGTGCTCACTGCTCCCTAGTGTGTGTGTATGTGGGTGCTTCACTTCACGGATGGGTTGAATGCGGAAAACAAATTTCTCTGTGTGCAAACACAAATGGCAAGAAATGGCTCAAATACTCTCTACCCAGGTATTGATTGGCCTCACCATAAAAATAACATTTCTGAACACTGCCTTTACAAAATGCAAAAGTTCCCTAAATTGCGTGTTCTGAATACGTTTTCCCGAAACATGCATTTCATTCTAGGTTAGAGATGGACCGATCACTGTTTTTGCGGTCGTCGCAGGTGGAAGGCAGCAAACTGTGATGAAACAAGCTAACAGACCGGACAGGTTCATTTGAGGTGTGTCAGAGGAATGGTTGTTTAAATATGCAGGGCTTGTTAACGATGCTTTCACTGCCCTTTTATGGACATCGGATTAGCCCGGCGCAACTGTAGGTGACAAAATTGCTGTGTTTACATCCTTGAATAACCGCTTGAAACTGTCATGAACTGTTTCGAGTTTTGGCAGGGAACAGGGGTCAACTCTGAAACCCCCACGCCCATAATCACGGCCCTGCCTCTGGCTAACAGATTTGCTTGCCATTCATTCAGTGCTGTTGATTGCAGTGCTATGTGCTGGATGCTGTCCCAGCTACCGCCAGTCTGGCAGTGTTGTGCTTAGCACTGAGCGTCAGCTTCTAAATCTGTTTAACCTCACTCCTCTCTGTCTCTCAGGCCCCAAGAGCTCGAGGTTTGTTTTTGTGGCTTATCTGATCATTCTAGTGGTGAACGCATTGGAATGTCCTTCCTCTTGGGCTCCCAGCCACTCCAAGCTTTATGACCTACCATTCACCCCAACAGAGTTAAGGCGTCCTGTGGTTCAGAAAAATCTGGGTCAGACCCATCGCAATTTGAATTCTTTGAAGGAATGAATTGGAATCCCACCCAGTAGCAGACTGGTGTGGCCAAAACTGTGTATCCTATACACGTACACTCAGCATCAAAAGGATAGTTGCAGAAGTAGTTGCACCCAGAAGGAATCAACCAACTGGAATGAAGACAACCAACAAATCCATGTGTGGAGGCACCGTGGACAGCCCCTAGATGAACGGATTGTTGTCATGTGTCACGCGTCCAAAGGGCCCGGTGTCAATCTACCTCCACCCATCTGCAGGAACTGCTTGAGAATATTCCCACTCCGTGACGTCACGGTCACATGCCCCGCTCCCACCAATCGCACACCTCCATCTAATCTCAGTTCTAATCTCACACATCTGTACATAATCATACTGTTTGTATTTATATGCCTCCCTTTCCCTTGCCTCTTCGCGAGGTTTTGCTTCCTCGGTGGCTTACTGAGTGGTTTACTCTGTTACTTGTGCTATCTACCTTCCGATTATTTGACTTCTGCCTGTTGGTTTCGGTTTCGGTCTCTCATCTCGTCCCTTTTGTTTTGGTTGCCTCTTGGACTGCTCTTCCGGTTTGCGCCTTGGACTGTCTTTCGTTTTTGGCTCTGTTTTGCTCCCTGGTATTTTCGCCACTGTTTTCCTCTGTTTTTGCTGCCTGTTTGATTGCCTTGCGTCACTGATCTTGTTAATAAACTTGGTTTGTCTTTTTATCGTCGCTCACATCTGGCCCGTCTATCTGGCATTACACTTCTCAAAGTGTTTTTCTAAGTTTGTTCTTGAGAAAGGTCCAAAGAAAAAGTCTACATCAGATTTAGTATGTGTTCTTAAACCAAAGAATTATTTGCACCCTTCTATTCTTGAGCAAGATGTGCCAGATTGTATTTTTAACTAAGAGCCAATTCCAAATAAGAAAATGTTGCTGAATGTGTTTGTGGAAACTGCCTAAGTGACTTTTAGGAAGAAAGTTCTTCTTAAGAAGTTTGGGTGGATGAGGCTCAGTGATCTGTGACCCTCTTCTGTAAGAGTAGGCAGGTCTTTGCCACATTACACAACAGATCTCACCTAGTGGATAACATAGTGGAGAGCGTAGTGGATAACTCCATCGCCCAGCTGGTGATTTGGCACTATGCCTTCTGGTAGGTAGGGTTCTCCTGGCATCTGCCAAACCCAGATTCATCCTTCAGACTATTACCTCACAGTGAAGCATGATTCGTCACTTTTAAGAACACATTTCCACTGCTTCGGAGTCTAGCAGTGGCATACGTTGCACCACCCCAGCCAACCCTCAGCATTGCACATACTGATCCTAGGCTTGTGTGTAGCTGCTCAGGCATGGAAGCCCATTTCATGAAGTGAGTGATGCAACAGAGGATAGGAGAATTTCACGCGCAGTGCGCTTTTACACTTGCTAGCTCCTTTCTGTGAGTTTGCGTGGTCTACTGCTTCGTGACTGAGCTCTTGTGGCTCCTAGATGCTTGAATTTC
The DNA here is from genome assembly GCA_034552555.1 of Semaprochilodus insignis. Classification (NCBI taxonomy): domain Eukaryota; kingdom Metazoa; phylum Chordata; class Actinopteri; order Characiformes; family Prochilodontidae; genus Semaprochilodus; species Semaprochilodus insignis. The sequence continues at coordinate 12,762,342 of CM067479.1, read as the reverse complement.
TCAATATGAGCACAGGGCTGAAATTCCTGACTTCAAAACAAGTCAAAGGTGTAAACTCAAAGCTGTTGGATGTAAATTGACTGATTTCATAATTATCTATGTAATTAATTATGTTATTATGTAGTTACATTTGAATCGTAGAGGGGAAACTACAGACTTTTGTGCCAGTAATGATGTGCCACCTTCCCCAACATTCTCCACCCCAACAGGAGCAAGCCTGGCAGACTTGTATTGAATTATTTCGTCACTCTTTTTCACACACACACACACACACACACACACACACACACACACACACACACAAACACGCATACTCACATACGTACTCTGGGGTCTGTAAAGACAGCGAGCAGACTGATTAGATTTACCTTGCATTATTGGCTGAGGGCAAAGTGGGTTAATGGATTTTCAGACATAAAATATGTAAATGAGAGAATCTTTCCCCCTGTCCCATGCTTCATCCTCATCATTCCTAACCTCCAGCCACTACAGACAAGCACAGAGAGCAGCGCAGTACTGTACGTGCATTGATATGTAATCGGAGCTTACTATTTAGAGTAAGCCATGATTGGTGATCGATGCCTCTCAAGGGGCACACTGGCTTCACTATATCACTTTTTGCAGTTTGTTGTAATCAGGAATGGTAGCTCTGTTTATTGGACCTAGTTAGGTCTGTATAAAGGGTGCAAAACATATTGTAGGTTGCTTGATATTGCAACATGTAGCAGTATAATGAAATATCCAGAATATTTCACTGTTGAAATGGAGGTTCGGGAACCAGCCTTGTAAACCGTCAGGACACGACTGAAGTGACCTTGAGCAAGGCATCTGACCCCCAACTGCTCCCCGTCTGTCAGGGCTGCCCGTCGCTCTGAGCAAGTTTGCTCACTGCCCCCTAGTGTGTGCGTCCACATAGTGTGTGTCTGTATGGGTGTTTCACTTCACGGATGGGTTAAATGCGATAGTCAAAGTCCTCTGTGTGCAAGCACAATTGGCAAATGGTTCTTAATCATAATTCTGATTCTAATTCCTTGTTTAATTGTTGTTAAATATGGAGAAGACAGAGTAGTTTTATTATGTAATTTATAATGCGGTTATTAATATTGATATGTGTATCACAGTACATCGAATGCATTTATTTAGTATTTCAAATTGTTCTCTGATATCTAGACAGAAGGCGTGTCACTTTGTCTGGGGTGAAAAATGTCCAGATATGGTTTTCCACAGCCATGAATAATCTGATAAGCTCTGCTCCGGTTTGCTGGTTTAAAGGTGGAATTGCTCCTCTCTTCAGTCTCTTCACTGTGAAACGCTGACAGCCTGTTTGATAATGTCCAAGGTTTGAGGAACCTTCCGAAGGCACTGAAACAGTGCAGGGCAAACTAACAACTTTGAATTAAAGTAGTCTGGGATCTTTCTAAAAAGATGCGGGAGCCGAAGCTGGCTTCCTGTCAGCCAGCATGTGTTGCAGATTTTCTGTTCCACCTTAAACGGTGCTGTACTTACATTTTGGCGCCCGTTGTACAAGCTGTAGCATTTAAGGAACAGAACATTCGATTAACAGTTCATTGGAAAGGGTAGGAAAAGTGACAGACTTTCCCTGCAAAAGTACATTTCTACACACATAGTCCGCCACATATGTGAATTTTTTGGGGACGTCATGTTTGGTGAAGTCAAGATGTACGGAACAGTATAGTAATGTCCATTGTTTAACTAATGGATCACCCAAATGTGATAGACTTGTTTTAGGGGCAGGTTATTAGAAATGAAACTGCATCTTCTAAATATGTAAATACAAGTTTATTAAGACCATTTTTTTTGCATATTTACAAAAGTTCAAATATTCCAAAAGAATCATATTATGGCTGTAGTAATGTGATCCTACAGTATCCTACCGTGAGACGTTTAGCCGTTTATTAGCTCCATTAGGAAATAGTTATTTGGATCAGTTTTTTAATTCCCTTTTCATCCATTGTTGTTCTGTCCTAATTTATAGAATAGATTTTATGTATACAATTTCTGTATCAATTACTTCATGTTCCAGTGAGCAGGCTAATTTAGACAGAATTTGCATGGTTTTAATGAGAGCAATGGTTACAGTTCAGTTGTCACAATGCTCAGGAGGACGTCCCTCTAATGGACCTCCATCATTAAACCTAACAACTAAGGATCTATTTTACTGACCAATGACAATAGCCTGCAGCTCAGAGGTCTCATTAGCCAATGCTAAAAGCCTGGAAGATGGCACCATCTCGGTGTCCTGAGGACTCCCAATCTAGAGCACTACTCTCTATGAATTAATTCAGAGTGATACTGGTTAATAATTTATCACTAATCACCTATAGAGTCTTCCAGCATTTTTCATCCTGATCTATGTCACTGTTTACCATGGCAAATAATTTAGATAATATTTCCCATATGCAAAAAAAAAAAAAAAAGTCTATAAACATTGTACACTTGTAGAAGATGGGCCAGGACATTCATTTGTCACAGCTTGTAAGAAGCATGTTAGTATTGCATTTAGTTTTCAGTTAAATTCAAATTCGTGTGTTTAGATCAGATTTGTGTTTCCGCACAACATTGAAATAATCAGATCTGTGTCACATTAAGGCAAAGAAAGTCAGATTTTGCAACTGCAGCTTGGTAATTGGTGAATGTAGCCTGAATGTGCTCAGATATTCAAGACTTGAAGACTTGTCTGGCATGTTAGAGATATGAGACTTGACGTAGAAGCTAAGAGATTCAAGACATCACTTACAGTCCCATCTCATAGGTTGGAGACTTGACTCAAGTTCAGCTCTAGGTAGCAGCCATAATAGATTCACACCTCTGAGACGTCACTCAACTTGGGACATTAGAGACTGGTCGAACTGGCTCCTCAGAGGTTCTACTCAAACTGGTGCCTCAGAGACTCTGCTCAAACTGGTGCCTCAAAGACTCTACTCAGACTGGCACCTCAGGGACTCTGCTTGAATGGGCACCTCAGAGATTCTTTTTGAACTGGCACCTCAGAGACTGTACCCAAACTGACACCTCAAAGAGTCTACTCAAACGGGCACCTCAGAGACTCTGCTCAAACTGGCACCTCAAAGAGTCTATTCAAACTGGAACCTCAGGGACTCTGCTTGAACGGGCACCTCAGAGATTCTTTTTGAACTGTCACCTCAGAGACTCCACTCGAACTGACACCTCAGGGACTCTGCTTGAACTGGCACCTCAGAGATTCTTTTTGAACTGGCACCTCAGAGACTGTACTCAAACTGGCACCTCAGAGACTGTACTCAAACTGGCACCTCAGAGACTCCACTCGAACTGGCACCTCAGAGACTCCATTCGAACTGGCACCTCAGGGACTGTACTCAAACTGGCACCTCAGAGACTGTACTCAAACTGGCACCTCAGAGACTCTGCTCAAACTGGCACCTCAGAGACTCCATTTGAACTGGCACCTCAGAGACTGTACTCAAATTGGCACTTCAGAGACTCTACTCAGACTGGCACCTCAGAAACTCTACTTGAATTGGCATCTCAGAGACTTTAACCAAACTGGCACTTTAGAAATATGATCCTTGAATCACATTGGCACCTCAGAGGCTTACCTCGAACTGGCATCTCAGAGACTTGTTCGTTGACTCAGACTTACACTTGAGACTTGAGTTGGACAGGAACCTCTGAGACTTGAGACTTGATGCTGGTTTGCAGTGCAGAGAATGTTCTCAGACTGGCACTTCTTAAACCTGAGACCTCACTCAGACTTACACCTCACAGACCTCGCTCAGACTGGCACCTCAGAAGACACAAGTCTTGGCTCAGGCTGCCACCTCACAGACTCACTTCATACTGCCACCTCAGAGACTTGCGACTTGACTCAAACCTCAGGGACTCACTCAGATTTGCTCCTTAGGCACCTAAGACTTAACTCAGACTCTGACCTTAGGGATTTCAGGAATGGTTAAGACTCTTAATGACTTTACTCAGACTCTTGAGACTTATATGTGAGACTTGACCCTTGACTTGGACTTCTCCACCAAAACTCAAGACTTCACTAGATATGGACTGGTACCTTGGAAACGTGCTACTTCACTTAGACTTGCATTTCAGAGACTACACTCAGACTGGCACCTCAGAGACTTTCAGTGTGTGGTTTTGTTTTAGGTTATGTGAAGATACAAATGTGTCCCTTTCCTCTGGGAAAATCTTAGGTACACAATTGGACTTCAAAAGCTTTGACAGTACATTTACATGGTTTGTACCTTGACATAAGGAACATGTGCCTGCAAAGGCACTGAAGTTCTCATCTGTGGCAGTCAATTAAACAGATTGAGATTAGTTGGTCAAAAAACACAGGGGTATTCAACATATTTAAACTTTGTTCTATCCTTTGAAGTTTGCAAGACAGACCAAGAGAAGGCACTGGACTTTGGTCCTGGATCTGGTGTGTCTCAAATACACTTCCGTTCCCTCATTTATCAGAGCAGCTTTCTTTCCACAGACATACTCGCGCACACACTGCATGAACTGGTCACATGCACAATCACATGCTATAGCCCAAACTGGTCGCATGCACTCGATGACCCTTCTGCAGATAAATGGCTATTGAGGGCATGTGCAGAGCTTCTGAACAGCCCCTCCATTATGAGCTGTGGAGCCTTCAGCAGGGATTAGGAGCAGGTTGGATGAAGGGGGACTGGGGCCATGCTGCCATCTCAACCATTAACCTCTCTCTGCTGTGTCTGGGCCTCGGGCTAGCAGCACAGAGCCTTGGAAAGGACAGTGAAAGTCAAAGATGAAACTGCAGAATCTTACATAGGAACTGGAGTGCATGATCTGTTGACATTAAACAGAGCAGTTGCTTTTAGTGGTCATTTCCTGAGAATTTTAGGACATACTTCTCCTGTATCGTGGTGAACCGTGACTAATAGAGGCTTCAGTTTGGGCTATTAATATCCAAACTCAAAACATGGGGAAAAACTTATCTCTGTATTGGTGCTAACTTCTGATAGCTCCCAAGTGGGATTGTAGTCGTATGTTAGTGCAGATTCTCATGAATTCTCATGAATTTTTTTTTTGCAGTTCAAGATTAAACATTTTAAGCAATCAAGATTAGACATCTGAAGTTTCTAAAGCAGCTTATGAAGACTTTCAATGTCTTACTTGTAATTTGTGACATACATATTAGCTTCCATTTTACCTTGTAGCAGGTTCACAGTGACTCTTTCAAAAGAGAGTGCTGGTATAGGGCTGCTGCTGCTGCTTTCCATTTCTGACATCCCATTGATTAGGATACTGCTCGTATTCTCAGTCAGTGACGTGAGTAGGACTTTCAGAAGGCTTAGAATGATGTTTCTTCTAAATGAATTTGGTCCCACCTATTGGAAATCAATCCCTCTGTCACTTCGTAATTGTGCTGGTGGTTTATCTAATATGTTGGACTCTCTCATCTTCTCCAAACTAAGTCCTAAGCAATAAAAGAGTTTGCTTAGCTTCATCTGCCTAGATACCATAATTGATAAATTTTCTGCTGGGAAGTTCAGTAACTTCACACTTTTGTCTTTGTCCGAAACTTAACAATGAAATAAGAGCAATACTTGCGGAGTTTTCATATCAACATAATTCTGTTAAACACGTGAAATCATCAGACTTGTCTGGTTCCACACTCCTTTAGGGGTTGAGGGTGTTGGAGACTGCGTAGGGCTTCTTTTAGTCTCATGTTATTGAAGTCCCCTGTATTAATACTTATCTGGTATTGGAGTATATAGTAGTGAATGTATTAATTGTAGTAATGCAGTATCTCATCAGATGTTCTCTTTTCTTCTTTTGCTTCTTAATAGTTGATAATTTGTTATATATATATATATATGTATATATATATGTATAATTTGAATATTTCAAGCAAGTTTCACTGGTGACCAGAAAACATATGTGCTCTCAAATGTATTAATGCTAGCATAACCATGGAAATGGGTATAGCCCATTATTACAGTCCATATATCAATTGTGTTGTGTACTTCAGATGTTTTACAGACAGGTGACTAATAAAAAAATGCTGGATTAAATGAGTGGAGAAACATAGTGAGTGCTACCAGACAGTTGTACTACGTGATGCGTTGCGGCGTTTAACATTCTACCATTCTACTTCTGGAATGGATTGAAATGTTGATCAGGGCCAGTTGACCTTGATTTTGGGTCAAGATGGCCGAAGAAAAAGATCTAAGTAAGTTTGAATGAGGGTTCATTATTGCCGCAGGGGCTTCAGTCTATGAGATCTATGAGATTATCCTCCCTGAATAGGGCTGGCAGTTGTGGCCAGAAGCCTCCATTCAACGGCCGTGATGTTTGTGAATGATTGCAATGTGCAGAGAAAACAGAAGAGCAGCGGTTCCTCAGGCTGACTGAGAACGTCAGTGCAGCACATGATCAGCCTGCCAGGAAGAACAGTCCATCCACAGTTACACGGGAGGGGTGTTATACTGTAGTACGGCTGTAGTGGTCTTTAAACCTCTCATTACAAGTATAAATGCAAGTTTGCACAGAGCTCAGGCACTTGTCTATGGAGGTGTGAAGAAAAGCGATATGGTCGGATGAGTCGTACTTCACCATACGCTCCACAAGCGGGAGAGCGCCTGTCTAGCGTAGACCGATAGAAGAGCTCAGACGTGAATGCCTGAGGGTGTGTGGCGGTTGTGTTATGTTTGAGTCCATTCAGAGGAAAAGGTCACTGTGAATAAATTATTAATAAGAATAAGTTATTATTTCTGATCATCTATCATCGTCTGATTATCCTATAGTCAAACATTTCTATTCTGTTGACGGTGCCCCCATCAACAGGCCACTGAAAGGTTTGTTGAGTATGAAAATAATGTAGATGATATAACGTAGCCTTCATATCACCAAGTCTCAAAGCAGTTGAACATCTGTGGGCAGTGTGTTAGATACCCCCTGGCATTCAAGGGGTCCCATGTTCCCAAAATATAGGCTTAATTCTTTGCCTGGAAATGATCGTTTGTAGTTCAGCGATGTGGTCTTCCACACATCTCCTCTGGTGTCTCCTCTAGTTTGAGAAGTGAGCAGCAGTTCACTCTTCCCACCAGTTTCTTGGGGGAAATTGTCAGATGTACAAATGATATGGCATAGTGTTTGAAAGTGTTTCTGAGGTATCCCGGGCATGTTTACAGTTGTTAGGCTGTGAAGGACCAACTGGGTGAACCAATTTGCAAAAGTGTCACCCTGAGGCAGGTCAGTAGTGACTCACCACCCTGGTGCAGCTCTAGTTAGAAAAGAAAGACACAAGCTGTAGGTGAAACAGCTAAACACTAACAGCATACTCTGTTGAAAAGCATGATGTTGGTCATTTGTTGTGCTTTGAGTATGTTTTTGATGGTCAATCAGCCCTAACCAGTATAAACCAGCATGGACCAGCATGAAGATGATGATTTTTTTTATTTCAGCAGGGTGATTACATATTAGGTAAGTTTATTTTCAGCTATTTAGATTCATTCAGGGGGTCCAAGATGGTCCAAGCTAGGAAGCCCACAAATTATGCACTTGTCTCTGTGGGATTTTAGATCCATTAGACTGAGCTGTCCTTTTCTGAGATCTCCAGTACAGTTCCAGAGACTTGTAAAGTCTATGCCAAAGTGCAGTGAAGTTGTTTTTCCCTTTTAATTTGGCCCCGCCTGCAGGATGTAATTCTTCAGTTTGTCAGCCCCGGCCAAACGACATACTTGGTGGAGTTTTGAAGTGAAAAGAAGTAAACACAACGTTTGGACACTCTTCCAGTTGTAAGCCTTTGTAAGCAGTGATGTTAGCCAAAGGTGGGGTTACTAAGTGCTGACTTAGTTGGGTGTCTAAACTTTACCATAATGCCAATCCCACAATCACTGTTTTTCTACATTTCATGTTTATGAACCATTAATGCTTGCGTAAAATGATATTTATCGTCTGCTGCAGGGGTTGTGTTTCCTATTTTCAGTTCAAAAATCCACAAGACAACTCTATTATCCGGATTGTGACAGCTGGACAGACATACTTGCTGTTTGTTCATGCATTCTTGTAGACAACCGGCTGTGTCATTACCATAACTGTTCACATATTTGCCTATGTGGTATGCGTCTTACTGGAGGCTTCTTCTAGAGGGCAGACCACTCTGTTTGGCCAACAATTCCATACAGTCTCGGATTGGTGTCCGTATCAGCTTTTAAAATAATACGTATCTCTCGCCAGCTGTTCTGACAAGCATATCTGTCACTGTGCAGCGACAAGAACACATCATACAGATGCGGGTAGTTGCGGACTTGGTCACACAGCCTTTCCTCAAAATTTCCACTGTTTTGATGTTGCGGAGTGCCTGCACTGCCCCCTAGTGTTTTTGTGTGTACTGCACCTTGCGTATATGTAGCGTTAATCTTGGGGGACGTGCACAAGTGACACACCAAACGGATGCAGGATATGCGAGGCGGCCATTTTGCGTACGTGAATACGTAGTTAACAGCAAGCGTATGTCTACCCTTAGTAAGAGTGGGACTGCGCGATTTAAAGGGGAATTTCCAAACCTCTGCATAAGTAAGTCATTAAGATGTAAGCAAAGTGTGAAATGGTTCATTGTAGAGAAACTTACTGACTCAGATTTCTTTCTTGCATTGGTGATGGGAACCAGGGGTTGCACAACTCAACTGTTTTGAGTTGTCCACAAATAGCATCTTAAAACAGTGCTCTGCATATACCTCTCTGCCATGAACGGATCTGAGAAAATACGTTCTAGGCCAAAAGCTTGTTGTAAAAGGATCATAAAACAAATAGCTGCGTCCAAAACGGTACCCTTTCTGTATGCAGGTGTTCTTGAAAAGATCCAGTGCACTCAAAAAGTACCTGTTCCGCCATACTACCATACAAAAATCCCACTGCACCGCCATAAGTAGTGTACAACCAATGTACCCTAGGGAATAGGGGATACCCATAATGCACTGCATTGTATGGTTTCAAGATTCACACGCAAGTCCTTTGAGTAGGATTAGTGAGCCCAGATACAACGACACAGACCTCTCTTTAGACCTGTTAGAGATTTGAGTAAGCTCCTTTAGTGTGCAGTCAAACTCAGCGGTAACATTGGACTGGAGACGTGGCGCTTATAGTGTGTATGCAACAGAATCTGCTGTCGAGCTGTAATATGCAAACCCATATGATGGAGTGTCCAAATTCGTTTTGTGTACCATCACGATTGATGCATATATATATATATATATATATATGCATTAGTGTAGTAATCCAGATTTTTAAATGTAGGATACAGTGATTAGGGGTCCCTTTTTGAACACAGCAGATGTCTTAGGCTGCGCTCATTACCACTTCATGCAGTGACTTCCTGTCAGGCTGTTAGAGGTGTTACACTCTTCAGACGTCTGGTTCAGTCTGTAGGTTAAGAAATTTAGTATTTCATATCAAACCACTCTGAAAGGCTGTTTACATAGTAAGCATGTATTAATGCAGATGGTTTGAAAAAGCGCTGGAATGCCCCCTTAACATTTCTCCAGCCACATCTACATCTAGCTACATCTCGCTCACTATGACAGTGATAAGGTTAAAAAGGCGCAAATTAGATTTTTGGCCAAACTGTTCAATGAAACTCGGATGCAAGCTGTTTCATTTACACACTAATAAGGACTAACATCACCTTTGCTCGAACTCTGACCTCTATCTGGTTCTCCTGATATTGACCCTCGTCTCTTCTTCCCTCAGGTTCTGCCGCGTTGCCCAGCAACATGAAGTACTTCGGCAGTGCTCAGGATGATGAAGACGCAGAAGAGGAAGAAGAGGACGAGGACGAAGAGCAAAAGGAGCCGGCGGCCTGCAGTGCCTCCACTTCCTGTCAGGCCACTCCACGCAAGAGCAAAGCCTCAAGCAGAGTCGTCGCCAACGGACACGGTAATCTCAACCTCTCATGTCACAGACCCACCCAAATGACACGACGCTTACCGGCATTTGTTTTGTCAAGTTCTGTTCTTTGGTTCTTTTTTTTATATCATTTTTAGCAGTTATTAAATCTGGGGGTTCTTCAGTCCCCCAAACCCCCTACATCCCACTTCCTATTACTAATCCTATCAAGCTATCAAGCCGTATATGCATTAGTCTGTTCTGAGAACAATGGCTCCTTAAATGTGTTACATGTGCTTGGTGTACCTGGGCAAGTGATGGCACTGGGATGCACTGTAGGAGGAAGACAAGCCAGTGGAGGGAGTCTAATGCTCTGGGCAGTGTTCTGCTGGGAAACCCTGGGTCTGGGGATTTATCTGGATATCAGTTTGTCATGCCACCTTCAACATGACAAAATGTTCAAGGTGTTGCCCTGGTCTACAGATTTCCCAGATCTCAATCCAATCAAGCATCTGTAGGATGCGTCGGAGCATCAAGCCCGATCTGTGGCGGCTCCATGTAGCAACTTACAGGACAGAAATGGTCTGCTGCAGGATGCCCCAGGGCACCTTCAGAGGTCTTGTAGGCTTCTTGCCTCGGCAAGTTGGAGCTATTTTGGCAGCACGCAGAGGACCAACAGCATATTAGGCAGGTGGTCACAATTTGGTGGTCATTGGTGCATATCTAATATTTCTAGACCTGCTACAGCATCGCTGGCAGGCAGCAATAGCACTGAGACATCACTATTAATGAAGAAGATCGGGTTAACCAGCAGACATAGCCACGTTTTTGGTCTTTAAAGGCTTAAACTTCAAAAAAATCGAATTTATTGTCACGTCACAGTTACACAGGTGTGAGGGTGAGTGATAATCTATGGTGCATAGTCCCTTGCAGTACTTTAAAACAAAATACATATTGGTTAATAAGTATACACAGTACTAAACACCAGAATACAGTTTAGCCAAGTATTCAGTTTTATATGACAGTAATATAAAGTTGTGAGTAGAAGCTTATAAATATACAGAGATATACAGAGATACACATTCCTGATATGCAGTTATGCCAATCAGAGAAATTACAAAGGCACACATTTTGGTACATAAAGCCAAACAAACAGTGGACAATGAAAGACAAGAAAAAATGCATGCAGCTTTTAAGATACTACATAAATAATTATTGTATATCGTCACTATATATACATTCCTGATCAAAATCTTAAGACCAGTTAAAAAAATTGCAAGAATTTGCATTTTGCACTATTGGATCTTAAGAAGGTTCTAAGTAGAGCTTCACAATGCTAAAAGAAGAATAGGGAGCAAG
>CM067479.1:12664936-12750724 GCA_034552555.1 Semaprochilodus insignis | reverse complement strand
ATATAAAACATTCATTCATTCATCTTCTGAGCTGCTTATTCTTCGGGGCTGGGGGGTGCTTGGTGCTGGCACTTATTCCAGCGATAATTGGACATAAGACCCAAAGAAAAACGAGCATCTTCAAAACAGTACTTTTTCAGGAGATGACAAAAATGTTCTTTACTTTCTACACTAAAGCAATTTTGGAGAATATCGATTGGTCTAATCATCATAAAATTTTCACGCACTTTAAAGAACAACTGCTGAGCTTATACCCGTACAAAGCACAAAAATCACAACAATGGAGATGATGTACAAATTATTGTTAATTATTACATGTCATGAACAGAATCGAGTATTTGTCCTTCAGACCTTTTCACTTTCCCCTTTCATTTAGATGCCAGACATGTGACAAAAATGTAAAAGATCGATTCTTTCAGCAAACTAAGACTGTACATAACAATTACTTCATCAAATTGTTGTGTGGATTGAGAGTTTAGAATTCAGACAGAATTTATCTGCTTGTTCCAGTGGAGTGCAAAGTAATTAATATAAAATGACCCTGTGATATTGTTTCTGATAACTACAAGTTTAAATTCCTAAAACTCCTCCAATTATTTGCCTATTAACTATAATTTTTCCTGATTATAAAAGCGAGCACACCAGGGTTCAGTATGTTATTGCAGGCGAGTGGTAAACAGGGCAAGCATTTGGTTTCCATTCCAGGATTTCAGTCAGGTGAGTTATGGCCGTGGCTCACCCCACACTGTGCAGTTAATGACCCGTGTCTATACACAGCACTCTGTCAGATTGCCTACATTTGTTGTATACCGTCCATATAGCGCAGGGCATTCACATTCACTGAGGCATGCTGCACATGTGCACACTATAAGGCCAAGACAAAGTGTGTTATATAATCATTTAACCCTGTAAACTCACACCTATCCTCAGTCAGAACAAAAGCTTAGAGTTCATTTTGTTAGTCTTTGAAACAAGCAGATTCTGTTGAAAGTACGGGATACCACATATGCGCTCATAGGTAGTAGCAGCTTTTCTGGTTAGCAGCAACAGAAATGAATTACCTGAGCTTCCTATGTTGTGTTTGGGAAGTTGGTATGCCGGTCAACCCGCATGACCATGTTGGGAGACCAACTAAACCAGCACCTGATTAGCGTAAATCAGCTGTACTATGGCAAATTATGTATTTTCCTTAGAATAGTTTAATGAAAGGATAAAAGTTATGCATATAAGCTCTTGGGCCAAAATGAAGAATATAACCGTTGCCACATCTTACGGTAAACATTCCATCTTGCTAGGGTTGGGTGTCTTTTTTACTTGTTTCATATTTTCAAACCATCTCCAGATATTATTTGATATACCATGAAAAAGCATACAATTGCAGTTGTGCCATCTCGTCGTGCGTTATTACAAAACTGATAATAACAAGATATTGGTTCCCGGCTTGAAATTAAAAAATCGGATTCATTTCACACGTTACTCAGTAATGTGTAAGGTAATAAGGTTTTAACCTGTATTTAAACCAGACAGTTCTAGAAAGTTCTAAAAAATTCTCTAAAGTTCTGCACACTTAACTATAAACTTCTCACAGTTCTTACAGTTCCAGAAGCTACTTTAAGTCTACTTAGTGCTGGATGTATCACAAGTGTTCTGGAAAATAGAGAAAGTTTCAGAACTTCATTGTCCTGACCGTAAAAGCTGTTTATAGGGACTAATAGCCATTTTCAGTACATTTAAGCCTAAGAAATTGAAGTGAACAATTCAAGCCATCATTCAGTTTATTTTAAACCATCTAACAACTGTTATTAAACTTTACTGCTGTCTAGAAGAGAAGTGCTGGTTAGCACTAGCTTAGCTCGGCTCAGCTCAGAAAGGCAAAACGAAAACTAGTCTGTGGTATTTGGATCTTTAGCCTGATCAGCCAACTTAACAGTAGCTTAGCAAGGCGGCTACAAATCCAAACCGGCTAACTGGTGCTCTGACAAAACAGGTGTAGATGATGGGACTGTATTGTTTTTGGCTAAGTTATAGCTATAGCTCATTTAGCAGTCCAAACGTGCCACACACCTGAGCACAGGCCTGAGTCCTGCGAACTGATGCTAAGGTGCCGCCCATTTATGGAATACCTGAGAGCGCAGTCGAGAGACAGGCCAAAATCGAACATGCAGCTCTTAGGTATTATGCTTAGTTGTTCTAAGGGAGTTCTTGGCTCAGATTTTATTTCCCTCGTTTTTTATCACTGCCACCAATCAGTGAGCCCCTCTTAAAAGTAAATGGCCTGCATGTGCTCATGTGCTCATTATGAAAAGCTTTCATAATTTGAAAATGCTGTCATCAAATGGATCATCATACATATTATAGTTATACCCTATTACTGGCCTCTTACAGCAGTGCCACAGTGGTCTTTCCACTGAGAGTTTCCAGACAAAAAAAAACCCTTTTTGATGATGCAGCTTGAAGGTGGTGCTTTAGAGTGGAATCTTGAGGGTATGAATGTTTGAAATGCTCTTTTTTTGTTCACGTCCTCTAATATAGAAGGAAGCCTGAAATACTAATGAGATTTGAGGTGTTGGTGAGATGCGGAAGAGCGCCCTAGTTTACTGTATATGCAGTATTTACTGTAGATTTAGTAAGTCCTGCGTATCTTATTAGACGATATTGGACGTAGGTAATGTTATCGGGAACATGCAGTTATTTGCAGCTGTTTGCACTTTAATGGATGTAGTGTGATCTTCCTTGGCACTTTTTTCTTGCAGCGAGGAGATGTGATGAATATGTATCATGCATTCGGGGAGAAAACAGCGAGGAGAGCAATGAACAGGCACTTTCCTTTAGAGGCAACCCTTAAACTGCAGTCATCAACAGCAATAACAGATGCATGTTTGGTATGAACTGCTGTATGTTATTTGATATGAATTATGTCTCACGCGTTACCCTTTGAAATGAGCAGGGAAACTCAGCTGAACATGCTGATTTTAGGCATTCAATCAACACCACAAACTCCAACTCCAGAGTCATTGGTACCCCTCAAAAACCTGGGAAACCTGAAATCATTTCTACACTGGTGTTGTTTTATTTTAAGAATAATGTCTTCTTTCAAGATTGGCAAATCTGTTGGCACCCCTGAATAATATTTTGAAACCAAACCAATTAAATGAGCATCTTTGGGGGGGGAAATATGCTTTTTATTGCTCCTAGACTCCAAGAACTCCATTAACAAGCCATCGTCTTTGACCATTCATGATGTACTGGGTTGGAAATATTCAATTCAATTCAGTTCAACTTCAATTCAACTTTATTGTCATTATACCAATACAGAGTTGTACAGTATAACGAAACACAGTGAGGCTCTTTCTCCAGTGCAGTTACAAGAATATATGTGTATATATATGTAAATAATGTAGTGCAAAGACAAATAGACAAAAACAATGTGTGCAAACAGTACAGTACGTGTACAAGACATGTGCGAAGTGTAAGAGCAGTATCAGTTAAGTATGTGGAGATACGTGGTTTTCTATGGGCACCAACTATATGGATGTATTTTGAGAGAATATAATTGTTCCTACCAATATTTTTGGCCACGGCCCACACAAGGCCAACGGGTGGGGTCAGGGCTGCCGCGATTGCGTCATTGTTGTTGAATGAGGGGTTAACGGGTGGGTTGTTGTGTCCCTATCAATGATGCGACCAGACCTACACCCTTGGCTCCGGGGACTCTTGTGAAAATCAGTGGCTTAATGAATTCCACTCAATACCAGGAAAATTTAATCCAAAGAAGTTCCAGAGGGCCGATCTTTCAGTAAGATAATGATCCTAAACACATATCAGATGGCACACAGAAACGGCTGCGGGAACAAGTTTTGCAATGCAAAGTTTCCAGATTTAAACCCACTGAAAAACCTGTGGTGCGCAGTGAAGAGCGCAGTCCGCATGTGAAGACCTAAAAATATCAAGGAACCGGAAATGCTCTTCATGGAGGAGTGAGCCAAGAACCCCCAACAAATCTTGTCCCGTCTTGTTAAGGAGTACGTCTAGCAGCAGTGCTCATGTCAGGAGAGGCTTCACCAGATATTAATAGTGGGGGTGCCAGTATTATTCAAATCTGCAAACAAGTAAAAATAGTAACTTCACAGGATAAGGCAAAAACATACTTTACTGTTCCTGTGTGCTAAAGAGATCTAAAGAGATTTTACTGCAAGTAAATTTGGAGCGTTTCTATTGCTGTGTTCAGATGGAAGTGCATGTAGTTTTCCCATTCGTTTAACCCCAGAAATATCACTTATTGAAAGTGTGGTTTATTTAATATATTGATTTAAGTAGATTGTCGTGAAGGGTGGCAGGGGTTCCGGAGTTGGCTTCGTGTGTTTGTAAATGGAAGAACATAAACTTTATTATGATTTGAACATGATGAAAAGTTATTGTTGTGTGCACAGCGAAAATAACACTTTTCTGCATTGTTGCCAAATTTTTCTACCAAGTTTCCAAACTGTGCTTTCCAAATCTATATATACAAATATACACAAGTAAATGTATATATAAGCAATTACATAGTATTAATCAAACGGTATAGCAAAGTTACAGTAAGAACTGGAGGGTTGTTTCACTGCGTCTTGTCACTCCCTTTCTCCATTCATATAGCCAGACTCTATTGCCCACTCAGCACAATCAGCCATGTAACGTGACACCCTGGTCACCTGATCCTCCTTCACATTCTATACATGTCAGACAGGCTCCACACAGACCACAGCCCGTCCACACAAACGCTCCGTCTCGCATGGGTTCAAAAGTTAAACACAACCTCAGTGGGCCTGAGTTTAAAGTGGCAGTTTGTCAAACAAAACAGATTTATATCATTTTCAACAAGACTTAAATGAAGTCAATCAGCTAAGTTGTTGGTAGGTGAGGTTTGCTTCTTTAATTGCTTCTTTGCCTCCAACTGCACGGAGGGATTGAGCCGACAAAATTTCTCCATAATTCCATAATAAGTTCAAGATGTGAACAAAGTGAAATGCGGCAATGATAGGAAACATACAGACTCAGGCTTCTTTACAGTGGTGGTGATAGGAACCGTACACTTCCATACACCTGCAAATTTAGCTACTTCCTTCACACTATAAACTTCACACTAAATGGCTTTGTTAACATCTTAACCAGTTAGTAATCCAGACATTTCACTTTAAGTACTCTCAAATAGGCTTGCCTACGTGGTTCCTGACACTGCAGTACATGCTGTTTCTATGTGAGCATGACTTTCATTGTGAGCTTCCATCACTTGTTCACTAGATAAGCCTCGGAGCTCCAGTGCAAAGTTACAAACAACATTTGGGCGTAGTCGATTAGGTTTTCTCACCAAACTGTGGCTTTAAGGCTAGCCGCAGACTGTTTCACGTCCTGTGGCCATTCAGATCTGTGGAAAGACAGCTTTGACCTACATTTTAATAGAATCCGGACCCCCCCCCTTCCTCATGCTTTGCTGCAAGGAGAGATGCTCTCTTCTTTTTAGCCTACGCTGTGGCTGGAGTGGAAACGGGCATTGAAAGATACCTCCGTGTGAAGCCTTATGAAATCAGGAGTCATGTTGTGCCACCGTGCTTCATAAAAGAGACGAGAACCCTTTTCTCTTGGTTTTGAACCAACCACTGATACAAATAAGACACTGTTTTTCCCAGTTCCAGCCGGTGTGGGTGATAGGTTGGTCCCAGGAGGAGTCCCCGTGCGCCTTTCATTTGGAAAAATGACCTAAAAAAGCAGGCCGGTGTTGATTTGAGCTGAAACATTGGACAGTCTTTGTTGAATTCAGTGATAGGCCGGCTGTTAGTGGATTAGTGAGAGATAGAAAGTGCTGGAAGTCTGTAGCTATTTTGCTCGCTCCCCTGTGGGTGACTATGGGCGTGTTAAAGCCGTGGTGGTTAATTCATGCGGATGAAAAAAATAGCCCAGAGAATTAGCCTGCTTAGCCTGCTAGAGAATTAGCTTGTTTACTTGTTAACTTTCAGAGGCTCATGCTAAGACTTTTCAGTGTTCGTGCACAGTTGCTTATGAGAAATCACTCCTGACTTCTCCGGAGCAGTTTGGACATAGAAACGTAAAGTCATGGAACAACAGTGGCACTGATTTGTGCACATGGCAGTCTAGTACAAAAGTGGATGTGCTTATTGTAAATGCAGATTGGCCTAAACCAGGGGTGTCAAACTCAAAACATTTGAAGGGCCAAATTAAAAAACCTCCACAAAAGCTGGGGGAACGTGCATGAACGTGAGAACGTGCATGTTTTTATTTGGTTTTTAAATAACATTTTGCTGTATTACCCGAACTGTCCATTGTTTATTGAGAATGTGCCAAAACTGCAACAGCATGTTCAAAAAACATTAATACTTGAAATATTCAAAATAATTCAAAATATGTATTTATATAACAACAGGCTGACTGCTGTGCTTTCAGACCCTTCTTCATCTCTGCCACTTTCTGGCGCATCTGCTAACTCTCTGTACTGAGTGTTTTGGCTTATGCTTGTTAGAAGTAAAAAGGTATCTGAGCCCCCACCTGTCCTGAAAAAACCCCTGTGTTTACTGACAACTTTTCTTTTGTCATTATTTAGCTAGTTAGGTGTTTATTTTGGTTGATCTGCTGCTAAAACATATCTAGGGTGTTTGATGATATGACTGGTGTGGTACAACTGTGGTGTAACCACTGTCTCATAAGGCTTGTTCGAAAAGAACTGCAATTGGGGTTAAGGTTAGAAAAGAGCCGCCAAGTCGGACAGTCGCCACCTGCAACCCAGGTCACTAGCTTGGTTGCCGTTCTTTTGTTTTCCTCCTGGCTGAAATCTCTGCATGAATTAGGGCGTGCTTCATGTAAATGAGATGTAAATGAGATGGGCTGGTAGGCTGGTGTTTGAGTAATAGATAAATAGCAGGTGTAAAAGACGCTTCAGACCGCAGTCCAGATGAAAGGACAAAAATTTGGTCCAAGCTAAAGAGGTGGTCTCGGTCTGGATCAAACTGGAGCATGGTCCGGTTTGTTTGCGGTGTGGAAACACTTTCTTGGGAAGTTCAGACTTTACAGGAAGTTAAAAATCAGACAACATTAGACAACAGAAGGGGAAAAAGACCGATAGAGAAATAAAAATGAGCCATGGTACTAGAGGGGAGGAGGAGACGAAATATTTATATATGTAAAATATATTTATATAATAAATAATATAATAATAACTTGCACAGGCATGAATATTACAGCTCTATCAGATTTCAGAGAGGCACTGAAATGATGAAAGTGCTTCATGTCTGTGTGCGGAGTCTTACTCTAAACTGGTGTGCGATGCCTTCAGAAAAAGTGGTGCGCCGTCAAACAGACTAATGTTGAGTATAAAGAGACACACAGTGATGACAACAGGACATGGGTATGTTGTACAAAGATCGTTGGGGCAGTTGCTAAACTGCAACATGAAACCAAACCTGACCGAATCAAATGCATACAGTGAAAGGAGTTTTGATTCCGTCTGTTTTGCTGTTACAAGTAAGTGTAGATGATGAGAAATGTCTTCACGTCTGAGAAAGCAGAGTTCAGTTGAATGACTGGTGACAGCGGAACCTGAACTTCTTCTGCACTGTGCTGTAGGCTAACCTTAGTGTGATGTTAATGTTAGTTCCAGACCAAAGTTTAGTACAGGCTCGGTTCCAGCTAACTGACTATGAAATAACACCCGCTAACAGCACAGAATCGAGTCACTGCTGTTGGGGCGACTGGTTCAATCAAACTGGTTCTGTAGCATTTAGCCTGTTAGTCATCGCTCAGCCCCGCTTTTGTGTAGTGTTGTGCCCTGGGAACCATTTGGTTTGGCTCTACCGGAAAAAAAAGAGGCCATACCTTTTCAGCCTTTTAAATATGACACAGTTTTACTGGTGCATTTGTGCGTTTTCATTGGTTTACAAACGTCAGAAAAGCTAAAACCCTGATATATGGTAGTTCCACAGATGCTCAGTTGGGCATTTCAGTTCAAGTCTGGGGAATTAGAGGGCCAGAGTAGCACTTAGAAAAGCTAATACCCTGTTATATCATATGACATGACCAAATCTGCAAGTTTCATGAAGTATCATGTATTTTTTTCGTATTGTCCGGTTGCACCACCAGACCACTTTTTCCATAAAGGATGGAATCTCCATCTCCAGCTATCAATTAAATCCCACGTAGATATTTACTGCACTGAATCAGACTTTGTTGTCATGCCTAGTGCACACAATCCATTAGATCTGCCTCGCGTCATTCTACAGCAAAGCACTTTGTGCCAGATCCAGGCGCCACTCCAGAATGTAGAATGGAATCTAGACGGCTCCCCATTATGTGTGCTGATTCCCTTGGCTCACCTGAAAGAGCATATCTTTACGTTAATACATGCTGTTAAGGCTGTTTGGGTCAATGGCTCTAATAGGCCATACTTTGATCTGTGATGATCTTGTACAAAGAGAAGATAATGAATCATTTTATTCATGTATTGTTTAATTTATTTATTTTAAATTAATTGAACTTCATATTGTTCTTTCTGTGAAGATTGGGTGACTATATCGTCGCTGTGCGAAGAAAAACAAGTATCTCCAAAATGGCAACTTTGGAGAGGGCACAAACCCAGCAAGTTTGGGCCACTTCACACAGCAGCTGCTGCGTTCAAATGATGCATGAAAGTACAAATCGACAAAAGTGGACATGTTTTTCTTCACACAGGGACAGTATGCTTGACGTTATGTACCTGATAGCAAGTAGTGAGCCTGAAATATCTAAACTCAATCATTAGGGTTGGTGTCCACATATCTTTGGCCGTATAGTGCATATTGCATATTGCATATCTAAAACCAGTAGTAGTGCCAGTCTTGATACTTTTCTGCATTGACTAAATTGTTTAAATTTGGTTTATAGCAGAACTGTCAGCTTAAATATGGGACTGGGTGCCCTGATATAAAGCTCCATTAAAATGATGGTGTTCCTGTTTGACTTTTAAATGGGTGTCCTAAAAGTGTCCTCACCTACAGCCAACTTCTCCTGACGTGTCCTCTTTCCCCCTGTGCGACAGTGTTTAACGGGCAGCCGCGAGCGACAGGGGAGCGGGAGAGCAGCCTGAGGGTGAGGGGGAAAGAGGGAGCCCAGGGGAGAGAGAGAACCTCCGGAACATCAGCCAGGGCTTCAACCACACACAACCTGCGGCCCAGCAAGCCTGCACTGGAACACAAACAACAGGTAGTGCAGCCTTATTATTTATTCATATTCCAGAGATTTTGGGTTATTTTAACAGCTGTAATACACTGCATGACCTGTGGTATCGCATATGATAGAACTAGAAACCTTCATTACATTGTTCTGTCCTGACTTGATCTCAATTAGCAGGGATTTGGTTGTTACAGATGAAATGCTTTTGTGACTGTGTTTGTGACTGAAGGGATGTAATGCACTTATAAAGCAATGCACACAGCTATGCACAGCGCTTTCAACAAGACTAAACTGAACGCTAAGTGCATTATTGCGTTTCTTAGCAGCGGCTCTATAATCTTGATTGTGTTTCCATCAGGAGTATACAGGAGTGCCACACTGAAATGTAATCACTTTCCAATCACAGCTCAGTGCCAAACTCTGGCTGTAGTTGTAATCGTTGTCCAATCACAGCTCACCGCCAAACTGTGGGGTGTGGTTATAAACCTTGTCTGCTCACAGCTCATTGCCTGACATGAGGGGGTGTCGCTGTAATCACTGTCCAGTCACAGCTCAGTGTCAAATTCTGGGTGTAGGTGTAACCGTTGTCCAATCACAGCTCACTACCAAACTGTGGGGCGTGGTTATAAACCTTGTCGGGTCACAGCTCATTGCCTGACATGAGGGGGTGTCGCTGTAATCACTGTCCAATCACAGCTCATTGTCGAAGTTGGCGGAGTGTGGCTGTAGACCCTATTCAGTCATTGTTCACTGCCAAATTCAGGGGTGTGGCTATAATCATTCTTGGAAGCTCCTGGGTGGAGTTCTCCACAAATGTTTGGGCTAAGACTGACTAGATCTCATTTGTGTTGGCTTGTGTGGCACTATATACTGTTAGCCCTTATGGCTAAAGCATGTGCAGCAAAACAAAAATGACAAGACAAGCTGATGCAAGTTCACCGGAAAAATGAGCCACACTGCGTGTTTAAGGTGGTAGCAACTTCAGGCTCCTGCAGATGGCACTACACAAGATTGATAAATACCTGTACTGACAAAGGTATGCTGGTATACCGGTACACGTCAGGATTCATAGACTGAGAGGAGGTGGTACAGTGCAGTGAATGTCTCGTTGGATGTGTGGAAAATGGAACCAAAGCAGATGTTAATGGTTGGCTCAAAGGAGTGATTGCATTTGGGCCATAGTGTGAAGGAAGTAGCTGAATCTGCAGGTGTATGGAAGTGTACGGTCATACAGGTCTACCAGCAGTGGCTAAAATCCCAGTCTACAGGGAATTCTCTTCAGAATTGTGCCAATCTGGCCCAACTGTGCAATTCTTTGATCCAAGAGTGGCTGAACACTGACGTGGCCTACATCCAGGAACTCGTCCACTGTATTCCAAATTGCATCCCAGCTGTTATTTGTGTACATGGAGGTATTTTTAAGTAGCTATTAGGTACGTTTCAGTCACAGGTGACTCATTTTTTTGTGCTTATAATAACAAATACAAAAACTGAAAGCAAACAACATTTTGACTCTTCCACATAAGAAATATTAATTTGCTCCCAAATGTATTTGATCAGCACCACGTCTTGTATCATTTTACAAAATTGATCTAGCGTGTTTATAGTGTTTTCATGTGTAGTTTATGGTTTCATTATGAATGCACTGAATCAATTCATTTTTGTACCCCTTGGTTTAATATTATACTTAGCTGTCAAAGTGAATGTGCTAATGGTGTGTTAAGACAAGCAATTATTAACCCTGCTAATTGTTTTAATGCCATTAATTTTCCTAGTTTGACCTAGGTAGGTATGGTAGACTCTATGATAGTAGCCCTCTCGTTTAATTACTGCATTTTTTAATAAAGTGATGCAGTCAGGACCTTCAGCTGGCTACACTGGGCAGTGCTCCTGGGAGACCTAAGGATGAATAAATCTCTTCAAGAACTTAAGAAAAGCACCAACATTGCGGAAAGCTACAGTTATCCTTGAGTGCATTGTGAGAATCCCTGAGTGGTATGAGTGAGCGAGGGGGCTACAATCATGAATGTATACCTCAGACTGTACATATGACATAAATGCGTGTCACATACAGTACTGTGTTAAAGTCGCAGACCACCGTTCATTTGTTTAATTTCCAGGTGAAGCAGCCATTAAGTGGAATTTTTGTCCAGTCATTCAGTGTTTAGTGTATCCAGGCTTTGGCTTTATTACAGCTTCCATTCTTTTCAGAAGACTTGCTCTCAGTTTTACAAAGAAATCTGCTGGGATATTTTTCCACACTTCCAGGGCATCTTGACAGATAGATGTCTTTTCAGACAGAGTGTTGAGTTGTCTTCTCACAGCAGAAGGATGACCAGAAACAACTATGGGGTATATTTTTTAGATCTTTGACAAGAGTGGAGCTTGATTTTCCTCTCACTCTTTCAAAGACAAAAGCTTTCGGTGCTGTTTGTCAGGTGGTGGTACTCCAGGTTTTGTAAGGTGGTTGTAAGGAGTCACATTTTCTTTAGTCCAGTTTTGGAAACTCCTGTTATTATTATATTTTACTTATCTTTCATTTGACGTTGCTCTTTCTCATGCAGTTGAAATAACTTTCTTTCCAGTGTCCTCGGAAATATCTATTGGAGGGATATATATCTATACAAAATACATACACTCATTGTTAATGGAAGAGCTGCACCCAGAAGGAAGATAAAGGTTACCAGGAACAATAAATGATGATACATTTAGACTGATATGGGCAAAATTTATTGAGCTACACATACAGAAGTAGTGTCTCTCAGTATGGCGTCGGGCCACCGTGTTTGCTAACACGACATGCCAGACGTTTTGGCACGATGTGCTGCAATAATCCATCCTGTGCAGCTTGAATATCCTCACACAGTTCCTGCAGATTGTGCGGTAGGGGTGGAGGTGGAGTGACACCAGGCCTTCTGGGTGTGTGCCGCGTGACAACAAACTGTTCATCTTGGCGCTGACCACGGTGCCTCCACACACGGATGTCTTAGTCGTGTCCATCAAGACAAAAAGCGGGACTCGTTACTGAAGATGACCTGCTGACGTTCTGGGTCACTCCATGACAGTCTGGCACGACACCATTGCAGTCTTTGGTGACGTTGACATGATGTTGAGGGCACTCATCGCAACGGTCTGCGTCATTGTAGTCCTGCGTCTTGCAGCCGTCTGCCAATGGTGCTGGCACTAACAGGATGACTCATGGAGGGCATCGCTGTTCGCTGAATGTCTGCAACCATGGCACTTGGCTCAGTCAGGCACAGCGAGAAGGCCCGTCCTTGCTTACGTCACATGTGTGTGAATCCTGAATCATTCGCATGTCTTATGATGTCAAACCTACCCACCAAGTTTCATTCCTGTCAGTTGATCCCTTCTGGGTGCAACTATTTGTGCAACTGTTCTTTTGACGATGAGTGTTAATTCCTATCTACTGACCATATGATACTCTTATTCACACTGGACATGGGTGAAAATCATGATTTGAAGGGGCAAATCTGAGCAAATAAGGCTGATGTGATTAATACTAATGTGGCTAACGTGTCCTAATATCACATAATATTTATGTTAAAATGGCCAAAATGTCACCAAAAACTTGGCATGTCTGCGCTTCTAAAAACTGCACTGTTCACAGTAAACGATCCCACTGCGATGTATTCTGCCCTCATAGCAGATCTGTATGTGCCTGTGCGTGTGAGCTCCATCCCAAGTTTCTCCCTCTCTCTCACTAGGGCTTCCTATGGGCCGCCAGAGCGGCAGACGGTTCAGGTTAAGTACGCTGCAGCAGGCCTATAGCAACACATGATGTCATCTCTTCTCTACCCAACCCCCTTCACTTCATACTCTCACACACACACATATACATGCACACAGAAAAACCGGCTTACAGCACTCAGGGAGCCTCGCTGGGCAAAAACGGCCTAATGTTTGAGTACCCTAACCTGGTTTTCTGCGCCATGCGTGTGGAAATGTCTGCAGTGGTCGACAGTTTAGACCGTCAGGATCTGGGTAAAGCACTCTCCTCCCTTCCCCCACCACTCACGCACTCGAAGGCTGAACAATCACAGTACATGGCCCAGCTCACGTGCACACACTCCCCAAAG
The DNA here is from genome assembly GCA_034552555.1 of Semaprochilodus insignis. Classification (NCBI taxonomy): domain Eukaryota; kingdom Metazoa; phylum Chordata; class Actinopteri; order Characiformes; family Prochilodontidae; genus Semaprochilodus; species Semaprochilodus insignis. The sequence goes on along the minus strand of CM067479.1, from coordinate 12,737,432 downwards.
AGGAGCGCTATGCCTTCTGTGAGCCCTCTAGTGGAGAAAAGATATTTGCAGAGAACTCAAACTTCTAATAGAATTGCACTACTACAGAGTATTGATGAGATGATCAAAGAACCACCCAGCTTTTCTTCCTTGGTTCTTTGGTTTTGAACTCATATGGCATTGTGGAGAAGTACCTTAACTTTCCAGTCATATATATATCCATGTATATTCATATATGTATTTAAAAGAAAGCATATCGTTGCTGTCCAAAGAAAAACAAGTCTCTCCAGAATGGCAACTTCACAGGAGAGAGCAAAACCCTCATTATTTCTAAAGTAAGTTAATGGAACCAGACTGTTTGTCCTAGTGATTTTGGGCTGATTTTCGGTCCATTCATCCTGAAATTCTCACACAGTGTAAACAGCGGTTGCTGTGTTCAATTTATGCATAAATGTAAAAAACGACAAAAATGGAGATACATGTTTTTCTTTGGACAGCAACGATATGCACAAGCATATTTTTTCAGTGTTTAGTATGTCCACCCTTTGGGTGACTAGCTGTAATAGGCCAATTGCTTATATAAACCCAATTCCAACATAGTAGGTAAAATGGAGAAAAGAGCAAATAGAAAGAAGAGATCTATTATCAACTGCTTTGATCTGTAATTATCATGTACAAAGGGAAGATGAGTAACTGGTTAGTTATTATCTTATGAATCTCAGTGTTATTTCTGTGAGTACTGGATGACTATGTGCTCGATTTCATATGCCTGATAGAAATAGGTGTGGCTGAAACACCTGAACCTAACATCATTAGGACTGGTGTCCACATGTCTTTGTCCATTGACTAAATTGTACACATTTGGTTTATAGCAAAACTGTCAGTTTAAATATTAGACTGGGTGGCCTGATATAAAGCTGCATGCAGCTATTGGTGTTTCTGTGTGTCTTTCTTTGAGCGGGTGTGCTAAAAGTGTCCTCACCTACAACCCAAAGTCTCAGTTTTTTCTAAACTTTCCAAGACATTTTCCATCAGTTTTTCAACAAAATCTGCAGGGATATTTTTCCAGACCTCTGAAGTGCGGTCTTTGGTGTCGGTTGCATTTTCTAATCCCAAACACATTCCGTGATGTTGAGGTCTCTGCTCTGAGGTGGTCAGTACAACAGCTTCCTTGTTTGTTTTGCAGATGATCTTCTTTTCTTTTAAACTGAATAAGAGAAAGGCGGTTGAAGCATTAATGCAACTGTTGGACAAGTCATTATAATATTATAAAGTTTGTGGTCTTCTTTCTCAAGCATAGTAGTATGAGCCAAGACTTGTTTAGTGTCTGAAAAGCTTTGCACTGGATCTACAAGGCCAATTCAACTGAAGCTTATACCCACCAATTTACCAATTAGCCTTGTGCAAACTGCATGCCTAAATTATCACACACTTGGCCCGTCAAGTTGTTAAGTCTGAAATGGACCTGATTATGCGGTTTCTGACACTATTAAAACGACTCTGATTAACAGCTCAACACAGTTTGATGATTCAGCCATGCATTTTGAATTATGCTAATTTATGAGGTATAAGCTTTCATTACTACCAACCAAACCCCAAACATGTCTCGACTGCGACTATATTTGGTGTAAGGGGAAAACTGTATTCCTTCAAAATGAATTCAACCGGTCCAAAACTCTGCCGTAATTTTTTTTCTCCTTCCTCCAGCCCTCTAAAGTGCAGCGACCCCAGAGAGCCGCTTCTGCTAACAGTCGGAAGGCGCGGAAGGAAGATCTCCCACCTCCTCCTCTGACCAAAGCTGTGAAATACCCCAAGGGCCATGTGACCTACACCAAAGCCAGACTGCTGAAAGAGGCCAAGCTGGACCCGAGTGCGCACAGACGCCACCTGAGCTCACACCACACCCACGCACACCTTCAGCACATCAACTCAGGAAAAGCCCCGATCGGCCATGGCAAGACGCAAAAACAGGTGCTATCATCTACAGCCAATGGCTGCTGCCCAAGGCTGAGCGGGCTGACTAACGGCAGGTCGGGCGGAACGGACGCATGTCCACCCAGGCGGGATGGACTACGGCAGTCTAAAAGGCAGCTGGAGATGGCGAAGGTAAGATCGAGTGAATGCGCCAAAAAGGCATTTTTCATGCGGTACTGATGTATAACGTTATAATTACAGATAATTATAATACTAAACTCACAAATGAAAATAAAAAATAAACATATCAACATTATTGTAGTAGGTATACTCAGATGCAAAAAAGCCCACTATTATAGTTGATAGTTTTGGCGTGCGTAGAGTTCAGATTTGAACGAGAACCTCGTCTCCAATTGACCACAAATGAGTTTGGCAGTGTTTTGGTTTTTACTGTGTATTTTTCCTCAAGATTTCTACATTTATAGAAACCAAAGGGAAAAATATTCTACACTTGGCTACTTGAATGATTCGATGTTAAGACCATTAATGTTTTTGTGTTGCTAGGGAAATAGTTCAGATGTTTTTCCACTGTTGATCTGCAGCTGCTCAAACTGTTTGAACACATTTCAGTGACTGCAGTTTTTGTGTATCCTTAATTATAACCATATACCGTGTAACAGAAATGTGTTTTGAATACGTACAGTATCATATGGTTTGACACGTATCCTCGACGCTTTGGTGAGGAGTGTGGTGTTTGGTGGTGATGGAAAGCGCACATTTTTGTGAGTTATTTCATTGCAGCTGAGAATTGCAGTTTTGAATTTTCTCTTTCATATGGTCCAACTTTAGGCGGGAGCAAATCTGACCGAAGTAGGGATGGAAGTGGAGGTCAAAAAGGTCAAAGTGCAGGTGGTTCCTCTGGACACACGGAGCAGGAGAGCGGCTCAGGAGACAGCAGCAACAACTGTAACCCGCGGAGCGACACAAGCGATAGGATCCCAGAGGCCCAGACGAACCTCTGCTGGGAAGCTCATGTTCATCAAACAGACGCACTGTACAGCCACAACTCGGGCCAGGAGCAGCCCCACTACCTCAACCCAGAACCCCAACAGGGATGTCCCTAAACCAGCCACAGTTCCCAAACCAGCCAAACCGCCCAGGTCCAGTGAACCCATCAAAATGACCAACCCGCCCGACCCGCCCGAGTCTCCCAAACCAGCAGAGCCCAAAGTGGCCCAGGAAAGGGAGAGGGGCAGGCGTGGCACTGTCCCCGAGATGACGGAGGTTCCCGTCTTCCACCCTGCCCCACGTGAGTTCCACGACCCGCTGGCCTACATGGAGCTGGTGCGGCAGCGGGCTGAGCCGTTCGGCCTCTTCCGCGTGGTGCCACCAGTGGGCTGGCGGCCCGAGTGCAAGCTGAAGGAAGAGATGCGCTTTGTCTCGCACGTGCAGCACGTGCACAAGCTGGGCCGACGTTGGGGCCCGAACGTGCAGCGGCTTGCCTGCATCAGGAAGCACCTGCGTGCTCAGGGCATCAACATGGAGGATCCGCCATTAATCGGTATGAATGCTCAATAAAAACCATATGGTATTTATTAAACACATTATATATAACATATCAGTGATGTCAAAAACAATACGTATTTCTTAAAAACTGTAAGACGTTTAAGTTGTTTGAATTCTACTTATTACTTATTACTATATCCTAATGTTCGTCCTGGATATCAATGCAAACTGACTGAGATGCACACAAAATAATAGTTCAGTGAAAAATTTAATCTTTACAAATTTTACCCCAGATGTAGTTGACCAGCTATTGCATGTTTGGTGCTAAATTGTTCTTCTTTCCTTTATTGTGGTATCTGCAAAGCTAACAGTGCTAGCAAACACTAGACGTCAATAGTCACCAATAGTCTTTTCTGTAAATACATCCCCAGGATGCTTATCAACCCATTCAAACCGCATCAGACTCCAGAATCCAACTCCCCTTGTCTCTATATTACATTTACAATTTGTTTAGTTTCTATGTACAAAAATATATATATCCAGTTTGAAACGTTTGACAGTTATTCATAAAATGAAACAACAGAAATTGCAGACATAATCTCCATAAAATCCATATACCTTCATGCACTTGTGTACACCAAACAGCAGTTGAATTTAACACATGATGTCTAAAATGGCTGCCATTTTAGGTGCATAGTGAAGTTCATTTCACTTTTTAAGACCAGAGTCTATATTTAATACTGTCCTAAACCACACTGACAAGACTACACCACCTTAAAGAAAACCTGGATCCGGTTTGAGAGAAGCTTTGAGAATGTATTAACGGAAATGATTTGTTTGATTTTATTTAGCTCAAGCTTGTTAGGCTAGGAGACCCTACAAGACACTACGTATGGTGGGGATGTTGTGTCAGATCATAAAGCAGTCGTCACAGAGAAAAAACGTGAAATGCAGTACATGAAATGACTTTTGATTGTTTCATCAGAGTGGAGACAACACACCAAGCTAGCTTTAAAAGAACTAGCAAATATGTAATCTGTCCATACTGTGTCAAAAGTATGGCTAAGAGAAATCTTTGCTTGTTTGTTATATGATTTCATAGTGTTCGTTGTGTTTCCACCAAGTCTCCACACACTCAGATTGGTCACAGCTGCCGTTAAAAGGGAATTGTGGGTAATAGGGTGCTGCTAAATTAGCTTTATAGTGGTTCTCGCTGAAGGGCTTAATAAGGGTGCACAGAGGGTGCTCGCAAACACCCTTTAGATTGACACAATGAGAAATGGGACATCCTAAAGCCTCGCCCACATGAGGAATACAGAACCGCAAGTATGCCGTTTGAGACTGGGCCCTTGTGACAGTTCGTCTAGCGTAGAGGTTGCTTGGGGTACCGGCCAGCTGTGTTGCTTGAAAACCTGATAGACCAATAAATAACAAAGTCACAATCTAATCACCTTAACAGACCACTATTCTTATTATGATGTACACGTAGAACTTGTACATGCCAACACAGGCCTGCCTCACTGAGGTGCATCCATCACTGATTACGTCCCCTGAATTTAGCAGTGGGCTGTGATTGGACAATGTTTATAACCGTGCCCGTGTAAGATAGGATTGGGCAGTGATTACAGCCACATTCCCATTTTCAACATTGAGCTATAATTGGACCGTTTATAAGTTTTACAGTGGACTTTGACTGGACAAGCTTTACTGTCACTCTGAATTTGGCACTGAGCTATGATTGGACAATGATTACAGCCGTGTTTGGCAGTGTTCGGCAGTGAGTTGTGATTGGACAGTGATGGTACAGGGTTTACAGCCTTTCCCCCAACATTGACATTGTGATTGGACATTGATTCTAGGCACTCTCCCAAGTTTAGCAGCGAGCTGTGATTACACCAGGAGCTTGTTCGAGATGAACTGTCTTACCTTGGTGAGAGTAGCTGTTTGCAGATGGAGAAGGCGTCGAAAAGAGAGTCGTCAAGCCCGACAGTTTTACCAGCAGCGCTCTGTGAGCCAGCAGCTCTTACTCTCGTATGTGATGAACAAAAACATTCTCTTTAAAGAACATACATTTGAATTTCACATGTAAATATGATAACCACAAACATTCCACTTTTCCATAGACTCCGTGCTGTATTCAGCTCAGTTTGTGATCACATGGTGGTTGGCATAATAAGAATTAAGCCCTGTCGCTATCAAGCTGTCTCTCGACTCACGCAGCCATGCGGAGAGGAACTTGGCAGACTGGCTCTGAAAACTGCAGCCACCTCTTTCCCGTGTGTTTATTAGGGTGTATGTCATTGTGACACTCCCTCCCGAGTTTTGCAGGGAGCTGTGATTGGACAATAATTACATTTCTGTGTGGCACAACTCTGGCACACTCAGTATGGAAATACACTGAAAACCGTGCAGTCAAGAAACCCAATGATGTACTTAGAATTCTGTGGTGAATGCACCTTGCAGTGAAACATGATGCAGCCGTGTGGATTGCATTGACGTCTGACATTTCAGCATTTAGATAGCTTTGTATTTTTCCGTGAAGTGAACGAGCTATTGCAAAATGCCGTTATGAAGGCTTTGCTTTTCAGTTTGCCATATTTACCTTGCGTTACTAATGAAAAGTAACGTAGTTTGTGTATAACATTCACTTTGTTCACTGTTATGTCTGCCCTAAGACTGGGACCATATGTTTGGAAGTAGGTGGTTGGTGTAGCTCAGCGGGTAACACCACTAGTCACCAAGGAGCCACCACCACATGTGGGAGACTGGGGTTTGAATCCCAGTCTGGGTGACTATGCTGTGCTACACCAATAAGAGTTGTTGGGCAAGACTCCTAACACTACATTGGCCTACCTGTAATATGATTAACCTTGTAAGTTGCTCTGGATAAGAGCGTCGGCTAAATGCCGTAAATGTAAGTAAAATCATATTGTATTAGATTCTGCTTAGTCATGTTTTATCGTCCATCATACTTGCATGTATGAGAGCGCCTACGTTATAGGCTATCGTTTAGAAGCAGTCGTGGTTTAAGAGCTCTATGTGTAGAATATATTCAAGAGTTAGTTGAATGACTGTGCTCTGTTATGCCATCTCCGTTGATCTTTCTCGCCTGGTTTCATACTACAAACGCCCCTCTGTCCTCACTTGTGGCCTTTGTGATCTTTGTATAAGTGGCCACTCTTACCCTTAAGCGTCTGGCCTGTGCGCTGTGGAAGGATTAGTCTGCCAGCTCTCGGGCGGCTTTCTTTGATTAGATCATACTGGATCTGTGGCTGTCTGGGAGCCAAGACTTGGTGAGCCAGCTCAATCTGGCCACCTGTAGACAGAGCTGAAAAAGCAGCGCTGATGTGCCAAGAGCTGGGCATCCTGCTTGCCAGTCCTCAAGCTCCAGGCAGCCTCGCAGTGCCACTCTAGCACAGCCCACACTGGCCCCATAGACTCTCGGCTGGCACCAATGCACCCTCTGACTGCCCGTGAAGAATGAAGAATGCACCATCCCGAATTTTAGAGGCGGTTTCCTTAGAGATCAATGTGAAGGTCTCTTGTTTTTGACTCTCAAGGATGAAAGTTTTGTTTTTGGGTAGGTCCATCAGTCCTGTACTTGTAATCACTCCCACTAAAGGAGTAACATATATATTTGAGTACTTTTGGATTATGTTGCTAATACATTGTTACGTTACTTATGTTGGCTTCTTTTTAAGCTACACACTTTCTAGCCTAAACTACAATACATTTAATTTAATTGCCAAAGGCTTTTAGATGTAATACACACGATAAAATAAATGATTTGACTTTGTCATCGGTTCACCCCAGGCATTCAGTAACATTGATGAATAAACAAGCTATAAGGAGTTCTTTAATCAAACTGTTATTCTTTATAAACCCACCAGCCACTTCATTTGGGAACAACTCCTTCTATCCACACTCAGTGTCCATTTTATCAGCTCCACTTGTCGTATAAGTGCACCCTGTAGTTCTACAGTTACAGACTGTAGTCCATCTGTTTCTCCGTGTACTTTGTTACCCAGTTCTTCAATGGTCAGGACCCCCACAGGACCACCACAGAGCAGGTATTATGTGGGTGGTGGATCATTCTCAGCACTGCAGTGACACTGACGTGGTGGTGGTGGTGTGTTAGTGTGTGTTGTGCTGGTATGAACGGATCAGACACATTTACATTTATGGCATTTAGCAGACGCTCTTATCCAGAGTGACTTACGACCGTGCTTAGTGTTCCATCAGATAATGTTTCCTAGCTAGTATAAGAAGGTTAGAGTCTAAAACTCGCCATGAGCTCAGACACTGCCCGAACAAGGGCCAGTGCTGCTACCTAGAGAGAATAACACACAGACATATATAAGCATAAGTGCACTACCTGGCAACCCAACCCAGCGCTCATACCTAGAGAAAAGAAAGGTTATGGTGAGTATAAGGTCAAAAACAAAGTATTTCAACATACACATCTACTAGTGCTCACAAAGAGATGGGGCAGTGTCCACTCACTGTCCACTCTATTAGACACTCCTACATTGCTGCTCCACCTTGTAGATGTAAAGTCAGAGATGATAACTCATCTTTTGCAGGGTCAGATTTGGTGGATGCCTTCCCTGGCACAATTCTGAGGAGAATTAACTGTAGACTGGGATTTCAGCCACTGCTGGTAGACCCGTGTGACTGTACACTTCCATGCACCTGCAAATTCAGCTACTTCCTTCACACAATGGCCTTTGACACGCCCAAATGCAAACGCTGTTTTTAGCCAATCATTATCATCTGCTTTGGATCCATTTTACACACACATGGAACGAGAAATTCACTGCCTATTCTTCTGTCTGTCATATTCCTGTGTTCATTGTATTCTGTACCAAAGAAATCCAGTCAAACTGAATCATTGAAATCTGAAATGTAATATTCAATTGAATTATTTCCTAAAGGACTGTAATCAAACTGAGTCTGAAATGTTCACCCCCTTGCAGGGGGCTGCGAGTTGGACCTGGCCCGGTTCTTCCAGCTCCTGAACGACATGGGGGGCATGCAGCAGGTGACAGACCTGAAGACGTGGGGTCGTCTGGCTGACCTGTTGGGTATCCCTCGCTCAGCCCAAGACCGGCTTGCCAAGCTCCAGGAGGCCTACTGCAAGTATCTGCTGTCCTATGACTCACTGTCACCGAACCAGCAGGCGCAGCTGGAGAAGGATGTGCTGACCGAGAAGGACGGCATGGAGAGGAAGAACGGGCCACTGGAGGGCCAGGCTGACATCTCCCAGCACGCTGCTCTGGTTCTGCCGCGCTGCGAGCCCAAGAATGGCTTGGTGAATGGCGCACTGCACCGGAGCGGTGTTCGCGAGCGTCTCCGTGAGCTGGACCCTATGGCCAGGAGCAGCCGTCCAAGACGACAGGACAAGAAAGGAGAGGAAGACGGGGTGCTGAGCGAGCTGCACAAATGCTTCTACAAGGTACAGTCTCTGGACTCACCACACCACTGAAATTTTGAATTTGTGGAGAAGCATCAGCGGCTCTAGACCTGCATTTTTTAAACCTCTAGTTTTAGGGGATGATGTGACCTTAGGTCTGTGCTGGTGGATGGCTTGTGTTAGAGGGCTAGTGTAGCTTTCAGCTGACCGATCATTTCCAATGTCTAATACCAGGGTATTTCACCCAGACTCTCCTCTGTAGATATAAACTGGTCAGTCCTAATCTTTTTTTTACAAGTCATTAGGCTGATTAGGGTTGTCTTGCCCACACAGCCTAACGAAACTGTAATCCTCTACTTTATTTTTAATATATTCAAGAAGGAGAAACCATGAGTAAGCTAACAGCAAGCAAAGGCAAGCATAACTGAGATAGCAAGACCATCTATTCGTCCATTTGTTTGGCCAACCTGGTTCCCTACATACAAGTTCAGCAGGAAAGTGAACTGTACTTTCTTTAATAAATCACCATATTAAAGCTTGACTGTGTTTTTAGGGAGTGGACACAGTGGAGAAGGTCTATATCGTGACCTGCAAATGGAAAGGCCATTTCACTTATTTCTCTGCTTGGCTCACACTGTTGTGTTTAGTTCTGCTTCAGTGACATAGCACTCTGGGAGCAGTAGACTGTATGACGTCAGTCATGCTTTTTCATCAGGATATTGGGAGCGTGCCTAAGAACATAGATCTTTTGAGCGATAAGCCGCATTTAAGCCACATTTATTATATTCATTTAACCATGTACATGCTTTTCATGTTTTACACTATGTTCTTTGGGGCTAGTTTGACACACAAGCCATTTTAACATTGTTTTAAAATCCGCTCCGTTGTATTTAGGAGATATATTTTTTCATCATGAAACAAGAAGCCAGGTTAATAGGCTAATGGTTAATAATTGAGTTACCCTAAGCTAGCTGATAACTGCAGGTACAAACAGGTAGGCCAAGTTATCCTGACCCCTTAATTTCTAGGGAGTGCCAAGACGAGGCTCTATTTGGCCAGACCTTCTTCGTAGAAGTTACATTTCCAAGACTTCTTGTGAGGAGCTGTATTCCTGAATTCTTAAGTCTGAAATCTTGTCTGTTTAGTCACCATGACAGCTCATTTAAGACATTTTCATAATTCCCGAATAACATTTTCATAATTCCAGATTAGAAAAGGGTATTTTAGAGACGTGCTACAAATGCAATTGCTTAATACAATTTCTCAAATACTGTCAGTTTCTAAAACTTAGGATAAGCTCAACAGCGTCCTCACTTCAGTTTTAAACTTTGGTTTCTATCGTCAGCCAGTTATTGTATATAGCCAAATGCTACATGTAGCACTACAATTCACTAGCATGACATGTTACATGTAGTGTAATGTGATGATGTGTTGATGGTTATAAGTGTTCAAGGGAAACCTGACTGTTATATATTAAGGCACATAAGTCTTAACAGACAGAGTTCCCTTCAACACTTCTCTGTTAAAAAGACAAATATTCAACATTTCAGTCCACCGTTGTGGCACTGTGATCATGATCAATCATATGGAAAATAAGAAAAACAACAAAATATGTCTCTTGAGTGATGTCACGATCTAGCCAGAAAGGCTGAATTGTATATAAGACTTTAATGAAATATTTAGTTTGCTGCTTCTCGCTCAGTGGATGAGAGAGTGAACATTCATATGCTATATTTGAATGCTCATGGACATGTACATCATATTGGGGCTGTATGACTATATGCCTATATGAATATGTGGCTGTTTATTAGGAGTAATAGGGAAAGTATGCTGGATAACAATATTCTTAGCTTTCTCAGGCGTGGTTTCTTTAGTTTTCCTTTCCATTTTCACAATGGAAGCTGCAACTATATTATATAAATGTAGCATATTTTGCTCTCATAGAAATAATTGTACAGGGAAGGAATGTAAATAGGGCATTTTTCAGAAAAAATTAGTGCACATTTTTCAGCGTTTAGCAGCTTGAAATGTAAAATGTGCTAGAACTTTTGAACCGGCCACATGTTGTTTATTATTGTTTTCTGACATGTTAAATTCAGCAAAAAAAACCTTAACAGTGCATTAATAAGCAGAAGTGTGTTCTCAGTAGATGTGTACTTATTAACGCCTATTTGACCAGGGGTACACAAACTTTTGCACTGTATACAGAGTGTACAGAGGTGTATGGGCAGTTGGATGTTTGTTTTTCAACCTATGGCAAGAAGTTGGAAGATAAACGATTACTCCTAAATTAAGAAAGGATTTGCATTTGTAATGTGAATTGGTGACAAATCTTACATTAAACCTTTTGCCTAATTTAGGACTAAAGATTCATGTTTCTCTAACACAGTCCCAAGTTTGTAGATGGATGATGCTGAGCATGTCAGACATTTTGCAGTTGAAATTTCTTCTGTCAAGAACGTTTTTCCATTTTGCACTCTCTTTTCCTCTTTGCAGGGAAAATCATTCTCCCTAATGACATTCTACCGGGCAGCCAGGAACACCATGAATATGTGCTTCAGCAGAGAGCCAGATACAGCTGAAGTCGAGGTACAGCTGGTCTTTTCAACCACAGAACAGCAGAAAGCTGGGCTGTTTCAGATAAAGGAAAGCTTTAAATGGAAAAGTAAAGCTTCAGTTTTTGCTCAGCAGATGATACAGTGGTTCTGAGCTAGCTGGTCTCAGGATGTATTCAAAAAGCCCACAGACAAAGAAACTAGTTCATAGCCAAAGAAAGTATGAAGTTTAAAGTATGAAGACATTTTACACAGGAGTTAACTATATCCAGAGAACCCTTTTTCCCACCATGGGCAGGAGCTCTGTATGTAGACCTAAAGTTGTTTTTTGTGATAAAGTTTTTTTATTGTTTTACAAGACAACAACAACAAAGGGATGGGGAGCAACAGCCAACTGAAACAAAAATAAAATAGGAATCAGGATCATACGGATCAAAATAGGATCATATGTACAGTCATCATCTCAGACAAAATTAAATAAAGGAGGAAATGTCCATATTCGTTGAGAAATTCCAAAATGCGCAGCACAAAAGATTGCCATGTTTCAAAAGTCATGGGTTTAGCATGTGCAGCAGTACATTCAAGTTTCGCTGTGTTAAGAAGATTACTAGCACAGAATGATTCCAAGTGAAGTCCAGGTGTGATCCAGTTTTGTAGGATTGTCTTTTTAGCTGCAGTAAATCCAGAAAACAATAGTTTACTCCATATAACCCTTGACCCCATATTATGTGAAAGCTCAAAGAAACACAATTTTAGACACTAATTTTCTCTTACCCCAAATATATTTGATCTGTTAAGACATGTTAGGCATCCAAAGGTTAGTTTTGAAATGGAGCTGCAAGGCACATGTGCACGGAGAGGAATTCATGCCAAATTCAAAAAAGAGTCACTACTGTGAAAAAGGTGAAGTGCAGTGTTTCTTACACGTAGGTTCTACTTTGGCAGTGTGCCAAATGAGATGGACACCCTCCAAAGTGCATCTTCACCATTAAACTAAATGTTGAGTATTTTTATTAATCAGTTAAAAAAAACAACAACGTGTTTTTCATTTAATTTCTACATGAAGGTCAGCGGAGGGTTCGTGGAGGGGGCAAGTGAGAGAGCGAGGGAGAGTGAAGGAGACAGGCAGAGTGTGAGTGAAAGAGACAGGGAGTGAGTGAGAGAAAGTGAGGGAGACAGGCAGAGTGAAAGCAAGGTGACACATGCGAGTGAGAGAGTAAAGGAGACCGCGGGAGAGTACGAAAAGAGGGAAAAGGACAGCAAGAGTGTGAGAGTGAAGGAGTGAGAAAGAGTGAGCAAAACAGTGTGAGAATGAAAGAGAGTGTGATGGAGGCAGTGGGAGAGTGAGAGATAGTGAAGGATACAGTAGGAGAGTGAGAGAGTGAGTGAGACAGTGGGAGAGTGAGAGAGTGAGTGAGAGTGGGAGAGTGAGAGAGTATGAAGGAGACAGTGGGAGAGTGAGAAAGAGCGAATGAGACAGTGGGAGAGTGAAAGAGTGAGCGAGCCAGTGGGAGAGTGAGAGAGTGAGCGAGCCAGTGGGAGAGTGAGAGAGTGAGTGAGAGTGGGAGAGTGAGAGAGTATGAAGGAGACAGTGAGAGAGTGTGAAGGAGACAGGGAGAATGAGAGAGTGAGTGAGAGTGGAAGAGTGAGAGAGTATGAAGGAGACAGTGGGAGAGTGAGAGAGTGAGTGAGAGTGGAAGAGTGAGAGAGTATGAAAGAGACAGTGGGACAGTGATAGAGAGTGACAGTAAATGCAGATGGCATGTTTTGTCTGTCAGTAAAGAGGTACAGTGACAGGAAAACGCTAACAGAAGTTATGTGACACGTGTATGTGTGTATGTATGCATGTCTGTATGTATGTATGTATGTATGTATGTATATATGTCAATATGTATATATGTTTGTATGTCTGTATCCATATGTATGTGTCTATGTATGTATGTCTGTATGTATGTATGTACGTATATCTGTATGTATGCATGTCAGTATGTATATATGTCTGTATGTCTGTATGTATGTATTTATGTATGTCTGTACGTATGTATCTATAAAAATGTAACTACATCTTTAGAACCTGTCATATTTTCACATCTTCTAAGTACCCTTTCTTGTCCTGCTATCCTTCCACAGCAAGAGTACTGGAGACTGGTAGAGGAAAAAGAATGCCATGTCGCAGTGCATTGTGGGCGAGTGGACACAAAGACTCATGGGAGTGGATTTCCCGTGGGCAAGTCTGAGCCATTTTCAAAGTAAGAACCCACAATTGTTTGGGGGGGTTTAGGCATACACTGCCACACAAACTCTTGGTATCATATGGAAAGTCAGTGATGGAGGGTGAGTCAATGATGGAATGTGAGTCAGTGATGAAGTGTTGTCAGCCATGTATGTTTGTTGGAATTATAGGATCATGTCCAGTTTACCATAATCATACCATAAGCGTTTAACATAACACCCAAGTTTAATATTCTGCAAAAACGTATAATGTGAGTCTAATGAATGTTATGATGAATGGCATTAGCTAGCTGGATTACGTAGAATCAAGCAGTTTTCTTCCACATCAGTGAAGTGCATCTGCACATTCCTAGTGAAGTGACATTTCATAGTTTTGATCCGTATCTGTCTCTTTCAACAACAGTCAGCAACAACTGTAGCACCTTGACAGAAGGAGGGACATACGAGGCTAATGCGTTGTGGAGATTTGCTTCTTGTTTGAACCCTTTGATTGACTGATTGAGCTGTTGCAGAAAGTTGATACGTTTAGAAATGTTGTTCTTTGTTTAGAATTCACATTAATTTAGTGGTGAACCGGTGGTGAACAGTAACCATGTAATTGGTTTTTGTACTTAAGTAGTTTTGGGTGTGTCTTTACTAAAGTATTTCCATTCTGAGTGACGTTTTACTTTAACACTACTACATTTCAGCTGATTAAGAGTCTTGTTCCAGAAATGATAATAGGATATTAGAGCCATAATAAGCCATGCTACTTTTACTCTCCATCCTTAAGTACATTTAAATACTTTAGTACTTTTACTCCAGTGGAGGTCTAAAGGGAGGAGCCTCTGTTACTGTTACTGGAGGAATATTTTACCTTGGGTATCTCCCCTTTAACTCATACTGTAATCTCCTGAGACTGATATTAGCTTCCTGTTTCAAATTTCCATTCCACCTTAAATAGTGTAGCGCGGGAGTTACACGCTAATGCACATACCGATGTCTGAATGCAACTGCTACACCATTTAAAGTGGAATGGGAAATAAGAATAAGAAACAGACTTTCACCCTCATCTTACTTCTGTCCACTATATGAGACTCAAACACAGGCTGGGACAGGGGCCGCTAAATTACTAAAGGTATACAATTGGATGTAACATTTATACATTTAGTTTGATTAGCTTACAGTAACTGGCCCACAACACGACTGGCCCACCAGGAATTCTCCCAACTGTCTCGATTACCCACTCGGGCTTTGTGGGTGGGTAGAAGAGTAGAGTGTCTCTACAGCTTAGAATATGAAGACAATTTGATAAATGTATGTATTACTGTTTATACCTCACAGATGTTGCCTTTTTGTTAGCCAGCATGCGCTCACCTGTGTAGGGGAACCGTGGGCTGTGATTGCGTTTGCGTGTGCTTAAACCTCACAGTGTATGTCTGGTAGGAATATGCCAAGATGGAAATAAAGTGAGCAACGACTTCAGCAGCAATTCGCTGTGAGAGCAGACCCTCGTTTATGTGCCAGCTTGAGTCATTTCTTCATTAGCGTAGCAGTGTACACTCTGCGTATGTCACATGGTATGGGGTAGTATCTGATGTTGGTATCAGTGATTTTTTTTGTAGGAGCCCCAGATGGAAACCTGATACAGCATCATTACCATTGTATCCCTAATTTAGATCATATTCTAGTTTTCTTCTAGTTTTATTGAACATTTAAAGCATTATTAAACATAAAGTTGTTAAATAATAAGGAATATACTGTAATTAGCTTCGTTAACATTCATTTGGCGAGCTATTTGCCTTAAGATTTAATCTTCATGCTCAAAATATGTTGAATTTTATTTCCCCCACTTGGACAACAGTGCAGTTCAAAATATAGCTAGAAAATAATGCAATTCATTGCCTTATATGGCCAACCATTCTCTATTGTCGAGTTTTGTGGCACATACTATAGCCAACAAACTATACTTGTCTTTATTAGCTGGGGTTTCATGTTTAATATGTTTATTCAAAAGCCAAAATGAAATGGCAAATAAAAAACAAGTTAATAGTTTCATCCGTATGTCTTAAATCTCCATTTCAGTTTTGACCAGAAATTGAGCTCAGAAATATCCATTTCGGTGCATAACTTTTCGAAACCTGTAAAGTTCAATATGGATCAAATCTATTCTTTTCATACAAACTCCGGGGCAACAAATTTATTCATATATTACTGAAAACAGTGACTCCAAACTTTTGAACAGTAGTGCAGTTTGCATGCAGAAGCAAATACACTTAAATGACTCCATATGGTTTACATACATGGATTTTACGCATGTTAAGTGCACTTTTTTCAGCAAGTGCATTTATTTTTTTTCATGTTCTGCAGTGTGTATTGCAGCTGGAGTTTTCCGGATTTCACGCTCTCACTCCTCACTTGTCTAATTTCAGGCATGGATGGAATCTCACTGTCCTTTCCAATAACTCACGATCCATCCTGCGTCATCTTGGTGCTGTGCCAGGTGAGACCACTCTTCCTGACCTCTTAACACATTACATTCCCCTTCAGTTTAGCTCAGTTTGTGGCGTATAGCACTGTGTAGCACGTTATAGCACACTGTCAAAAGGCATTTCGAAGCAAAGGCTGCAGTAATGTTCCAGTTTAACATGCTAGCTTTTAGAGATTTGCAGTCTCTTTATTCTTTTCCTTGAATGGTAATTTGTAATTGATTAAGTGTGTTCAGTTACACTGGATGTCTGAAATGTGCTGTCTTCATCTTTGGGTGTTTGTGAACAGGAGTGACCATCCCCTGGCTGAACATAGGCATGGTCTTTTCTACCTCATGTTGGTCCAGGGACCAGAATAGCCTTCCATACATAGATTACCTACACACTGGTGCTGATTGCATTTGGTAAGCGTTTAATGGTTTTCTCTCAGACTGAAACGTGTGTGTCTTATCAGCTGCACTGATTTTGTAACATACAAATGGTTTCTATCGAATGGTAATACCTTTTAGTAAAGTATAAAACTATATAACAAACCAGTATTTTAAATGCCTACCCTGTATCTCCACCCACTGACCACCCTGTGAGCCCATCTGTTGTCTTGCACCTTCTGTTTCCTTCATCACTGGTCAGTTTCAGACCACATGAACACTGTGTTATTTGGGTAGTGGACTAGTCTCAGCACAGCAGTGATTATATAGTAACTGTAGTGTTGGTAAGAGCATATCCGGTGTCGTGGGCTTGCTGGAGTATTTACATAATGTTGGGTTGAGAGCGGTCCACTTCTCAGAGTGATCCATCCATGAGCACTGACCATTGATGAACCACTAGAGCAGAGGTTACCAGCCCTTCTACTTTCCTGCAGAAAGGTACTTAATTGCAATCTGTACAGACTGTGCTGCCCCCTTCCCATACCTGCACTAATTCATCCGATACAGCCAATCGAGAGCTTCTAAAGAGGTTAGTTAGCCGGTGCAGGTATTGCCAACTATGGCTGGAGCGAGGTCGCTCTCCAGGTCCAGGGTTAGTGACCACCGGACTAGAGGGTGACTAACCCAAACCATACATTGTAAGAAGGGCTAGAGTCTCCATCAAGGTAGGGGTTTCTAATAAAGTGTCTGTGGCCAGTGAATGTATGCCTGTGTCATGTCGCTTTGTAGGTACTGTATTTCTGCCGAGGAGAAGTCAAAACTTGACAAAGTAGTACACACACTGCTGCAGGCCAACGGAACCCCAGGGCTCGAAATGCTGGAGAAGAACATTATGGTGAGACCGTGGTTATGTTTCCCACATAGTGTTCCGACTCCTCCACGCACCCACAAATAGAAAATTGTGAAAAACGTTCATAGCCCACAACAGTTCTCAGCCTACGCACTGTTGAAGGACTTTATTTTGCACTCAGAAAAAAGCTGAAGCAACAGTCTGGCCAGTATAGGAGTGCTTTTGGAGATGCTGCCATAGGCAACTCTGAATGTAGTGGCATGATCTTTTTCATAATGAAAAAGTCTTATGAAGTCTTGAAAATGTAAGGAAAAATGACTGAAAATTCTTCGGTACCAATTTGAATATTTGAATGGATCAGGTATTAGATAAAATTAGCTAGGTCCAGCCTCAGTCGATGCAATCTGTAGTTGCATTCACATGATTAATAACCTAGGTGACCGAACTGTATGATCACTGTGACATTTAACAACACGAATATGAACTTTTCTCAATGAAAATTTTATTTAGTCTCTCAAATGAAAATATATATACAGAAGAACATTTAAGCAAATTTGGTATTCTGTAGAACTGAAAGCTTACACAACACACTTGCTTTCTTCTTGGGCATTAACCTCTATTACACCTGCTTCTCCCTCTCCCTACCTGTGTTTAGTAACATGTTATTTGTATTAAACTCAGGTTTACAAGAACTACAGGATTAACGAAAGACCAATCAGTTTTTTTTGAACTGGCAAAAAAATCTCACCTGACCGGCCTTCGATGGACCTACCACTGCTTAGGTTCCATCTACAGAATGAAGAATTGAGGGATATAAAATTGTGATATGTGATTCTATGATAGCACTGATATTATATGCAGCAAGTCCTGGTGTATCAAAATTCTGACAAGAGAAACAAAAACAAATAATAAGAAGAGCTGGCAAACACATTTCTATCTCTTTCGCTTGTTCTCCCTCTTACTATCTGATCATTTTTTTTAACATTTCTAACATGGGTTGGTTTGTCAGCTAGCATTATAGAGCCTATCCTCTTTCCTTTATAGCACAGTTAGCCAGCTTACAAGCAACCGAGTCAATAGGCAGCTATACCGAATAGAATTTGTCACAAATCAGTACTGCACCTTTTATATTTCAAAAACATTCACTCAAGGCGTGTATCAAGTGTCGTAATTTAGGTTCATACTTATTTAAACAACACTTGGCTGAACAACAGTCATTCAGAGATGTCGAGGTCTCAAGGAATCATCTGATGTGTTACTGATCTGCCAGTATGTATTAAAAAGACATAAATAAGTGAAGTAATTTAAACCTTCGGCGGTCCGACACTTTGCAATATACAATTCAGTACACAAATTTTGATTTCATACAGAACATAAATATTTCTTGTGATTTGTAGTTGGTGCACATATAAAAGGAACGTGATTCAAATGTGACATACAGCCACATTTTTATATGACAAAAATGCTAACAATGGAAACACACACACACACACACACACACACACATACCTGGTATATATCTGCGATCTGCAAGTACCTACTGTTTCACTCTGCGTATGATGTACACTATATGGCCAAACACATGTGGACCATTGTTTACTGGGTTGGTATACGTCAACAAAGAGATCTAAATGGCAACAGAAACTACTTTGTAGTGAAAAATGAAAATATGTAATGTCTGCATTGACACCAAAACCTTTCATCAAAACATGAGAACTACACATTGCTGTTTCGCTTAGAGTGTTTCTTCCTACCATGCAAAACCATGTAGAAAGTACAGAAAATACGCAAGAAAATACAACACCTTGCACTCGCGAGTCGCAACCCGATTAGAGTGTAATTACGGGCCACGTCGACTCAGAGAAACAGCATATAGACAACTCTGCGCAGTTTTTGCGTTGTCAATGAGAAATTTGCAGTTGCTTTACCATGGAGGCACAACAAGTTTGATGAATCATCTCAAGTATGTAAGTATAGTGATACTTATCTGAGTAACATTTGGTAGGCTACATACCTCATTTCAGTTCATTTACGCTTCCATCAATGCAAACAAAGTAAGCTTAAATGCATAGTTTCCGCCTACTGGATATATATGGAAAAACTTCAAAATCATGGTTAATTATGAAACATGAAATATTCTTTGGTTTTTAAGGGTGGTTTTGAGAAGTATTCAGGTGCTCGTTTGAAGATCACAGTGAATATTCATAGGCTGTTAAATGCTATTCGGGCTGGCCCCCCATTTTTCGTGCACAAAGATGTAAATCAAATCTACTAGCACCAGTCCAATTTCAGTATATTTTCTCATAAAGCAGTTCAAGCAAATCAAAACAAAGACCCGCAGGCCACCGAAGAACTACTTCAGGTTCTTGAGTATCTTATCCCCAGCACCTCGTCAAAGGGAGTCATTATATTTCCTAACAGGGTGCCATGTTTGGTCACTTTGGGCAATATACTGGCTAACATCCTTAAAAAATAAAATATATTTACATGTTGGTGCTTCAGCTCACTCCTGCAGTGATGTAACAGTGCTCTTTCTGGTGCTCCTCACACGTAGATCTCTCCAGAGGTGCTCCGTCGAGAAGGGGTGAAGGTGCACCGGACGGTGCAGCGGTGTGGCCAGTTCATAGTGTGTTTCCCCGGAACCTTCGTGTCCAAGGTGTGTTGTGGCTATAGTGTGTCTGAGACAGTGCATTTTGCCACACCTGAGTGGATGAAGCTGGGCTATGAGGCAGCGAAGGTAAGTGTCTCTCAGAGAAGGAGCGAGAAGGGCTTTTAGCAAGTAAGCTAAAAGGACAGATCCAAAACCATTCTACCTGCTGTTTTTTTTTTTCTTGGTTTGGTGGGATTGACAGTGTAGCTCAGCGTTTCAATACAGTTTTTAACTCGCCCTCACGGCTTAGCCTGGACCCCACAACCAAAAATGTGTCACCTCTAGCAGGACACAGAGTGGAGGGGACAACGAAGAACAGAGATTTCACTAGAAAGGCACATGTTCTCAGCTAGTGATGCGGTCCAAATTTCGATCAGTGCAGACATAATACGAATGACTGCTTTGTCAGGCTTAAGCTTCAGATTCATAATGAGAACTTCAGTGCATCACTCTGTTTTCTGGCTGCCACAAATGAAGGGTTTCATTACAAAATGGGGTGCATTTGTAGTAATTCATTTGACTTGTATGTGGAAAGTATTTTTGTTTGTCTCATAAAGATGCAATTAATCATAATATAGCATCTATATTTTTGTATATGTAAAGTCCACCAACAGTGTATAACCAAAAAAAAGGAATCTAATTTTTTTTAAAGTGGTCTATAATGTGTTTTGCATTGGCACCCTTCACATGTTCAGTAGTTTCAGAAATATTCAGAATGTGGAAAAGCCACTCAGATAACCATCATGTTTATCACTCATAAGAACCCAGACACTTCTAAGCAGAAACAAAGGTACATCCAGTCAAATAATAGGTTCTCACCCGTGGCATGCAGCTGTCAGCTACACCCACCAAACTGTGGACGTTGGCACAGCTTGCTAGATTCTTGCAGGTCCAGGCAGCAGTATCGGTTTAACTCCAGCTGCAATCAAAATAAAGCGTCCTACTTCTCAAGATTGCTAGCTCGTTAGCAGGTTCTGAGCTGCATTTATTGCCAAGAATAAACTAGAGGATGTCAGTGAGTAGACTGTCCAGAGCTCTAAGAAAACTATTCAGACTGCAACACTAGCATGGTATAAAGTGGCTTTGAGAAGCTAAAATACATCCACTGCTGTTCAGAGACAGCTAGATTGGGTAGGATTAGCATTTTAATGGAATTTGCTATGAAATTTAGGCATCTTTTTAGTAAAAAAATACATACATTACGTAAACAATACTAGAAATATTATTAAAGTTATTAGAATACAACAGAAAATTCACTGTTTTTTTTAATTATGTGAAGCACATGGTCATAGCTTTTGTACGTGTCATTTAAAGAAGTGAAATAGTCATGGACCCACACCAGAAGGAGCTCACAAATACATGTACGGGACAGTGACAACTTTAAAAATGAGAGGTGAAATAGAATACTACCAAAAGGCCGAAAGGTGTCGAGTTATTACTTAATATTACGCAGTACATAAAAGGCACATGAGCTAAAGATAACTTAGATCTGCACATAATCCCGAGACTATGGCGAGAAGTTGACAGTGGCAACAGTATTGAAACAGCAAGTAGTTTTAGCTTTTCTTTCCTGTTCTGTTCTTTTCTCACTTCTTGCCCATGTTTTCTGTGCAGGATCTGAAGAAGAGGCGCATAGAGGAGCCGTTCTCCACAGAGAAACTGCTCTGCCAAATCGTCACATCAGAATCCAGACCAGAGAACAGAAATCTTCTGAATGCAGCTTCCTCTCTCATTGTAGATCTCAGGTGGGTTGGAGTGTTTCTTCTAATTCATTAGTCTGACGTACTTAGTTTAATCAGCCGGCCAACTCAGGTGGCCGATACACACGTTTCACAATAGAGTATGTGTAGAATGTTGCTGATACAGAAGAAACAACAAAATACCGACATCAGTTGAACAAAATAAGAAATCTAAAAGATTTTTAAGATAACAATCGATCAGGATAAAGAATATTTGTGGTATTCTTGTGGTCAAAGATTATTGGCCAATTCTAAATTTAGGTAATTTAGATGACGTGATATTTATTATTAGCCTCTAATTTTACAAACCTTCAGCTAGCAAACTAACTGGTTTGCTAATGCCATGTAAACATAGTTAGGATTCCTAACTTAGGAAGGCTTTGTTTTGCTCTTTAATGCTGCCCTAGACCATACGAGAACAGGAATTCTGTAAAACCAATTAAAAAAGGAAAATAGTACAGTTTTGTGAAAAACAATGTTTATGAATAATTTCTGAATGTCTTTAGACACAAATAATTGTGTTGCCTAGCTTGAAGGAAGACCGTAGAAGGAATGCTTTTAGACTTATGTTACTAGGTACTTACGTTACCTAGATAGTCGGCAAGGATAGACATTGTGCAGGTCTTGGGGCCTCTAGAAGACTAGAGCCAGCCCTACTGACAGGACCGGATCCCTTGTGTTGTTTACTAGAACACTGGAAACCAAGTCAATTTGTTCCAGTGTATCTTACATCACATATGCTACGACAGCAGATCTTACACATACTGTTCCACCTATACTCAAAAGAATATCAGTATGTACCAACCTATTTTGTAAGCGCTGGTGTTAAGCAAGTCACAGAAGTATAAGTACGTACAGGGGAAGGGGGAAGATATTATTAAATACAAATATTCTGAGCAGTTTGATACGTAAATGTGAGATGTGCCCCCTACCTAAACCCCTGTGTGGGCCAGGTGCACCCCTTAGCACTGGTATTCACATGGCCTCTTTCAGCAGGAAACCTTGCCTTGCCGCACTGCACACATTGACCTGGGATGCTTAAGGAGCATGACCAACAATTGAAGGTGTCCTGGCCTCCCAATTCCCCAGATCTCAGTCTGATCAGACATCTAGGAAGTCGTCAGATTTGTGGTGAAACTGCTGCTAATGTCTTCTTGCCAAACAGCACAGAGCTGTTTTGGTGGCACATATGGTGGGGGACCAACTTTATACTAAACGGGGGGTTATGACGTTGTGCCTCATTAGTGTGGGTTTAAAACAGTTATCTCTATTCATATAACAGGGACACAGAGATTAGCCAGCGGCGGCAGCTTTTTAAGGCTGGGCTCCGGCTGTCTGCCCGTTACGGCATCCAGCCTGATGACCAGTCCCCCACGGAGAGGAAGAAACCGCAGCGCGCACGCCTGACCGAGGACACGGCTGACCGACGGTGCCAGGTGTGCCAGCATCTGTGCTACCTCTCCATGGTAAGTGAGGTTTTACATACAGATTCTGCTGGTTCTCTGCAGGGAGCTCCTGTCTAATGATGTGCAGGGAGAGGTCGAACTACACTCCTGGAGGACCACAGCACTGCATGCCTGAGTGTTTTCTTTGCTTTGACACACCTGACTGAGTTTGTGAGGCACATAATAATGAGCTGGACACTTCAGGTGAATTAAAGCTGAGAAAACAGCCAACTGTTGAGTGCTTTGGCCATCCGGCCTATTCTGATAGTGATAGACAATAGTCAGGTTTCCATCAGATTAAACGGTAGTGATATGAATCGTATTGCATTTCTGTCAGCTTTGCACAAGAGAATAAAACTCCTGATGTCATTATCATGAAAGCACTTCTGCGACATACTTTGCCCATCCACAAATATTGGCACCTTTGGCAAACATGAGCGAAATGAGCTGTAAAAACGTTCTTTATTGCTTATCCTGGTGTACCCTGGATTATCCCTGCTCTTATATTCAAAATATTGATTAAACACTAAACTTTATTTAAAGTTCACTGACTGAAAAAACCCATCAATCAAATCATGCCATAGATATTCATATTTATGTGTGCCACAGTTGGCAAAGTTTGCAGCAACAGTTTGCAAAGAGTCCTCTCCCATAATTCTTTATAAGACTGGAAAACACAGGGATCAGATGGGTCATTCCTTCATACAGATCCCCTCCAGATTCTGCTGAGATACACACCTATGGAGTTCAGGTCAGAGTACTGGGCAAAACTGGGCTTGATCCTGTGGTCAGTCACATCCAGTCATGGCCCTGTTAAGCATTTGGGTTTCATGATACCATGTATCCAAACAAGTTGTTTTGAGCCTGTGGAAGAAGAGCAACCCCACTAATTCACAGATCAGATCATACTTTAGAGAGGTACTCCTCTCATTGGCTGTCTCTGCATCTACGCTGAATGGTGTTTGGTGCTGAAAACCTCGTTTTGGTCTTATCTGACCACAGAACCTGGTCCCATTGAAGGTTCTCACAGACTGTAAGTAAGCTTAATGCTTTACATGCTGTACATGTTCCCAACAACACACTCGAGCTTATGAATAAACACACCCAAACAAATATGAATAAGTTATGATCTGGAATATACTTCAGTCTCATTTCACTCATAAGAATTTTGTGGGATGGCAACAGTTGTGTCATACATAGTACATGCTAGCATATCTAGTTTTTTACAACCTGCTTAGCTCATGTTTAGAAGAGACAGTGTTTGTGGAGGGCATTGTATAAAGAGGGACTTAACAGAGCAACCGGTAAGCAGCTCCTGTTAATGTATTTGACATCTTAATGACAGAAAGACAAATACAGCACAAAGGTAGGTCAGTACGCCCTTGAAATTCTTAAGATTGTCTAGAATACAAATTGAGCTTTGATATTTTGTTCTGTGTCATGTTATATTTGAAAAGACTGATCCTCAGAATGAATTCATGTAAAGTGATGCTGATTTAGTTTAAGAAAATATCTTGGGACAAAAGCCGCTAACTGAAAAATGCTGTGGGCTTACGTATATGACTGTGTACTGCAGAAGCGTCACGTTTAAACAGATGAAAAATGTTGCCCTAATGAGGACACCGTTGGCTTAAAACTGGCCTATACATGTGAACCATTAAAACAGTTCAAAATTCAGCATCAGAGCAAAAAGGGGACAAGCCACAGAAAGACCAACAATCGCTTTAAAGTAGCTACAGAGTTCAGTGGCTGAAACTGGAGTGAAGGTCAGCGACGGAGCTTTGCATTTAACTGACCTGAAAACGCTTGAAAACCAAAAAAGTACATCAACAAATTTGCCAGAACACACTGTGACCCGGCTAAAATGTAGGATATGGTTTTGTGGTCAGAAGGGGACAAAATTTGCCAGCCAAACGTCCGTTCACCTCCATCAAGTATACAAAGTCTTGTTTATGTGCTATTTCAAAATTATAGACTTTAATATTATAAAATATGTACAGAAACCATGCTAAGGGCAGGACAGCCTCTGTCTGGTACAGCAGTAGTCATTTTGACATGTGTCCTGGTACTTATTTGTAAACGGTGTTAAAGAATTCTGCAGATGGTATTTATATAGGAACCTGTAGAGCGTGTTCGGGGATGGTACTGATACTGCAGACAGAGGAATTTACTGTAGCTGATTATGAACATTGTGGTGTGAGCGAATCAGTCCTGCCTGATTGCCATTGACACCAGAAGACCTGTGGGAAAGCAAAAGTAACCGCAGCTGCCTTTACTGTGTTGCTTAAAAATATACAAACATGCTCTCACATCTTCATCAGCCCAACGCCTGTTTTGTGAAATTGGACTGTGTATGGCGTTCCCATGAGGGGAGACTGCTTGGTTGAGGGAGACGAGAGAATTTTGAGAATCTGAGCTGGAGTTTTGTGAGGCTTCTGCTTGGAGGTAGAAGGCCAAACCCAGGCATATGATATTTGCATATTTGCCACTGTTACTCAAATCCGCCCCTCAAATTTTTGATAGCATTATGTTCCAACAAGCTGACAAAAAGTTTAAGATCAGACTCTTTACACCCACCCTTTATTCAGAAGCTGAAACTCTGGGTGCTTTCACACAAGCCATCATTTAGTTTGTAGCTCAGTTTGAGCTGCGTGTAGAGATTCTCATACGTTTAGCATTTGCTAAAGGGAAGTTCTGTTTGCTAGAACACAGCAGCTCCGTCATCTCAGTTGTTGTTCTGCCAGGAAGAGGCGTGATTTTTTTTAGAGACCATAAAGTTCTTTATTTTTGAACAGGCACCTCAACAAAGACATTGATTTGCTGGCAAAGCACGCTACAGTTTTGGGTGGGACAAATACACCTGTTTTCAGTATTCCTATATCAATGGAACTGAGGAACAGGGAAGAGACGGGGTGGTGGTCGGGGTTGTGGAAATGGAAGGTAGAGATGGGTGTTAGCCTGGAAGGAGGATAGGTTTCAGGCCTGGTCCTGCCCCCCTTCACCTGTTCCAGAACTCAGTATCGTCTGTAATGACTTTGGACATTTGGTAATGAGTTTTGCCTCATAGTCACAGAAGTCAAATGTTTGTTCGTGCAATTCAGTAACTGCTCGATAGTTTCTATTACAAGTGAGTTTTGTGAGTCTGGGCCATTCCTAAAAAATGTGGTGGATTGAAGAAGAGGGAGAAATCTCAGAACTTGGGCTGGGGTTCATGGGGGATCCGGCCTGTAAATAGAAGTATACGTTAAAATCAGAATTAGGTCGTAGACTGAGATCTGTCAGTGTCTTAACTGCCCTAATTAACTGAGAGCAACGCTAGGCTGAGAGAACATCAGATCGGTTAGATTTGATCTCACATCTTTAGTCTTGGCTCTTGTAGTGCGTGTTATGCAACGATTGCAGGCTGGCATGGCATGTGGAACTGTGAATAGTGAGCTCTCAGCACCCCAACAGTACAGAAATGAAGTGTCTCTCGCATCCCAGATAGTGGGCAAGACAGAATGCAGAAAAGGACACCTGCACGGTAAAGCTGGATGATGATGCTCTGCTATGTCTGTCGGTACGTTACACGTTACATCAGTTATTAAATGCCTTCACGTTGTGGAGACTATATGGATAGTGTTGCTCCAGAATGTCAGACTTCCTGCTGACTTGCTCATAATCCCTTGGATTCTCTCCATACCATCTTGTTACTGGAGGTCCTCCCACTCTTTTAGCTTTAAATGTCCCAAAACATAACTGTCTTTGCCAGTGTAATGGTTCCTCTCGTAATATGTCCAACACAAGAGTGCTTTGCTGTGGGTTGTCTGGGCTCGAGGCTTGAACCGGTCAAAAAGTACAGGGTGCTCTCAAAAGTTCCTAAGGAGTCAATATTTTTCCTTCTCACTTTTTTATTATCCAGCTTGCACATCCTGAAATAACCACAGAAAAGACCACTGCCCAGACAATCGATATGTCTTTGTAGAGACGAATCAGCACATTGTACTATCCTTGCTCTGCTGATGGGAATCTGTGTCGTATTCCTTGACTGCTGGATCATTTGTAGTAATAGCTGATCAAGCTGTCCACTGTTTCTACATGTTCACCACCAGTGATAAAGTTAGCAGTCAGCTTATTGTCGTAGCCTGTGTTTTCTTCATATCGAGGTGAAGATCTAGCTTCTTTAACTTTCTGATAGGAGTGTTTGATATGGTCACCATAGAAACATGTCATCTTCCTTTTCGAACTAAATGGAATCGATCGCAGTTGTAATTATTTATTTAGTACGTAGCGAAAATCATTTTTGTCCCTACTTTTGATTGTAATCTGTGATTGTTTTCCGTTTTTGATTCCATTAAAAATGTTCCGGGTTGTGTTTTCACTCCATTTCTAACACCTGGTGAAGGGACGGCAAATTAGTAAGATGGAAACTAACCCCTTCTGCCTTGGGGGATGTATCCCAGTATCGGTATATATCTGTATGTTCCTTAAATGCTTGCGTGGCTGCTTCAACACTCCAAGGCTCACCGCCCTGCCTTCACATCCAGTGTAAAGATATATCTTCACACCAGTGGTCTCGAAATCTTTGCTTGTCTGCACGTGGCTTGGGGTGACCACTTACACCACTAAGGAAAACCAGGAAAGGTCTCTGCAGCTAGAACCTGAAATGGTTGCATCAATGATTGGATGCTCACCTAATGTGAGTTGCTCACTGAGTGACACACAGAGTTCTTGCTGGTTGTTCTCAGATACATGTTTCTACTTTGTGTCAGATTCTGTATCACTGATGTGTTTTCCTAAACAAGGCATGTGTTTTGTCTTCCTGTACAGGTGGTTCATGAAAGCGATAACGTGGTGTTCTGTCTGGAGTGTGCACTTCGATACATCCAGAAGCGCAGGTCCCCTCGAGGTCTGAAGATGATGTTTCGTTACACTGAGGTAGTTATACTGTAGACACTCTCTCATTAGCTTCCTTCAGTGCAAACGCATCTCAGCGTTCCTCAATCCAGTCCTCAGTGACTCTCACAGTCCACATAGGCCTGAATTAAGTACACTGAATGCCTGGCGCACGCACACACACACACACAACCAAACAATGAGCATTTCCGAATAAGATACACAGTGGAGTAAATCAACTGTTAGGTTTGTGCGATCCCTCGTGTACCGCTTTGTTTCTGTTTTTGTAGTAGCACTGCTTTGACATTTGCCTGCCTCTATAGCATTTTGTGGCTGCTTGGTTGGTTAGCATGTCAACCAAATGGCCCTTTTAGTGAAAGCAGACCGTTCTTTCACACAATGAGCAACAAAACTGGCAAAAAAAACCCCTTTTTGCACTTGCCATGCTACAAAAACAACTGTGTAGCTAGGTCGTGTATATTGTAGTGATCTGTTCAGCCTAAAACCGTAACTAAATTAGCCCCATTCAGAAATCGAGGGCTCTAATTATTTCAGTATGCACATTTGTTCATCATCTTGGTATTCAGTTCTCAATCTGGTATTTGGTAACTCTGTCCTTTTAAAGACCAATGTTTGAAGTTTGTAGCCTGAAAACAGATTTTGTCAGTCCTTCAGGTTGAACATGTATAGTTAATTTGTAGAAAATACTCATTTTTCTTGAATGCCAGACTTCCAACTGATGTGCCGCTTTCAACTTGGTCATAGACGCTAAATTCTAAAGAAAAACGCTAAAAAAAAACAGAAAAAAAAAAGAAAAAAAAAAGAAATCACACTTGTGGGTATTGATTACCGGTTCCTGATTGGTCAGTATCAATAGGTCATTAAGCTGGACAAACAGCCCATTCTGCATTCGTTTTGTGTGACTAAAGCATTCACATACCTCAACCATTTTGAATGCTGAGCGTCATTCTGTGCTCTCTGATCATGGAGGAATGGGTACGACGTTCCGAAGTGTGGCCTCACTTGCCTAAATATAATGACATTAGCATACAGGATTGCCTCGATAAACTCCACGGAGCCACGAGTCTGATCTGTAACTCAGCCAAGACAAAAGAAAAGAAGAACCTGCACACTGAGCTGGTTGTGGCTTATGCTCAACGCTGACCCCCCAAATTCACAACCTCCCCAGAGCTGAATTGCTAAAAACAAATCTGTCCCAAGGTAGCCCTCTACTCCTTGTCTACTTTACTTCAAAATACAAGTCCCTTTTTCAAACAACTATATACACAAACGCATGACTTAACACCACAGCACGGAAAGCTAGTCTTATGAAACACTTACAAATACAACGTTCTTTAAATTTGAAGCCCTGCAGTGTGTTTGCTTTAGTAAAGCAGCTGGTGTGCACCCTCCTGTTATTGTGACGAATGGCGCTACCTTGTTAAAATGTTGTACTGTAGTGCATGTTTACAGTTCGTTTCCTACATCCAACTGAACGAATTAAGATATTCTGATATCTTCAATCACCTTATTAAAATACTATCAGCACTAAAACTACAAAACTGAATTCAGCTTTCTATCCACCAGCATCTTTTTTGCATTCACCCGTTCCACCTTAAAGTTGCAGCAATTAGATTTCCTAATTATTATAACATTTGGCTTATTTGCTCCATCACTGGCCATGTTGCTTTCTACTGAATGTATTTTAACGGCAGCAAAAAACATTAATATTATTAATAAACCTCCATGAAATGTTTGGGTCAGCACTATTAGATTCATGCTAGGTTAGAACAGAAACTGGACCATCTGGTGGGGTCTCTAGGATTTGCTTGCAGAATGCTAATGTTCTTAAGATGCCCTGTCCCTGTTCTCATTGCTGCCTTTTCTTTCGTTCCCAGGAGCACCTGAACAGTTTGGTGAATGGGGTGTGCGGGAAAACTTTGGAACGGACTGCAGAGAAGCGGAAAGCCGCCAGCCACAGCAAACTGCCACCAGCAAAACGAAGCCCCAGAAACAAGAGCTTAACCCAGGTCTCCATGTTGCGTTCCACCTCAAAGAACCCTTCCCGCTCTTGACCAAACTGTCAGAACCATTCCCTCCCTCCCAAACGTCTCAATTAGCATTGGCCGTCCAGTCGCCCTTCGCACGGGATGTTCCTGTTACCTGGGTACCAACATGGCGAAGACACCAGTACGTCGGAGCAAGCGTGTACACACATGGCTGTTACGTGGCACTTTGTGTTAGGTATGCTAAATGGAGCTAGCGCAACGCAACGAAATGAATGTATGGGACATGAAAATGTACACACACACATACGCACACATACATACGCACACACACACACACAAAAACAAACATGCACACACACAAACAAACAAACACACCGAGAAACACATACAGAAACGCATACACATATACACACACACACACACACACACACACAAACAAACAAACACACACAAACACGCACACAAACAAACAAACACACACACACAGTTGCACCGTACTTCAGTAGCTATTCTGTAAGATCAAGGTCGCTAGGGACGTCAGTTAGAAGCGGGACTGGGGAGCCTGATCACGCACGGAAATCTGTTTTGCACTAGTTCTGAGATGTTTTCGTTTTTTTCCTCTTTTGTTTTTAAGAGTATTTTTGAGTTGTTTCAGCGTTCAATCAAATATAAATATACATATACATAGATATGAATATATCCTATACTGTACCTATTGTTTGTGTTTAACTTGGTGCTGTAGTGTCACATCTTCCATCAGCCCTTCCAGGCTTTTTTCTCTTGGGCTCACCCATGTTGGATAGGTTTATATATAGCAGATGTGATTATGCCCCCTTTGAAATAGTCTTAAGCAGCTTGAAATATTCATAGATTATATAAATACACACACACATATATATATATATATATAGATATAATACTTTCCCCCTTTGTAACATATGAAGGCGCATGATCGTGATCATGTTTGTATTTCTTGCTGGGCAATTCAAAGGCCTTTTTGCCGAACTCATTTTCAAAGCACATTCGAGGCCTTTTATCCCCAAATGATTTCTGAAACAAAAGGTGAGTTAGGCTACTCTATAATAATAACAACAATAATAATAATAATAATAATAATAATGAGGTGATGCCCAGAGCAATATTTACAGAAGCGATTAGACATGTTAAAGTTGTTAAGAAGCACTTTGCTATAAATTCTCATTCCTCTGGTTCTGCCTTTGTGATTAGTCATTGGTGTTACCTAGAGTATTTTCTCCTTTACCACAGAGAATATCCCCTATAAAAAAGGAAAAACAAAAAATAAGAATATTCTTTTGTTTACATAGAATATTTATTATAAACATTAAACTGTTTTAACACTAACCTTCCCAAATATGTTTATATGCCAAGAAGTATCTTCACCTAAACTCGAGCCTTTTAAGAGAGGGCCTATAAGGGTTTCAAAGCCAAGATGAAGAAAACACCTTACTCCCCCCACCCTATTGGTTTCTTCGTCTGTACAAGCTAGATGTTCACAGGGTTGCTGTTGTAACATATGGGAAAAAATTAAGTGCTGCTTAATCACTGAAGAAGTATGTAATAGTGGTGATCCCTAGTTTTTTAGCTTTACTTTTTTATTCAAAGGGAAAAAAAAAAAGTCTTTTACCTAAAAAGTCAACCATGTAGTAGCCATAATACACTGACTGTAAGTCCTGTAGTCCAACATGGTAGTCGCCCTCTTCCAAAAAGACTGGTGTTTTGAGCATAGTAAAAATGAACAGTGTTTCCAAAAATGTGGTTGTTAACTTTTTTATGGCCTTAAAATGGTTTTTGATCACTTTTTCCCCCCTCCCACCGTTTTCTACCGTAAAACCTCTTGCTTGGCTTGCTTTTTATTTATAAGCGCTGTTTCTCAGTCCTCAATCTAGTGGAGTTGTTTTTTGGTTACTGGCTTTTTTTTACTTTTCAGGTTTGTATAATTTTGTTGTAATAAACAAATCACTGTCAATCCTTCCAAAAATTGTTCCTGACATGATTCTGAATGTGCTGAATAATAAATGTAGACTTTATTACACCTGTTCATCAACAGTACTGCCACGGGACCAGACGGAACGGGCGCAGTGCCTAAATGCAGGTGGCTTTTGTGTGTTAGAATTCAGCCTACACAAAAACAAGGACACCCAAGGAGTTAAATAAGGGCCAAATGCAGTTAAACAATGCCAGCCAGCATTCACACGTCCTTCCAGGGGACATTGTCATTAGGAATCATACAAAACTTGCCTTTTTAAATGCTCCTTCACTCCTTTCTAGTCACTTGAGTTGCCATCGCTTCTTTTCCCAGCAGTACAGTTATGCCAGAATATAAACCCTGTAATTTCAAAGACAAAATGATCTAAAACAACAACACGTTTTATTCCACAGCTAGAATAACGTTCGTTTGATTAAAGGTCAAAGTCCCCCAGCAGAACTTCAATCAAATTAAGCGGAACATGCTTTGAAAATGTCGTTCATGCCAAAACTTTGCACACCTGAGCTGTTCACAACCTAAGGAGATATTAGCAATATGTTGAATTGATAGTAAAATCTTTATTATTTGAGAGATGAGTACGATGCTGCGGGTTTCTCCATACAATACTTTGAACTGTCATACGATGAACAGCATTACTTAAGCAAAAATCACAGTGCTAAGAAAAACAGTCCGAAAGGATTGTTCTCCAGATTGACGGCAAAGCTTTCGAAACTCAGCTATAGGGTTCAGACAAATGCATATAAGCTCCAGGCCGGTTATAAAACCTGCATTTGCTCTGACCTCGTTGCAGTTTGATCAAGCATTGGTTGTGCCAAATCTCATGACCATGAAACTCCCCCTCTGCAGACTCTAGGGGGTCTGCGTGTCACTGTCATCCGAGTTTTTAAGCCGCTCCTCGGTCTCAGGGAGGCCGGCAAGAGCTGTGTCGGCCTGGACCTCCTCCTCGTCGGACTGCACCACTGGAGAGTCTGCTCCGCCACTCTCCTCGCTGGCGTCCTCTTCGTCCGGCCCTTCGGTCACACCGCTGAACGTGTCCGTGCAGGAGGAGGACAGAGAGGAAACGGTCTGGCGCAGCTCCGTCTGACTGGGCACCTTCAGACTGATCTCAGCTGGTGAGGGAGCTGCTTCTGGAGCTGGCCCATACCCAGGAGGACAGAGGGGAAAAAAAGGATTACAATATGACATAACTTACTTCAAAAACGCTGCCAGTTTATTAGGTTCTGCATAGATGCCCAATGAATGTAGGTACAGGGTGAGAGGACAACTGGCAACTCAACATATGTATGTGGGTCATGTATTTGCAAGTGTTTGCAAATGTATTCGTATTTGCTATAGGCAGGGCTGCAGGACATAGCGGAGGCGAATGCATTTGCCAATTAAAAAAAAAAGAAAAAAAGTAATTATTATATTAGTATTCAGTAACTGAGTGCAGCAGAATTGCTGTTGGTGTAGGTCTGCTTCTTAATGATTATTCAACTAATTAGAGTTAGAATGGACCTGTTATGCTTTAACAGTTTTTCCTTTAGTTTGTTATGTAGCTTTTTGTCTCACAGGTTTGATCTTTTGTAGCTTATGAAAACGGTCCACAAAGCTGTAAAGCCCAAAGTACAGGCCAGAGGGAGAAACTCTCTCCCACAGAAACCACTTTTCTCAGCTGCCTGAAACGTCTTATCATTTTTCCAGCCCTTCACCATGTTACAAAGTGATATCATGCCACAACACAAGCATGGAGCCTATTTCAGCGCTTTCTGGGTGGGGGGGAAGGAAACATACCAAAAGCAGGTTTGCGAAAATGAAAGCATGTAAATCTATTCTAGTAGACCACGGAAATAAACTTGTGAACATTGAAAATGAGCATAATAGTTCCACTTTAAAACAGTTTAATTTATTTAAAAAATTCTCAGTTCTAATTGACTGCCCTGTAATGCGCCTTGCTCAGTTTCCATATATGGACCTGTATGGACTGCTGAGGAATATTCATATTTGACTAAAGCTGCTGGAGTATAATTTAATCAAAGTAACCATATTCATCTTCATCAGTACCGGCCACAAAATGTTTACTTTGATTGGGCTCTAGTTTTTATATTCAGAGGCCCCATAGATTAAATTGGACCTAGAGTGCAAGATTAGGTTTGGGGCTAAACGCTTCAAGGTGGTAGATCATCAGGACCAGAGTTGGGCCTAAAGAATATGAGGCAGACTACCTGCCCAGAAAATCATCCTTGGCTTTAGGGCTTTCATTTAAGCTATCAGACATTAACTAACCTACATGTGTATACAGTAAGAAAAATACCACCCACTTCTGACTTCATCAGTAAGGATGGCATACCTGCAGTAGGGGAGATGGCGTTATCCTCTCCGCCAGAATTGAGGAAGACGTCCAAAGCCTCGTGGTCAGACACGTCTGTCAGGTCCATCTGCTCCAACATATCTACATTCACCTCCATAGAGGACATGCTGCCTATTGGATCTGCCCAAAGAAGAACACAAATCCACTTCCTTTAGCCTGTGAGTCACTTTCAGGGACAGTTTTCCAAAACACAATCATTAGAGAGCAGTAATGAGACTCGGAATAGAATTCACTGAACTGCACTCATGAATACATAAGCAAGCAAACATAGTTAAACAAACACTCGTTAAATAAACAGTGAATGGTTAGTGCCGAAAGTTACTGAATGCCTTTCCTGGGGTCAGATGGACCAATTTAAAAGCTCACAGGACATAATAAATACAACCAATTATAAAGAGTCTGTAAACAATGTCCAGTAAAATAAGACTGACTATATAGAGTCTGTAAACAATGTCCAGTAAAATAAGACTGACTATATAGAGTCTGTAAACAATGTCCAGCAAAAGACTACTTGATTATAGAGAGTTGTAAACAATGTATGGTAACAATCAAATGCATAATAACAAGTAATAACAAGTAGATGTATGTCTGCCTGTTATATCATTATCTAGTAAAAAAGTCTGTTTACCAAGTGTTGGTTTCACTGCCCCACAGTGACCTCCTAATTAGCTTATTTCTGCAAACATTGATTTATAAAAATCACTGTTCTTAGTTTTACAGCTTTTTTTTTTAAAGTCCCGCTAGCAAACCTAAGAAAGACAAAACTTTGTGATGCGAATCATGTGTTGTGAAAGCACCTTCATGTATTGTGGTTGATATATTGTTATAGGGGACACATCAAAACAAAACCACATGCACATGAAGCAGCAGTAGAAAGCGTACCTCACCCAGCAGCAGAGCAGGCAGCAGTGGAAGGAGAACAGAAAGGGGAGACCGTGAGTTTTGTCGGGCTTAACATCCTGATGGATCTCCATTAGCTTTACCCAGCATTAACAGTCGTTAATATTTATTAAGAGAAGCTTTTCATGCATAGCTTCTGTAGTCTACACAAACAGCCTGGGTCATTTTCTTTAGTCCATCAGCCTGTACCAAGTGACCAATGATGTTCTAATGTACAGGCTAAAGTAAAGGCTTTCCCCTGCTTCTCTGAGGCGGAGTCTAAAGAGTCTTAAAATGGAAACAAGCTGCTCTACAAATGAATGCTATTAAATTATGATTTCTTCACAACTCAGTTTCACTACCTTTCTTTAGGAAACGATTGTTACGAAAGCACAAATATGATCATTGTTCAATTCAGCTGGACCTTTTAAGTATAATTCAGAAATATTTTCCATTCCATTAATAAGCATGCATGAAAAAAGCTTGAACACCCCTGATCCAAAGACATGTTTTGTTGATTCTGTGAACGTGGAAAAAAAAAGCACATCCTCTGCAGCAAACAACCTTAAACGCATTTTTACTGCAAATTTTAGTAGATCATTTCTATTAATTTGTTTAACATTTAAAAACATCCATCATTTCTGCACAGCTCAGTTTTTTCCAATATGTTAAATTCTGCAAATAAGAAGTAATTTGCATTAAATGTGAGAATGTTTCGACTTTCGACTCTCAATTCAAAACATCTAACTTAATTTGCATAAAAAACTTTAAATCCATGGATTTACATCCACAGCTTCAGATGCATTTTTACACATCTATTTTTTTTTAAGCGCATAATTCTTTAAAGACCCAAACACAACACTGGAAATTCTGGATACACTATCTACGTGGTCTTAAGGCATACAATAACAAAAACAATAATGACATGTTTAATGACAATGCTTACATGCAACTCAAGTTTTACAAAGTATCGGTTTGTTCCACGGTTTGTTCCAAGCTTTATAGACNTTCTGGATACACTATCTACGTGGTCTTAAGGCATACAATAACAAAAACAATAATGACATGTTTAATGACAATGCTTACATGCAACTCAAGTTTTACAAAGTATCGGTTTGTTCCACGGTTTGTTCCAAGCTTTATAGACAATTTAACAAATCAAGACATTTCCAGTAGAACCCCAATGCGTACATATGCTTGTTTTAACTTCACAAACCGCTTATCGCATATGTGCTACTATAGAAATTGCCCCAAAAAGTTGCAAAAAACACTTTTACTACGCTTTAATTGTACTAAACTTAGCCTAATATTGAGACAGTGATACGCTAGTAAACAGCAAATGGTTCAGTTGTCATGGGCTTGGTAAGTTCTAAGACAGTTACTTTAAGATGCAATATAAATGCAGTAGAACAAAGCTGAGCTCAGTAGACATAACGTGAATGCCCCACCTCTTCTATCAGTGATCTGTAGATAGCCTGTAGAGAGGTACTGCTCCATGTCTTGCTGGAATGCCTCCTCAAAGTACTTCTGCCTTTCCTTCAGCTTCGCTTGCTGTGCGTGCTCCATCTCTAGGACCTTCTGGGCATGCTCAGAGTCCAGCTCCGCTGTCATGTGAAACAGAGAGATAGAAAGAGAGTTTTTAAGTTTAATGCCTCATCGATCTACCAGAGAAGGATATATGTCCATAGCAGTCATACTCAGCTCCTTCATGTAACCTAAAAGGAACGGAGAAAAACATACATCATTTTCACCTCCCCCAAATCATCCACCGTTATCAGCCAAGACATGTTTGGTGTCTGATTTTTGGTTCAAGTTTTGTTGCTGAAGCTACCACAGCAACATAGCTAATAGGTAATGGGAGCTTGCACTTCATCAATTAGCACTGCTCAAAGTGCACATCTAAATCACACTAGTCCAAACTGTATGAAGTTGTTATAGGGCCCATGCCATGGAGTACGTGAACATCCCTCCTAATTATTGAGTTCAGGCGTTTCAGCAACACCCACTGCAAACATGCATATAAAATCAAAAACATAGCCATGCAGTCTCCATACACAAACACCGGGTTATACTTAAGAGCTCAGACAATGTGTTTCCATAGGCGCGCAGCTGAATACAAACCTAAGATATCTATGCACAAGGTCAAGGGTCGGCGGGAGTGGTGCAAAGCACGCTGGAGTCTGGAACAGTAAAAACAGGTACTCTGGAGCAACTGAATCACCTTTCATCTACCCAACGGAAAGCATACTGACAACAGTGAAGTTTGGTGATTCATAACAGTCTGGTGCTGTTATGTCAGAGTCTGGGCCCCTTTGGTTTCAATGCAGGGTGATGTTAATACTACAATATGCAAAGACGTTTTAGACAGTTATACCCTTCTAACTTTGTAGCAACGTGGTGGGGGTGGAGGGCTGGGGGACCCTTTCCTGCCTGTTCCTTTTCCTGTTCCTGGCACAGACATGATTTGACCAGATTGGTGTGGTGGAACTCTTCTATATTAATGCACATAGTTTTGAAAGGGCATGTCCAGCTGCCTCATATAGGAGTGGGTCATGTGTTCACATGCTTTAACCACCAGTTAGAACAGAGCTCCATGACAAATCTTACAGGTACAGTAACAAAAGCAAGCTGCTTATTTCCACAGACTTAAGAGGGGTTTAAATAATGGTACATAAAACCACCCAAACACTATAAAACTATAAGCCCAGGGGAATAAAGGTTTTCCATAGCACAACTACTTAGTTAGCACAGTTTGAGGCATGTATGTGATGATTTAGGCCTGCAATTAGCACAGTGCTAATCTGATGTTCATTAGCCTCATTACGGTTGCAGCTGCAGTGCAAAACTAAGGAAGCAAACTTCTGCCACTAAATATGTCCTCGCTGATCATCCACATTTGCATTAAGGCCAATTAATTGTGCAAATGAGATTTTTCGCTGAGCTAACCATCACATATCACCCGCTATGCACGTCACAATGTCTGTCGTTTGCTGTCGCATCATCTTGCCTTTACTAAATGAAACGCCAACCCTGCTGTCACACTCATTGTCCTGAGTGTTCCTGTCTTTCTCCCACGCCATCTACCCATCTGCTTCTTCCTGCATGGCCCACGGCTCGCAGCGCACACGGGCATAACAGCAAACTGTGTGCAGAAAGCCAACGGAAAAGAGTGTTCTCTCTTCACACATCATTTCAAGCGTGTCTACATACCCCACGGTGCAGCAAAGCTACTTCCTTCAGAAGAACTCAGCTGAGATGATCACAGGCTCTTCGCCGAGTGTAAATGAGCATACGTGTGAGTGAATGGGTGAAGTATACTCTATACACGGTGCTTCTTTATCTTCTTTATCTCTGACAGGAAGAGCACTCTCTCCACTTAACTGCAGGAAGCGTGCCTTTAGTACAAAAGGCGGCTTCGTCTCTATTCTGCGTGCATGTACTCGTGCATCTCGTTAGAAGCAGACCTCCTACAAACACCCTGTGGAGAGGATGCAGAAATACGTCACATGCTGCATTTCAATGGTGCACTCGATGTGTGCTATCTGCTGTTGAGGGTATTCTTAAAAACATAAAGGTGCACACAGTACTAGGCCAAAGTCAGAGATCACCCTTCATTTATTTCATTTCCAGTTATTCCAGTTACACTATATTGCCAAAAGTATTCACTCTCCCTTACAAATCAGTGAATTCAGGCGTCCCAATCACTTCCATGGCCACAGGTGTATAAAGACAAGTACCTAGGTATGCAGACTGCTTCTACAGACATTAGTGGAAGAATGGGTCGCTCTCAGGAGCTCAGTGAATTCCAGCGTGGTACTGTGATAGGATGCCACCTGTGCAACATATTATTTCATATAATATTCCACAGTCAACTGTCAGTGCTATTATAACAAAGCGGAAGCAATTAGGAAGCGACAGCAACTCAGCCACAAAGTGGTAGACCACGTAAAATGACAAAGTGGGGTCAGTAGAGACTGCGAGCCAGGCCTTTTCATCTAACATCAGTGTCTGACTTCACAAATGCGCTTCTGGAAGAATGGTCTAAAATTCCCATGAACACATTCCAAAACCTTGTGGAAAGCCTTCCCGGGAGAGGTAAAGTTGTTACAGCTGCAAAGGGTGGGCCGAGAAGAGAGTAGGTAAATATCTGTAGGTAAATATCCCTGCAGATTTCTTTGAGTTATCTGAAACATAATCCGTAAAAAAAAAAAAAAGCATTATCTTTCTGTTAAACATATTGGAGAAAAAATTGGAGTTATTGGCTGTTCTGCCTGGAAATGACATACACCAAGTGTGGCATCTGACTCTGGAAACAACACTGTTCTACTGAATTAGTCCAAACAGTTAAACCAACAACTAAGTATTCAGACCTCAGATACTTACAAGGATTGTTATGATCTATTTAAACCCAAAACATTAACTGAAGTAGTAATAATCTAAATATATTAATAAAATACCTATAGAAAATGCTGTCCAATATTTTTATGTCAATACTGAATCACAAAGCATATTATCCCACAAGTGGAGCCTTTTATTAACCACGCATTTTTACAGCAGGAAGTGAGACTGCATCCTTGTACCTTAAGGACACACAGGACACACAGGACACACAGTAAGTAACTAAATTCCATTGTTTAAATACTGTGTAAATGTGTCCCAAAGTCTGAACATCAGCGTGTCAATCATTTTTATATTATTAACCAGAAACCTGCTGAAATGACAGAATCTTTTAGCCACTCCAGCAGTAGTACCTCAACTTCACCTGATCATCTAAACTTGTACTTATCCTCCATGCTTCACTGATACAAGTCTTCAGCTGTGCAACTATATGGGGCCTTCATTGTCATGCTTTGCATGTCATAATGCGCCACACGTTTTCGCTGGGAGACACGCAGGCCAGTCTAGCACCTGCATGCAAGAATCAGTCTTGCTGTTGTCATTTTGAAATAAGCATGAAAATTACCGGAAAAAGACGGCATCTAAAAGGCAGCACGCGCGCTAAAACATGTATTTATCGTTCGGCTTTAAGAGATTGTGCAAGTCATACTAATATCACGGCACACCATGGCTTTTGAACTTAGCTTCTTGAGGCCACGTGTTTCCACTCTGCATCAGTATCTCTCAGATGAGCTTGCGCCCTGAGCAGTTGGCAGCGTCTCTGGACGTTGTTGATGTATGGCTTCTACTCTTCATGCAGGACAGTTTATTGCCAACAGTTTGTCAAAGTATTCTGAGCCCATGTACAGATCATCCATCACAAAAACCTGCCAATCTGTACTGCAGAGATTGAAAGTCAAGGGCATTCGGTTGGCCTTGCTTTTCATGTGCAGAGCCTTTTCTGGATTCCCTGATTCTTTTCCTATTATGCACCAAAGAGAGTGAACTATGTCAAATTCCCGCAGAGACTCATTGGGGAGTGTGTTTAAACAGTTTAACTATTTGCTGATGCAGCGAATAGCCTCCTTTCATCATAGCTCATAAAAGACCAGGCCCTTTCTGGCTGATCCTTTTATACCCCAGAATGATTATATCCCCTCTTTTAAAATGTCTGTTCCAACTTTTTGGAACATATTGTATTAAAGTACTCGAGTTATTGTTGGGTGCAAACCTACACTCATTCTGAAATGAGTGTAAGTTATTAAAGTAAAACATTAAATATATTAAATATATTGTATTTGTAATGTTTTGATTTAAATACTAATATTTTCATAATTAAAAGTCACCACTTTCTGTTTTATTTGTATTTTATCTACTGTCCCAACTTTTTTGGACTTTTGGTTTGATACACATTGTTATACTGCACTGCTCATATGTTAATTACAAAGTTGCACGTATGTTCATTTGCATGGAGGTTCTTAGAGGATAAGCCGCTAAATTAGCATCCCCCGCAGGTGCAAAGCGTAGGCAGACTATAAGCATTTAGTGTTTCTTGGCCCAACAACCACTACAGTATTTACATATATTAAAGACTTTCTTCAAGAACTTCCGCCTGTTTGAGAAACCTGGCAACTGAGAACTGACAGCCTTATCTGATGATCCAGCTATCATATCAGGTTAAAGGTGCAGTGATAATGCAGAAATGTGTCCTGCCAATGCAGATACAGAAACTTGTTTATTAAATGTATAAATTACAAACTGCAAATAAATCTGCCTTGATTAGCATGAAAGAGGAATGCAACATTTATTTCTGTAGGATTTCAGTAAAATGGATATTAGCCCAGCCTTACCTAAACATTTTGCTGTTCCAGCTCAAAGTACCATAAATGCATAACCAAATATTGGTTAAAATGCTGATTAAGCAATTACCTGCCGATACCAATATGATCCCAGTATCATCGTGCATCCCCAGTAGCAGTCGGTAAAGTACAGCTTAACCGAAATTAACACTTGAATTTTTGACCATGCAAAATTTTGAGGTAACATGATCATTCCATGGAACATTTACGGCATTTAGCTGACGCTCTTATCCAGAGCGACAAGGTTATTCGTATTACAGGTAGGCCAACGTAGTGTTAAGAGTCTTACCCAAGAACCCTCATATCTCACATGGGGTGGCAGCTCCCTGGTGGGTAGTGGTGTTATCCACTGAGCCACACCAACCCATGTTAGCCCATATTCATTTTCCCCTCACAAAACAACTGCCATTCCTTCCTCCAGTGCCGGAAAAGTCCAGAAAAGGGATCACGCCCCTGTCTACAGCTGCCAACCTGTTCCCTTTCAAACTACTACGAAAGCATAACCTATAATACTGGTACAGTGCATGACACACCTCAGCTCTGTCCTCCTTTCTGTAGTATCCAGACTAGAGGAAAAGTGGCACAGAACGGCAGAATAGGGTCAATTTTCCTGCTCTACAAAGACTGACATTCACAATCATAACTACGCAAAGCATATTTTCTTAACATGGTGTCTGTCAGCAGCTTCCCAGTCTGCCAGCTTGGATAATCTGCTCTGGTCCGCTTGTCAAGGTTATGTTTTGCAGCCACAGCAGCTGCAGCATCATCATCATGCAGGTCCCGCTTAGCTTCTTTCCTTTACACTCATGATTCACTCATGACTTCCTTTTAGACCTTAGGCTGTGTGCTCGCGTAAGGCCTCTTCCAGCTTATTGTGCAAACACAAAAATACGGGCATGTTTACAAAGAAGTATGTTTAGCCTAAACAGGCCTCATTCACTCTTGACAAGCCAGTGTCTTGGATCATTATGTCCACTGTAACTGATACTCAGCTGGTCTCCAGAGATAAATTCATACTAATTGTGATTTCACAGGCAGAGTAATAGTGCAATAGTGAGCACAAACCGTTGATCTATTCAATCAACTTCATTCAATTACAGTGCAGTCTGTAGGAAAAGCATAGTCTAGAGATGGCACTGATCTGATAATGGGTATCAGCACCGGGCCGCTATCAGCCAAAACAATACTGGATCAGATATCATAGGGGGAAAACAATATGAACCGGATCTAACAACTGTGGGATTCGTGTTGTTAGCTTTGCAGTTGTTCTTGTGAAGGAATTAAATGTTAAAATAGTTTGAACATTAGATGCCCACCGTCACATGAAGTATGTACCAAAGTATGTAAACATTATAATTCAGATGATTAAATAATAATTAAACGGATTATTATTATTATTGTTATTATTAAAACACCTACTAATTCAGCAGCAAACTCTTCTGTTGTAGCATTGCGAAGGACTACTGACTTTGATCCCCACATGCAAGTCTGGGTCCACATCCAAGTTGGGGTCAAAGTAATCTTCGGGATGCAAGTTTTGTGTTTATCATCGACTCTTTGAGGTGCGAGTTCAAGTTTTGTCTCTAGTCTCTAAAATGTGTAGGGTTGTACCCGACTTTTTTTTGTGAGTCGAATCGGATTCGCCCGTCCTGGCCGACGATT
Organism: Semaprochilodus insignis; assembly: GCA_034552555.1. Classification (NCBI taxonomy): domain Eukaryota; kingdom Metazoa; phylum Chordata; class Actinopteri; order Characiformes; family Prochilodontidae; genus Semaprochilodus; species Semaprochilodus insignis. Next base: position 12,694,294 of record CM067479.1, on the reverse strand, counting down.
CGACTATTCGTTCATGTTTTTCCCCATATACATTATCTAGTAATCAGTAAATCAGTCTGCATACGTTTCAGATCTGATGTCCTCATTTAGAAAGTCAGCAGAGTCACAGGAACATATTTTTGAACTAAAAGATACGTGGCATATGATGAACGATCTGGAGCCTGATTTAATTACAGAATATAGCATCAGACAGCAAGCAGGTATTAATGCTAAGAATTAGCGCTTATAGCCTGTCTGTTTAATTTCACTTTAACAGCTTCTTCAGTGGGATGACCCTTCGTCTTTCATCTCTCATAAATAATGAACTCCTAAATAAAACCAAATTAGTCAATATTTAAATTATTTTTAGATGAAAAGGAGAACGGTAGACCTGAACCGTTTAATTATTATATTACCCGCGCCGAAATAATTATTCCTCGTTTATCGGCACTATATTAAGTGACTGTACTTATCTTTAAATAAAAATAATCTTAGCTGTAAACGAATAAATAAAAATATCTGTAATTTAGGTTCTAAAATAATGGAATTATAATAAAACAAACGTCTTCGGTCCGTTTTTCCTTCACCGCAAACAGCCATTATGTCTAAAACGAAAGTCAACTCACTCGTTTGAAGCAGCGTTCGATGTCTGACTAAATGACGAGCAGAATTAGCTTTAATTTGTTCGGATTCTCTTCTTCAAAAGCTCCTCCAGACTTTTTCTGAGACATCGTTCCACCCGTGTTTCTCAGCTTCACAGCTTTAGCTCCCTTCAGCGGCGAACCACCAGTGCACGTTGTCACGTGGATTTAATTTTTTAGCAAGCATGTGTCATAGCCCACTTAGAACTAAAATATATATTTATTTTCCCCCTTTTAATGATTATTAAAATGTCTTTTTAAATTCTTAAAGTTCTTGTGCATATTGTAAGCTTTTGTCTGTTTTACGAAATAAATAAATAAATAAATAAATAAATAAACCTTGTCACTGTTGTCAGTCGACTTGAAGGTTCTCAGTCGACTCAAAGTGTCTCCGACTGACGATTCGACTCGTCGACTTCTAGAGGGCAGCCCTAAAAATGTGAATCCAAGTCAAATACTGAGTCTTTGAGCTGAGAGTCAAAGTCAAGTCTCAAATCTGTGGGGTGTGAGTGCAAGTCACAGGTCCCTGGAATCCCAGTGCGAGTTGTTAGTCTTTAGCAGAGAATTTAAGTCTAGTCACAGGATTATCTGCTTTGTACTGCGCAAAAAATAAAACTTGTCAGGCATAACCCTTTATTTAATCTTTATTAAAAGATGAACTGTTTGTGACTGTTACTGTTAACTGTTTGTAGCTTTACATTCTGAGAATAAAGAATGAAGGGTTTTCTCTAACAAAAGGCTTGAAGTCATATCAAACCTGACACTGCCACAAGCTGCGATAGAACAGCAGTGCAGTAACAATGTGCAACAGCGTGGAACAGTTTGCATGACTGTAGGACAACTTACAGACAAATTCACACATTTAGGGTTGGAAACAAACAGTTTTATTCATTTGGTGCATTATGGTTTGCGGTCCTAATTGATTTTATACTATCATACTAAAATTTGGTCTGTGTTAAGTACGAGTGAGACCTATTGAGTCTGCATTGCTGTTTTGCATCTCCATCTCTGCCTTCAGGTTGACTTCAAATGTCATACGTCAGCTTTAATCTGGGGGCATTTACATCTATACTGAGTGAATTATATAAGAGGCATGGCCTGTATATGTCGTGTCCCCATTACAGCTGACCGTAAGTAATTGGACTATTGGCTTCTCAGCTGCATCTTGGCCAGATGTGTGTTGTTGCATCATTAGTTTATGCAAAAGTGTGCTAACAAAAGGTCTGGAGGTGATTCTAGATGTGGTATTTGGTTCTAGTATACTGCTGTTTTCTCTCAACATGAGGAGCATGCATACAAATGGATGTTCTTGTGCTTAATTAAGTTAATTAGACAGACAGTTAATTTTCATTAAATAAGGCCTAAGTGGTCCAGCTTAATCTCATAGTCATGGTTTCATTGCAAATTCAATGTGCTGGAGATCCGAGCCAAAACAACACAAATGAAATGGTGTCCGAGTCCAGGTACCTGCAGAGCGCATATCAAAACCAATTAGAAACTACATACTCGCCCCACTCGCCTAATGCTTCTTTTCACCACATCCTCCTCAGCACATCTCTCTAGAGGCTAATGACGGATGAAAGCATGGTATGACCCTCAGGCATGATCCTCACATTCATCACACTCTGAAAGTATGACAGGGGAAAGAGGAAATGCACATGACTGCAGTTACCCGAGAACTGAGGCAGCCCAGTCAGTCCAGCTCTCAGAGAACCACAGTTCTTTCCTCACCAGAGAAGGTCAGTTACAAATGCTTTTCAATACCATGTTACACTTGGTCTATATTAAGGCCTGACTGATATTGCCACATCACTGATAATATCAGTTTTAAAAAGCTGAAAATGGTCCAACAATGTCCGGCACAACTACAGGTTTTCAACAGCGTATCAAAAATTGCATAATGAATTTCTGAAACTGGCACAGAATAACATGAACCTGGGAGTTATTGCACACTTCAATTTATATAAGAATAACTAATAACCTATGTAAAGATTAAGATCAATGGCACAAATATACTTCAATCTGAATAGTCTCTTAGAAACACAGCAAAATCTTGAATAGTTCCTATTTTTAGCCTGTTATGACCTTTTTTGCCTTCATTTTTTCAAAATTCTGAAACTTTCTCGAATTTCTAGAGAAATGAAAACCCCAGAGTTTTAATGTAGTGTTTAAAATGGTAGGTGGTCTCAGTCAAGATCAGAAATTGAAATTAGAACACAAATTCTATCACGTCCAAGACAGTCAGAGAAAACTGCCCTAGTCCAAACAACTAGTACTAGTTCTAGAGCTAGAACCCCCCCCCCCCCCACACACACACGCTATTAGTTAGCTTTGGATGGCGTTCTTAGTGTAAACAAGTCTGGCATAAGAGAATGAGAACATTAAAAATCACAAAAGAGGAATTAACTATGCTACAGCTGAATAGCTCAATGATACAGTCGAGAACTTTCTACTAGAGCTGCCCTGGTCAACTATTAACGTGTTCTATTGTTGTGAAAAAGAAGTGTAGGAGAAACAACAGCTGACGCAAAACCACAGAGAGGAACCACCAATGGTGAAGTGCAGAGCATGTAAAACTCAACTATCCTCTGCTGCATCACTCACTAGGGAGTACCAAACTGCTGCTGAAGGCAACATCAGCAAAAGAACTATGCAATAGGAGCATCATGGAATGGGTTTTCATGGCTGGGCAGCTATGAAGAAAGAAATGGACTCCATATTAATGCCCATGATTTTGGAATGGAATGTACAATAAGCTCATATAGGTGTGATGGTCAATTGTCCACATGAATTCTCATACCATCCACAACAGACGCACGCCCCCCACCTTTTGGAGCATTCTTCAGCCGAACAAAACTGTCTCCTGGCTGCTAATCAGTGCAAGGGCAATGGAGTTGATGGTAGCAGAAAAGGCAAAGCCCATGGGCCAGTTAGGTTAATGGCTCATCTTAATGAGGTTACCTTCCTCCACACGGCACCGCTAACTGCTAATGCATCCATATTACAGGCAGTGAGGAAACCAAAACTCCAGAGGAATGCAGGCATTTGGTGCTTAGGTAAACAGTGCTTTGAGCATACTCTGGGAATGTAATTTCCACTAGACTGGACATTTCAAGCAGGCTAAACTGGTTTATTCTATCATCACTGAATAGTTTTTATTCATTGTATCCTTTATTTTTTCTACATAAAAAACAAAGCACTAAACATGACTTTCCAAAACATGCTCACTAATGCTTCAGGAAGAGGATGCTCTTGAACAGTCTTGGGTTTTGTCTTTGAGCTTTGAAAAATGCCTCAGCACTGGACCAGTTCCGAGCTTACTATTGCAAGTGGGATTCACTGTAGTAGATATAATCATATAGGCCTCAGCTGCAGCGCCAGAAAATTAGCCTGCCAGTTGCAGCTATTTCTAATCAGGGCTTTAAAGGGAACTTAACATAGCATATTTAAAATAGGGTACAGAATAGCGAGCGTATGGATTATTCTATGTGGGCAGCAGGCTAATCCTCTTCGTATTTTCAGTGTTAATACTTGAACGTATAAGTAGACCCCAATCTGTCTACTTATATAAAATGTGTCATTGGCTGATGGGTTTATGTATTATGTAGTAACTGGGATAGTAAACCCACTATGTAGAAATATAAGATTTATAGAAATGGCTTTTAGTTTAAAGTCAACACGAAGCACAAATCATAATGGATCTACCTGCCATACTGGTGAAACACACTTCAAGTAGGGCCTCAGTGCTTGCTGAAAGATACAAGCTTCAAGAATGAGTTCCGTTAATCTGTTCAAAAGTTAGTGTACCCATAGTTTGTTGATAACTTTTTTCCAATTTTCTACTCTAAAATGTCGTCAAGACATCTCTTAGGTGCCCATCTTTTGCAATGCTGCTACAATGTTAATTTACATTGCCTGGTCCCCAAAATGTTGCACACTGCAACTTTGCCATCAGCTTTGACTAGTGCACCCATTTGCCATGGCATTGTTTCGATAGCTTTATGCAACACCTCATCATGTGTTTACATCCAGAATTGCACTAATGTTTGGCTGAGATTTTGTACCTATGAAGGTAGAGTTAAACCACTCCATAAAGCCTTCTCCAGCACATCCCAAAGACTTTCAGTGGGGTTAAGGTCAGGACTCTGTGGTGGCCAATTCATTACATTCTTTCACAATGACAGCCCACTAAATCTCAGCGTTGTGGTGCTGAAATACACCTGTGCCAGCAGGAAAGAAAAAAATCCATTAATGGGATAATTCATTCGGAACTGAATTCATTTTATTGCCAAGTAACAGTTCTGAGCTTTGCCCTGACCAACTGAAGCCCCCCTAGATCATAACACTGCCTCCAAAGGCTTGTACAGTGGGCACTCTGCATGATGAGTGCATCGTTTGATCAGTTTCCCTTCTTTGCCTGATGGGCTCTGGAACTAATCAGACCACATTCCTTTCTTTTTCCATTTCTTCAACATTTTCACTCATTTCAGCATGTCCTTAGGTGTTTGCTTGATTCAGGCCAATAATTTGAGCCTTCTGAAACACTGTAACATCTTTTCCATGACCACAGGACACATCTTCAGACATGGTAGTTTAAGAAATGAGAAGCTACCGCATTAGGTCGGGTTAAAAGTTAAAAAAAAAAAAAAATCAAGTTCAGTGCCACCAATTACGATACAGATATTTAGAAATGGCTTGTACAAAGCTCTAATCATAAGAAACATTAACTTGTGAGAATATCAATGCTTTAGTGCTTCTAGAGCAGTCAATGCTAAGCCTACCAAACAAAGAAATATCCAATTTTTTATACAGCAATACAGGATGAACTGAAAAAACGCAGAATATCAAGACTAAGCAAAAAAAATATATAAATTCTACAAAAAGGAACATTTCTAAGACTTTTTTAATTTTTTTGTTTTATTTGAAGATTCGATCAGTTCCTAAACTCCTGTTTAACTTAACTTAAATTTTTGGTTACCAAAATTTCTGGAGCCTTGAAATTGAAATCCGGGAACATTTACCACATTAGTCTGACCCCCCCAAAAATAGTAGAATAGTAAACACTCAGGCACTCTGGCGTATGCATCCAATAGCACTTCTAGGACACAAACTGGCAAAGACCAGCCACTTCAGAATCTTCTCAGAAGCACTTCAGCATCTCCTTGTGGTTGAGGAATAACAGTATTCAAAGAACACTAAAAGCAAATCTATGTTAATACCACAAAGGCGCATATAGAAAAATATGTGGCAACTAGATAACAAAGCTGTCGATCGAATTCGTCCTCCAAAAACTCAGGGATGGTCACCAACCAGGTGAGTGAAGAAAGCAAACAGCAACTGCCAGCAAGGCTTCCTCACATCAGCACCAAGCCAGGCTCACTTCCAAAGACCAACAGGCTCCTCAACTGAGTTCAAATGAAGATCCACAACCAAACCTTCAGTTTCAACAGAGCTCAAAGAACCCACCTGACAAACAAGTGCGCAAGATTCAACATCCCAGTAAACAAAATTCTACAGTATTCAAAAACAACACTGCCAGACTGCTGCGTGACTCCTCATTAGCCGCAGTCCTGGTCACCATGGTAGTTTAACCGCATCCACGGCTGAACAAGCAATAAAGAAACACCTACACAAATTTTCCTTACTGCCATCCAGCATTCCAGGCGAGGACATGCTTCTCTCTCTCTCTGATGAAAATGAGCGGAGAGCAGAGTAGACAATCAGTGGCTGCGGGCTTGGATTTGGCAACGGAACAGTTAAGCCTGCATGTTTCCCCACGTTCTAAAGCTCCTGTATGGTCAGGCAGTAGACCACACGCACGCAGGCAGCGTTTCTTCTCTACCCTGTCTGATGCGGAGGCATTGCATGCTCAGGGACACAGTGCTAAAGGCACAGCTGTAGCGAGGAGATGCAAGCTTGGAACGTACCATTCAGATCACTGATGGGGGGTGGAGAGGATATAGAAAGCAACCATGAATACGTTTCAAAACAATGGGCTTCATTTGACAAATAAGCCAGCATCTTATCTGGCATGCAGTTACTGAACTTCTCAGCATCATCCTCAGGAGAAACAAACAATGATTCATGTACAGCAAAGAGAGGAAACAAGTATTCAGGAACTTGATTTAATATACTTCCAATGTACATTTAAATGCATTAATGTTTTTCGACTTTGTACTTAGAAACATGAAGTCAAAAAAAAAAACAAAAAACAAAAAAAAAAAAACAATCATAAGCATAAAAATGAATGTTTAAAAATGTTTTAGATAAACAAAATAATATAAATAATATAAATAAATCATGATATACATATTAAAACCACAAAAAAAAGTAATGTGATATAATTAGATTAGCGGCAACACAACATTACAAACCCAAAAAGTACTTCAGTGCGGTGCGCTTGCACACACGTGACCAGCCCAAACATTTCTCCATCCTGAACTTCAAACTTGAAAGTGTCTATTCTTACATTCTCAGTCTCAGTGCTGCATCACATGGAACTTAATGTTGTTTTGCAGACCACAAATTCTCCACTATTAGCTATTAGCACTCAAACCGTGTTGGATGCTTTATAGCAGTCAGCAACCTGACGACCTAGGTAGTTCTAGGAAAGAGTGGGGGATTTAGTAGGTTGAGATATGCAACCTCAATACTAGAGACATACACACTGCTCCTTTAAAAATGGCACCTGGGTTACATCCAGTCAGAGTCATGCTACTCTTTAGCTTCAATCCTACTGTCTCCTCTTTTCAGCCATTGCCAGTTCCACCCTGCACCACACAATGCTACCAAGACAAGAGGACAAAGCTAACACAAGGTCATGTGCATCCCTCCACCTTAGGGCACTTGGAGAGATATGCTAACGGCTAAGTCTGCTGTTAACAAACAGGCCCCTGCTTTGGTTAGCACTGTACTGAGTGAGGAATGAGGAGAGGGAGGGTGATACTACCTACTCAGAGAGAGGGTGGACAGGATGGGTGCGGTAACACTGGCGATCAAACAAGTCATCTCCCGACAGAAACACACCATTTGAACAGCAAACATTAGATCTTATTACCTTGTCATCGTTATTAGACAACAGACACACAGCCGAACTCAATCTATGCCCAACAAAATGTAATATCATATAATGTCATCTTTAATACCACTTAACTTTATCTTCACTGTAAAACAGCAATATAAAAATCTAAAGGATGTCAGCTGAATGGTCATTCAGTCAGAAGTAGCATCAAACCCAGCCTGAATCTTAAATACAATCAACAACTTAAGGCCTTGCATAACTGATTTTATTTAGTCTGCTAAAAAACTGCAGCAACATATGGATGTGAGTGTCTTATTGCTTTATTAGTCTTCATTTGTTTAATCCTAAAACTATGTCTGTACACACAAAAAAGTGTAATTGTCAGCAATTCCCTGTTCGAAATTAACTGATTTTCATTCCTATATTTATATTCATATATGGACCAGCATACCAAATTAGTTCAAACTCTGGTCCCATTTAAAAAACAATAAGTATTCAGACCTAAGATATTCATAAAGGATTGTTATGACCTATTTAAACCCAATACATTAATTGAAATAGCATTAAAGTAAACATATACAAAATCATTTACAGGCTACATTTACAAACACACAGTCCATAGACAGAGACTTATTTTAGCCACAGCCCAGCATTTTAGAGCAAAAAGTGAGATCCATCGCTATCCCTCATGGCCACAGGTGGATCCCATGGTTTGAAACGAATACAAACCAGGATGTAATTGTACTTAAAATATGTTCTGGAGGTGAATATTTTGAAACTTTTTTGTGTTTTAATGAAAAAATATAATGATTTTATGTTTCCTAGTCATATACTGGCTAGGGACGGTGTTTGTTCCTAGCTTACCCTCAAAACTAGATAAAAACACTTTCAAAAATGGTAAAGTTTGATGTTTTGATCGTTTTGGTGATGATAAAATGTAATGTGCAAACATTTGTTTTAAATAAACAATTTAAGTACATAAATTATAAATTAAGGTATAAATTAACACGATTAAGAGTAATTTAAAATAATTGCAATTTAAAGTCAGGGTCAGTTAAAAGTTTAAAATGTGGTTTTCAACTCTGAACCAAATCGGTAGAACGATACATACACATTCATATATCTGCTGATTCATATATTGCTCATTATCAAAATTTGAATTAGGCACAAATGAAAGACAGCATATAGCTCCCCCCTTGGAGGTCAGTGTGATATTGACAGCCCTACAGAGACCAGATCAACAGAGCTCCGTCCACTTGTTGGTGCTTTACTCGTTGGATGAGGTTAATTAGTGTCTGCTGGGTAATTACCAAACAGCTTTCGTCATTGTTGAGCACTAAATTAGGTCTGGGAAGCGAACGACAAAAGGGAAAATCTGTAATACATCCAGAGGACAAACATACAGACAGGCTCTCTAAAGCGTCAGTAATATGCATTTCATTTTGTGAATCGTAAAATCCTCTAAATCATCACATTTCAAACAACACGGTGTGCAAAAATCATGGAATTGGATGCTCTGATGAAACTCAAGAGTGCCTTGATGTCAAAAGTAAAGTCAGTTGTTAATTACAACGTTCAAAACCCCTTTCTTGTATCTTCTTCCGATCACATGCTACTTTATAAGCTCTAGCTGCCTTATAGCTTCACTATATAGGTATACAATCACAGACTGTAGTCCATCTACTTATGCACAATTAATCAGTCAGCCCCGACTCCATTCATCACTGGTCAGTTTCTGATGTCACACCAAGGCAATGTCATTCAAATGCTAAAACATTTAGACTTATCTCTAATTTTTTGATTAACTGAAAAATGCACCTGCTGATTTTTCCCTCGTGTATATCAACTACAAATCATGCTCAGAAATAATGTATTTTTTGGATATTAGACAGATGAATCACAGAAATTTGGTACTATTTCAAATTTTCAAATCATACATTTCAAATACCACAAGATAACGACAGTATTCAAGATCTGCTCAAAGGAGCTAACGTTAAACTTGAAGCTAGTCCAAGTATTACTCTGGCCAGGTCAAATTGCACCAAAAGTAATTTCCGTTAGACTGATGCCAGCATAAGTATCCAAGGTCCCGGCCTGGTCAAACTTAGCTCAAAGTAATCTCCCTCAGCTTGATGCCAGTGCCTGGCGCTGCTAAATTAGCCTGAAGGCCCTGGTATTGAAAATTGTTGTGGAAAAGAGGATGAAGCTAAGAGGCTTTAATTCCCCTTTAAATGGCCCTGTAGTTACATTACAGAGCTGTCAATGTCAAATACTATTCAAATATACTGTACTACACGAACAAGATATTTCATATCTTAATAAAAATAGACTGAATAATTTTACTAATTGGCTAACTGGCCATTTTTGCTCTCTGTTAAATGTTTATAGTTTATAGTAATCTGATAAATGCAGTAAGTATATAATTATGATTCTTTAAATCGAAAAAACTTTCTTGGTCTTTTTGATTTTAGAAACATCTAAGTTTAAAATAAAATGAACTAAGAACACACTGCATACTTACCAGTTTTCCAAACACTAAAACAATTACAACTTTTATGATCCATTTTTTTCCCTCTTCTATATTTATTAGCTCTGTCCTACATTTTCCTGTACCACAATTTCACATAATAAAACCCTCATATACACACAGACATTGATATGAAGCACCAAAGCTATTTCAGAACTAACAGCGCCCCAACATTGCTATGCTAAACATGAGCGCATATATGAGTAATATATCAAGAACTTCTAATCAGGAGGGTATGTATTTTGGACCCTGCCTCCCAATTGTTAATAGACACCAGTACGACAAATGCTATGCAGCCGATGGTGTTCCACCAAAACTAGGCCTGGCTGGCCTTGTATAAAATCAATATTCAGTGCCTCCTAAAAGCTGTACATTTTGCATGGATAGACCATTAAAACAGTCATGTTAAATATCTTGCCCAAATTTTGGGTCATATTGAGCAAGCCCAGTTGTTTGGTGCACCTCTGGCAAGAGAGGGCATTGTCTGCTGATTGCTGTGATATGTGTATCATGTCTGTAGATCAAACTGTTCTGAACTTGTAGTGGCTAGAAATCAGCAATGCAAGCACCCCACAGAAATATGGACTTCTGGCTTCAGGCGTTAACTGCAATTGCTAAGAATAATAATAAAAGAACATTGACCTTGTTTTTCATTAAAAGGTTAAAAAAAGATTTTCTGGTATATTGGCCAACCCTACAGATAACAGCACATTTAATATTAACAATCAGCTCTGAAGTCAAAAAGTGACTAGTGTCTTACCTTTAAGAGATTCCAGTTCTTTCCTACAAGAAAACAGAAGGAAAGTAATGAGCGCTGGAACACGGCAACATTACATCACCCAACAGGCAACGATACATGGTTGCAGGATGCATTGATATTTTCCACACAGAAACATGTTTTCTGAAGCTGCACATTACATGCATTTGCCTCCTTGCTAATGAACACATCTCCATACAGACATAAGGAGCTGAGCTATGGGAGTCGAGCTCAGCTGCTTTCCAACTCACTGGCTAAAGCTAGAGATGCACGATTTTGCCGCAGGCTCTTTAGGGCATTACACACTGGAAGACATAACAGATGCCCTAATATAGTAGATGAGTAACACACATACTATATCTGGTGTATTGTTTCTGGGCAAAGTCTGGTCGTATTTCATACAGAAAAAGGGCAAATGTATTACAGCAAATTCATTTTAGGTCAAACAAAATATCACTGCCTAAATGTCAATTTGCATACTTTGCAATGTACACTGCGGTTGCAGTGTTAGAACTGCAGAACTGTCAACAAATTCATTATGACAAATATTAGAGGAATGAAGAATCAACTGCAGGGCCCTGACCACTGATACAGACCACTAAGCTGCTAAATTCAGATATCCTATAATAACTGCCGATGTACTGCATCATGCAGAGTCAGCGAAGATGCCTCAATATCTTTAATATCTAGTAAACGCCTTTAATATCTAGTAAACGGTAATTAAACACAAAGCACCACAAAGCATTTTCTTATTGTCCTATAATTTGCATTTGCAATAAAGCAGCTGTAATTAGCTTATTTTGTATTTCCCTATATCAATATACAGAGAAATAGCTGTTTCATTTCAATTTATTGTAGTTTATGCTTGATTTTTTGTGGCTTCAAAATTGCTTAAATTACACAGAAAAAAATGCCAACATAATAAGAACATGGTCAAACATTTAAATTATTCCAACCAGATCAATTAATTATAGTAATATTCATTAAGTATTTAATCAATTAAAAGCCTGGCATACTGTTTTTATTGTCTATATTGCAGTACTGTGTAAACAACCCTTCCAGCCACATCTATGCAGTCATATGCAAAATGTGACCTGTACACAAGTGACTGAAATGTACCTAATAGTATGTAATACCAGCTGCGATTTGATTTGGCATGGACTGGACTGTTCCTGGATGTAGGCCACATCATTGTTAGACATTCTTGCATTAAAGAGTTGCACAGTTGGGCCAGATTTGGTGGATGCCTTCCCTGGCACAATTCTGAGGAGACTTTCCTGTAGACTGGGATTTTAGCCACTGCTGGTAGACCCGTATGACCATACGCTTCCATACACCTGCAGATTCAGCTACTTCCTTCACACTACGGTCTTTGGCACTCCCAAATGCAATCACTCCTTTTAGCCAATCATTAACATCTGCTTTGGAGCCATTTTCCACACATCCAACGAGACATTCACTGCACTGTACCACCTCTTCTCAATCTATGAATCCCATTGCACATCCCGAAGGTACTTATAGCCCCATCATCTTCATGCAGCAGCATCTGCAGAAGCCTGAAGTTACTACCACCTTAAACATGCAAAATGACCCAATGTGACAAGGGGAGCTTATTATTTGACCAGGGGAGTTCACACTTTTGCAAATGGCTGTGCACTCCGGATCATCGATCAATTCTGAATCGTATTAATGAAATCATGGCAATTTTATAATTACAAAGTTCGAAATAATTTCCAAAATCATTACACTGGAATCAAATTCACACAACTAAAATACACAAACTTTGACTGACAAGCTTCATGACTGTAAGCGTAGCACTGTCATACGATGCCACCTTTGTCACAAGCCAGTCTGTGAAACTTCTGCCCCTCTAGATCTGCTCCGATCATGTGTAAGTGCCATTACTGTGAAATGGAAGCGATGAGGTGCAACAACAGCTCAGCCAGAAAGCAGCAGAGCATTCAAACTGACAGAGCGGAGGAGTGCTGCAGTGCATAAAAATCTCCCATCTCCTATTCACTCACTACAGAGCTCCACACTGCCTCTGGAAGCAACATTAGCACAAGAACAGTGCACAGGGAGCTTCATGAAATGAGTTTCCATGGCCGGGCAGCTGCATCCAAGCCCAAAATTACTATAGAGTCTGGAGCAGCGTAAATATGTTCTCTGAAGTGATAAATGATGCTGTCTGGCAGTCTAATAGACAAATCTGGGTTTGGGGACAACAGGAAGACAGTACCTAGCAGAATACATAGAGTCAACAGTAGCATTTGGCAGCGTTATACGTCACCATATTGACGTCCATGGTTTTGGAATGGGATATCAAACTATATCATATACACTAGATGGACAAAAGTATTGGGACACACCTCTTAATCACTGAATCCAGGTGTTTCCTTCAGTACCACTGCCACAGGTGTATAAAATCAAGCAGCTAGTCATCCAGCCTGCCTTCACGCACACTTGTGAAGGAATGGGTAGCTGTAAAAGAGCTCAGTGAATTCCAGCGTGGTACTGTAATAAGATGCCACCGTTCAACTCAGCAACTCAGCCAGACCATGTAAAGCTACACAGTGGGATTGCTGGGTACTAAGGAGCACGGTGTGTAAAAGTCTCCATGATCTGCTGATTGAATTGGAGCTCCATACCTCCTCTGGCATTAACATCAGCACAAAAACTATATACCACTGGACTCTGGAGCAGTGAAAACGTGCTCTGTGGAGTGACTAATCCCACTTCTCTGTCTGGCAGTCCAATGGACCAGCCCGGATTTGGCAAACACCAGGAGAACATTAAGTGCCTGACTGCATTTTGTCGGCTGTAAAGTTTAGCAGAGGAGGGATAATGCTTTGGGGCTGTTTTCCAGGGATTGGTCTAGTGAAGGCCCCTTAGTGAAGGGAAATCTTAATGCTTCAGCATACCAAGACATTTTGCCATGTTTGGTATGGCGAGTTTGGTATGGAACAACTTGACCGACCCACACAGAGCCCTGACCTCAATCCCATTGAACACCTTTGGAATAAACTAGACTAGAAGTTGTTACAACTTCAAAGCAGGGACCAGCTCGTATTAATACCTATGGATTTAGAAAGGGATGTCATAAAAGCTCCCATAGGTGTAACGTGTAGGTGTTAATATAGTGTCTGTGTGATGGACAGGTGTATATCGAGTTTACATATAGTGTACATGGAATTAATATTCCACACAAAAATGCAACAACATCTGAAAATCTTTTATAAATAGAGAATAAAAATAAGTAATATGGTGATGCCTGCATGGAGAATGCCATGACTGTGAAAAGAGGCTTCAACATCAGCACATTTCATTGGCTAGGCCATTGATGCTGAAGCCATCTGCAGTTTCTTGCTAACAGCTATGGCTTAATTCCTCTTCGATCACATCTACTGTGTCATCTCTAAAAGCTCTCCCTGATAGACACGAAAAGACAAAAAAGAAGCCTGATTAGAATGAAAGAAGAAAAAAAAGCATTACACATGAAGGGAAAAGCACTGAATCAGAACCAGGAACTGATGCGCCTGCTTGCATGATTAGCAGAGTGTAACCAACGAGAATCTTAGTTGGTCATCTATTAGTGATGCACCAAAATGGAAATTCCTGGCAGAAACTCAAGACACACATGACTGAAACTGGTAACAGTTTTGTTTCACCTGGACAAAACTGTTACCAGTTTTTACAAACAGTTAAAACCGTACTAAAATGATTCAGGCATGCAGGTGTTACAAGTCAGGAATCACTGACACAAGGAGCCAAACCACCAAACTGTCCAGGGTTCAATATTCTGACCCTGGCTGTAACAAAGACACACAGCCCCTACGTGTTCCAATTTGATGTGAGACATGAACCTACGTTAAGGTGTGTGCCTAAATCTAGTTGGATCCACTAAGAGACCCAACTCGCCTGTAGTCCGAGTCTCCAAATCACCTCGAAAGGGGCCAGCTCAGTCCAGGAGCCCATGGTCGGCCAGCTCAAGGCGTATTCATGATAGCTGAGGTTTTCAGAAGTTGATGGAAGGGTGTCCACAAAAGGGAGGAGAGAGAGCGCGAGACCCAAGGAGAGAGCAACCTCTCTCTGGAAGAGGCCAACGTGCAGCATTTAAAGTGCCACCATTTTCCTCAGTGGCCACAACCGACCCATTTCCGGCTGAGCCCACAGTTTATAAAAGACCAAAGTGATTGGTGCCCCCATGTGGTTCAACATGAAGGTCAGTATTTGCCCCTAGCCAGTAACTTGCCCTAGCACAGGCTACAATATGTTTATGCAAAATCCAGTGTCCTGGCCACAGAAAAGGGCTGGTCATTTTTAATTAATTGTTTGCACTTCAGCTAAAAGTACTGGCTAATGTTTTTGTGCTAGCACGGAATTTCCTTTCCGTGCCTGTTGTTGTGCTGTATTATGGTTGTTGAGCAGGATGTTGTATTATTAAGTAATAGAGAGGTCCTTGAACGTACCTTCACTTGATACTTTGCATGATCAGAGATTATAAATCATTGGCCATATAAACCATGAAATGATGGTGTTTATTCCACTGTAGATCTCATTCTGCTTAGATTGTCTGAATGAGAACAAAGGAAACACACAGCATTTTAAATCATTGTTTTTCATTTTCATTACCATAACAATAACTTCTTTAGTCTAAAATTTTGTAGTCCTAAACAGGAAAACTGTAGTCCTATTTAATAAATGTTTTTTGTCATCAACGTGTTTGTGTTTTTTTCTCCTTCGATCAAAAAAAAAAAAAAAAACTCAAGTGCAATGTTTTGGTGGCTGAAATTTCAGTGCACCCAGAATTGTAATTATTAATTATGATTTTATCATAGATAAAGATTTGACTAGTTGACTAATCTAACTGATCTAAATATTGCACAAGTCAGAAAAGCTGTTATAGCACAGTTTCTACACATTTGTGCCGAGTACTTTTGAATGAAAGCACTTTGTTGGAAATATGTATTGAACGAATTTGGCTTGGATGTGATTCCTGCTGTCACTATGCAAGACACTGTTGTAGAAAAACACAGAAGAGGATCAAAACTATGAAACATACTTTACTTACAGCTGCACAGATTTGCTTTTATCACAACAAAAACAAAACTCACTCTTCTCCCCTGCAGAGCTACTTGATCCAAGTTAACTAACATAACGGAACTAACGGAACTTAACATCAGTGATATGTTTACAATTTAATGGCTAAAGTAAGCTCACCAAATAAACAATGAGTCACCTGTAACTGAAACATACCTAATAGCATGTAATACCTTCACGAGCACCAATAACAGCTGCAATTTGATTTGGCATGGACTGGACAAGTTTCTGGATGTAGGCCACATCAATGTTCAGATACCGATTCAAAGAACTGCGCAGTTGGGCCAGATTTGGTGGATGCCTTCCCTGATACAGTTCTGAGGAGAGTTTCCTGTAGACTGGGATTTTAGCCACTGCTGGTAGACCTCTATGACCGTACGTTTCCATTCACCTGCAGATTCAGCTACCTCCTTCAGACTATGGTCTTTGGCACACCCGAATGCAATCACTCCTTTTAGCCAATCATTAACATCTGCTTTGGACCCATTTACCACACATGGCACGAGACATTCACTGCACTGTACCACCTCTTCTCAATCTACGGATCCCGTCACTCACATCCCGCAGGTATTTATAGCCCCATCATCCTCCTGTAATGCCATCGGCAGGAGCCTGAAGTTACTACCACCTTAAACATGTAAAGTGATTGATGCTAACCTAATACCTTCTACCATTTCCTTCTGCCACATTATAGCACTGCTATCATTCAAACTGCTCATTTCACTAGAAGTTTTAACAAGCCTTTGATCACTTGGCCTCGTCATTTTCCCTTGATAGAATACAAACTACATCTTAAGGTGTGCTCCATTACTAAACAGCTCAACTGAAGTGTGTTAGTAAGCTGTCAAAGGAACAGTAAAAACACAAAAAGTACTGCCAGGGGTCAGGGTTAGGCTGTCCAACAAGCTCATATAGGGGAAGAAATTAATGTAAAATGCACTCAGGCTCAGGCTGTGCTGACATGAAGATAATAATCTTATCTGAGTTACTGAAAGTAATAAATACATACTTATGAAGTTTATATTGTCCACTCATATAGATTCAATGATAAACACTGCTTTTAAATGGAAATAAATCCTAACTGATCAGCTCTTATTGTAATCCATTGTAATCATCTACATTCCAACCTCACAACTGGATCGCTTCAGTAAGAACTTTAACTATTTCAAATGAATTGTTAATATCTGAGGAGAGTCTTCAACCACACCAGATTAGAATACAACAATATGCAGAAACTAATAAGAATGATGTTCACCTCTTCTTCTTCTTGTAGTTCTCCAGCTGCACGATCTGAAAGTGTTTGAAGCGCTGTAGCTCGCACTGACCACAAAGGTTCTCCAAGTATATCAGATGACTCTCCATCTCTTCAAAGTCCGCCTCCAGCTGAGCTGTGGGAAGGAGAGGAAGATGACAAGACTTCTGTGAAAGCAGCAGGCTGGTTGTTCCTCACATAGCAGACATTATAAATTTTTTATTATATCTGGTGAAATTCAGCAATCACAGAAAGACATGTGTATTAGTGTTCGTCAAATCAAATTACTAATAAAAAATAATTGACTCATTGTATAAGCTACATTTTTCATTCCATTTGAAGACTGAACAAGGCCGTTCACTGCCACCAAGTGGCAGTTGTAGAGACATGCTTGCCTCATACAACATTACAACAGTCAATGCAATACATACAATTTCAGGTAAACATCTTCTAATAAATGACACATTAAAAAAAGAATTACCTGGAAGTTCATCATGAACACGGTGTGAAATACGTTTAAACGAGAATTGCACTAATATGTCCAATGATCCGTAAGGTACAAATAAAGTCATTTATAGTGGTTTGCTGTGCAATGCTCTGTTCCAGAGAAACAAGCTAAAATTGTTCACAATGAAACAATTCTACTTCTGCAGCGTTTAATGGCTCTAAAAGTCCCTTCACAGAAAGTCATTACCCGCCAAAGAGAATGTGTCACGGCAGTTTTTAAATAGGGTTTTGAACATGGTTTTAAAGGCTATAAATGGTGAGAAAAGACATTGTGCAAAAATGCCATCCGCTGGAATGTTGCCAAAACACAAACCACTGTTGACGGTAAAGAACACAAAGGCTCAGTTCATATTCACCAAAAGATATCTAGATGACCCCAATGACTTTTTGGGATAATATTCTGGACAATAATACTCTGGATAACACTCGATAATACTGTGGACTGAGGAGTCAAAGGTAAAACTTTTTGGAAGACACAGGTCTCGTTACATCTGACATAAAGCCAACACTGCATTCCACCGTAAGAACATCATACCAACAGTAAAACATGGTGGTGGTAGTGTAATGGTCTGGGACTGCTTTGCTTCTGCTGAATCTGGACTTGTAATAACTGATGGAACTACAGGACAATGATGTGAAGCAAGTCCAAAAAATATTTGAAGTGGCAGACAATAAAAAATTAAAATGGCCATTTGTGTTTAAGACATTGCACCCCTGGTTTCGATCACCACCACTGCAAAGAAACCCACACCCAAATTTCTTTCCAATAGACCATTTCACATCAAATCACTCTGAATGGGTGTTTACATCCCAAAGATTGAATGATCCCTCTTTAGAAGGCCCAAGATAGATTCATAAACAAAGTCAGATTTCTAACATGAGCCTGATGCAGCTGATTTGGACACGGTCCTCTTAAAGCAGCAACATGACATGACAAATGAGTGATGCTAATATAAACACAGTGCAGTTCAGTGTTGGTCCTGCTCCAGCACACACGATTGAAGGTTATTAGCTGAACCAGATGTGACGAAAAAAGAAAGTCATTAACTCTGTGGTACTGCTGCCCTGTGGGTCTGCAGGTTGATACCCCTGGCTTGGGTAAACCGAGCTCACAAATTACATTTTTAATTACATAACACCAAGCTTACTTAGCTTGATTTAAAAGAGGATGATATGGCATATGACGCTGTCATCATTTTACAATATTTAATCACAATATTGATTTATTTATTTATTTTTAAATGAAGTTTGCAAAGATGTTTGAACAAATAAAATACAGCCAGGAAAAAAGTAAAGCCATATTTAAAAAAAAATAATAATAAAAATAAAAACCTTAAAAAAGTTTATCAAAAACAACAATTAATTTTTGAATTTCCAAAAACAAAAACCACTGAACTTCAAGTAACTGAACTTCCAAGTTGAATGACAAAGACGCTGCCATGAAAACCCAGGTTTTTGCTAGGTGTTGCAGAGTCTCAGCCACAGATGCTCCACCCACAAATAGACAGTGAGTCTGGAGCACATTAACTTGACCACACTATCAAGGATTCTGCCAGCTCCATTTTAAATGTCTATCCAAATGTCCACGTAGACGAACCTTCGTGAATCGTAACGCTAAGTTCAGCCTAGCAAACAGTAGTGTCAGCCACAGATGCTCCACCCATCCTATATTTCTGTGTCTCCTGAGAGACTGTTTATGGCACACCTCCGTTTTCAAGACTGCCCCCGTCATGCCAAAATTGCCAGCTTGAGATTGGTTGCATGAATATTCGATCCCTGCTATAGTAGGTGGTTCTTGGCCATGTTATGGTGCCAAACTCTCTGGGGAGTGCAAGGCTAGGTGTTACTAGGCCTTTTATATGGTATTCCAAGGTGTTACCTGGATTGTAGCTTGTAGTTACTAGCATCACCACTAACACTTACATTTGAACAAAAAGCTGCTAAATAGGAAGCTGACTTTAGCTTCACCCTGATCGCAAGACGAAGGCTCACAAGCCGTTTTCCCTGCCGCTTTTGGTCAATCTTTTATTATCTTTTATTTAGTATCTTTTAGTATCTTTTATTTCACTTCTGGTACACAATAAAAACTTCTTGTGGTTTCTTGGTTAGATCAATTCTGAGCTATCGTAAATAGCGCAGCCCATAGGCGGTTGAACTTGTGTTTGTGCTCCTTCTGTAGAAAATCGCTTCCTCCTCTCCATCTGCAGTTCGCACCACAGCAACACAATGACATGACATCATATGCAAACAAGCTACCGGAGGCATGTTGAGAGACTTAAACTCTAATTGACATAACTGATGTCACATCTTGTAGTCTGCTCCTAAACATTAGACTCACATGCATACTAGCACTGTGCAAAGTACAATACTCCAGTCCTCTCAACCACAGATGAAACTGAAGTCAGCTTCTTCTTATTCCACAGCTTTCCCATTCCACCTTAAATGATTCAGCAATTACATTCTGGTGCCTACTGCACCATTTAATCTAATCTAATCTAATCTAATCTAATGGAAAACTGACCAATACAAAGCTGACTTTAGCTTTGTGTAATATCAGTAATATTCTCTGAATATTGGCTAAACCAGTAAAATACGTGGGAAAGCACAAGCACAATAATAATCCCATATATGCGCTAGAATTCTGCAAACTTTTGTGGTTCTAGCTTGAAAACTGTAACTGGTAAAAATGGTGCCAAAAAAGCAAGTAAACCTCAATACTAAAATAAAATCATGTCATGACCAGCTGGTGTCCAATCAGCTACTAGTTACCATGCAGTTTGTGCAATAAACTTTGATGTTTACAGGCTCTCTATACTCGCTACAAATCTGTCTTTTTATGATATGCACTTGTTAAGTGTTTTAGAAGCACTGACAATACAATAATGCACTTAATACCAGGTCAAATGACCCATTTTGTTGATTTTTATTATATTGTTCTATTTATTTTCAAAATTAACACATCCTGTACAGTTAACAACCTGACATATGGATTTTAATAATTCTTCTTCCAGTATGTTAAATTCAGCAACAGTAACTGTGTGTTCTCCGTAGAGGATGCGTTAACCTATTTTCACTTAGTAAATCAACAAAACACAACCACCCAAACTTTTGCATCTTATCTTCAAATTTATTTCTGACATGAAATTGATAGATTTCACAGTTATCTACTGTCGCCTGGATCTCAAAATATTTCACATGTTCCCCCCAGAAGTCAGGGCTCTCATTTATTATCTAGACTGCCAATGCAAGTGCTGGAGCTGAAAACGCTGGTGAACTTGAACCATCACTAGGCTTCCTGATTCACTTTTAAATACACAGAAGAAAAATACATTTAAGAAGCAATTCAGCTCTAATTCTTTGCTTGTCAAAAGCATTGCTACACACCACACCAGTTGTGTCAGTGTGAGTCATTCAAGTTTATTTACAAGTCATTCAAGTTTATTTACTAGTCAACAGTATGTGATTGCCTAACTATGATGCAAAGCACATAAAAAGTAGACATATCGCTTAATTTAGAATGAGTTTAGAAGGAGCTGTCAGATGTCTGTAAATATTCCCCTGCAGTTTAAAACTAGATGAAAATAAAGCAGTTGTTTTGTTTATTTAGGGCCTGCAGAACCCAATATTGTGATAAATTCAGAACAGTGTAATAACCCAAAAAGGTTTAATGAATATTTATACATAAATTAGTCAAATTGTAATAGTAAACCCAATAAAGCCATACATTCCCAAATAATGTACTACAATGTCTTAATTGATAATACTAATGTAATAAGATAACATAATAGCTTATTACATTATTGGAAATGTATTATATTTTCAGGCTGACCTTATGTAATGTCGTATTACATTACTGGAAACACGTAATATTTGTAAGCTTTTTGCTCAATTAAGTGTTTAAATACACGAGGCAATGTATTTAAGAGAAAACCATCCAGCAGATGTTTTCACATTATTGGGTTCAGATTTTTTAACTGGTGTGCTGAAACTTTTAAAGGGTATGCTACACCTACAGCTACTGTGATGGCAATGTTTGAACACGGGGCTAGTTTAAGCACTTCAAAATGTGACATGCTGCATTTCAATGATGTGCAAAGCAGTCACATCAGTGATGTGGTCATAAACAAATTTTGAGTAGAGCTGTTAAGTATGTAGGCCAACTCAGACACAATTTCAAAGTGCGATAATGCCCCGCAATGTTATTACATCAGGCTACAGACTGCTCCTGACAGCAGCACAGTCACCATCCTACCTATTCCAGCATTTCCACCCAGATACAAAACAGCAGCAAGACTGTGTACACATTACACAGTTTCACAGTTACACATAAACACATCCAACAGCATTGTTTACCATAAAGCATGCATTCACAATAAAGACAGATTTGAGGGCAATGTGAGATCGTTAGCGAGTTAGTGAGATCGGATCTGAGCAAAAAATCGGATTTGAGCAATGAGGCTTGAAATGGGAACGTAGCCTCAATAAAGTTGCTGGTTGGTGTACTGTCACATATAGAATTTCTGACAATAGCAATAAACATTGTCATATTGTCCAGCCCTAGTTTAAACCCCTGATTTTAATGTGAAAAGTTCTCCTTAAACCTCCCCATGTATGGGCACGTCCAGTTAAAACGCCATGTCAGTTTCAACATTCAATTCAGTTCATGCATCTTACATACTAACCCACATTTTCAATGACCACATGGTCTGTCGCTTGGGTTCTATTCCTGTGGCAACACTAGTGATAACCTGACAGACACCTACGGCATAAGCTTGAGAGCGAGAATGTCAAGATCCTTAGCTGCGAGCGCCAGCAGATGGAGCTTCGCAGGGGTTCCCTCTCAATACCGCCATATATCATGACAACAAAGACAGCACGAATCAGTGAGCAGCTGCTCCGCAAAGTCACTCAAGGTGATCTCCCTGTTCCTCCACAGCGCAATTCTTGTAGCTGAAAACGTTAGGAGACACTCGCAAGACATCTGCTAGAAAGAACAGATGTACATTATGCATGAAGATTCACACAATCTCAAAACTGACAATCGACTCGAAGTCCCTAGAGGCTGGTGCCCCTCTACTGTCCCAGGAAAAGCAGCACAACTGATAGAACCTCGGTTATATGAGTCTCAGTATAAGGGATGCACCCATATGGAATATCTGGGCTAATAATTACCAATAAAAACACCTGGGTGCGACTGAGGAGACATCAATGATCATTGATTTGTTTTTCCTCTCTTCTTTATGCAAAAGCTTGAAAGTGACCTGTTTTGTTGTTTACGTAAATTAAAATAAATAAACATCTTGGACATCTTTCTGTGCACAATAATAATTTTCTGCGTTTGGAAAAAACCTGAATTATTAAATGTGCCGTTAAACCCTTGCATAGGCTGTATTTTACCATATATGTTCATGTTACCAGGCATAAACTGCCTTTATGTGACATCGATCTGATGCTTTTTCAAATCAAATCTGAGCCATTTACATACGTGGTACTAGATCAGACACATAGCCGAATTGTGGCCATGCAGCTTTAACGCGAACAGTGGGATCACAATTTTTATGCGGGGGTTTTTCAACATTAACGTGGCAGTTAGCACTAGCAGGGCAAAAGCATCTGAGCCTTTTTCACCTTTGTCTCACTCTAATAATAAACAGCTAAGAACCGTTCAAAGCAAATTAGCAATTGTTATCCCCGGTGTGATTGACATTTATTGTCAATTTGGTGCACAGGGTTTACTTTGTTGACCATGTACACAAGCAACTCTACTTATTATTTTATTTTATTTTTTTTTAAGTAATGCAGTATGAGACAGCAAAATTAACGTTTTTACATCACTTACTACACCTTCCCCCAGTAATACCGTATTAAAAAAAACAGGTGATCGAACGCCCAAAATATTGGGTGGGCCCCTATCAGGGTTTTCAAAGGGTCTGTATCCATGTTGGCTACAAGCTCATATTTCTTTCTCAATCAAGACAAAGCAATAAAGATTACTTAACTTGTATTATTTAAACAGAACACTGAATCACCTAACTCCAACAACCAATGAAACAGTTTCCTATAAAGCATGCATCCACTCCTGACAAACAACACATTTATAATAACACAGTAGAACGTACTGTCACGGCAGGTGTCGAAAACGTGAATGAATTTTTTTTCATTCATATCTTACTTGGCAGATGGCAGATCACTACTGACAAAGACAACAAGAACTTGGGTGGTTCACATTAGGAATGGGGCTCCTCTACTCTGTCTCTATTCCCAAGTATTTCCAAGTTTTACGGTTCTCAGGAACACCTGGAGCTTCAAAATAAAAGTACATTCAAACAAACACTAGCTCACTACTAAATAGTGAGCGCTCCCTTCATTGGCTTCCTGTAGCTGCCCGCATCAGATTTAAAACTCTGACGCTCGCCTACGAAGCCAAGAACGCACCAGCCCCTCCCTACCTTATGGCAATGGTGAAGGGTCGATCTGTACCTCGAGCCCTTCGAGCTTCAAGTACAGCTAGACTCGACCCGCCATCCCTGAAGTCTCATGGAAGACAAGCGTCCAGGCTCTTCTCTGTCCTGGCCCCCAGATGGTGGAATGAACTCCCACTGGGCGTTCGAACAGCGGAGTCTCTCGCGGTCTTCAAACGCAGACTAAAGACCCATCTCTTCGTAATGCACTTAAGTGAGTAAGCACTAGTAGAGGTGTAAGTTGTGTATGTACTTGTGTTGTGTTGCACTTATAATGACTTTTTCTTTTCTTTTCTATAGGTGTGAGCACTGGGCTGGGGTTGCCAGGTAGTGCTCTTTTTGCTCTATATCTGTGTATTGATCTATCTAGATATCAGCACTGGCCCCCTGTTCGGGCAGTGTCTGAGCTCAGGGTGAGTTTTAGGCTCTGAACTTCCTGTACTAGCTGGAATATTATCCAATGGAACACTAAGCACGGTTGTAAGTCATTCTCTGGATAAGAGCGTCTGCTAAATGCCTTAAATGTAAATGTAAACAAGAATGCTTGAACAAAGTAACCGCATGTAGCGGAACGATTGCTAAGCTGTGATTGGTGGCGGAAATTAAGCTGGAGCGGAGAGTGTGAGGGTTATGATCTTTTGTAACACAGTGACAAACTGGTTCATTTTTTTCACCGTCATGAGTTGAGTTCCCGACATCAGTCAAGACAGCTATTTAGATATTCCCATAACTGTTCGTAGGGGTCCCCTGGTAGCTAGGGCCACCAACCTGTCAAACCCATATTATTGTTGTAAATGATAAAGTATGAAATTCTTGCAATTACTTTAACATCCTAAAATCAACATCATTGAACCAAACAACATCATCAGAACAGTGCAAGTTGTTCTGCCTCACCGATTCGAGAAGTGATGGTCTCCAAGTCGGTGATGAAGGCAGGAATCTGCTGTAGCTGTTCCTGTAGCTCCAGAAGGGCTCCTCGTCTCCTCTCCCAGTGGGCAGACAGCATCACCACCTCCCCATCCACAGTCTAAGAGACGCCCATAATATTAGAGATCACAGGTGGTGAACAGACAGGGTATGCATGATACTGATACCTACGTTCAACTTTTCTTTGCCTCAATGACAAAAATCCATACATTTTAGAGGTAGAAGAATCAAACATGTATGTGCCACATGGCATAATGAGAAACCACACCATGATATCTAATCATGGCACATTTCAGACACACCATATACAGCATCAGCCAAAAAAACAATACTGGAACAGTGAAGTCAAAAATCATCCCTGTCCATTTCTCCCAAACCCAACACGTTGACTAGGTCTTTCATCTGTGAGTGGTCATAATGTTTTGTGTCATTGGTGTGTACATAATTAACTTCTGGAATCCATGCCAGCTTAAGAAAACCAACGATTAAAGCCCTGGGGTGGCTGGTATCCTAACAGTAGAACAGGTGGACCACACCCAGAGGTTGCAGGTTCAAATCACAGGACTGAGCATATACTCAATGAGCACCTTATTAGGAAAGCTATATTCCACAAGATACTAGAAACATCACTCTGAGATTCCGGTCCATGTTGACATGACTATATCATACAATTTTCAGGCTCAATTTCATGCTGCGAATCTTCCATTCTACCCCAACCCAAAGATGTTTATTAGACTCAGATCCGGTGACTGGGAGGATTACTGAGGAACACTGAACTCACTGTCATGTTAATCAAAGCAGTTTGAGAGGACTTTTGCTGTGTGACGTGGTGCATTAACATGCTGGAGGTAGCCATGAGATAATAGGTAAACTGTGACCAACACGTGGTAAGCAACAATAATCATATAGGCTACGGCATTCGACTGGTGTATTCACAGGCCCATGAGGGGAAATCAAGACCCATCAGACAAGGCTACATTGTTCCAGCTTTTAACCGTCTAGTGTTGGTGAGCCTGTGCGCACTACAGTCTCAGCTTTCTGTTATAGGCTGACAGAAGTGGAACCTGGTGTGGTCTGTTGCTGTTGTAGCCCTTCCGCCTCAAAGTTCTGAAATGCTTTTCTGCTCACCACAGTTGTACAGAGGGGCTATTTGAGTGTCAGTTCAAACCAGTTTGGCCATTCTCTGGTGACCTCTCACAGCCACAAGGCCTTTCCGTCCACAGAACCTCTGCTAACTTGATTTTTATTGCAGCATTCAGTGCAACCTTTAGAGACTGCTGTGCATGAAAATCCCAGAAGAACAACAGTAACGAAAGTACTCAAACCAACAATCATGTCAAAGTCAAAATCACCAAGATCACATTTTTCCTCCTGTTTTGATGGTTGATGCGAACATGACCTAAAGCTGCTGTTCCATATATGTATGACTTTATGCACTGCACTGCTGTCACATGACTGGTTGATTAGCTTCTGCAGATTGCATGAGCGAGGGTGTGTTCAGGTGTTCCTAATAAACTGCTTGGTGAATGTATTTGGTTTGCCCTTTGGGCAAAGCACTTGACCCCCTATTGCTCTAGGCGGCCCTGCTCGCCAGCTGATGCAGTGACTGGGCATAGTTAGTGCAGCAGAACGGCAGAATTCCCTGGTAAGATTAATACAATGTAACATAACAGATCATTAGGCAATCATTTAGCATTTACTTCTTTTAAAAGCTGCTCATTGTGTGCTTTTCACAAGACAAGGCAACAAAGTTCACTGCCAAGCTGACTAAGGTGCGGTTGTGGACTTGCCAAGTTCATCAGTGCCCCAATCTACTTACAATACAACACTTACTGTATAACAGAGTGCCAACACTGGCTGCAGAACAGGCCTGGCAAAGCATCAAGACTAACTGTGGGAAGATGCCGATGTTTGTGGGTGGTTGGTGTACACTGAAGCCAAGGCATTGCTTAAATGACCCAATTCTAACACTACTTTAACACGACTTTGAAAAACTACTTTAAAGTGTGTTCAAAGTCTATACATATTTGGTGTCCAATGTTTGTTTCTTCTGAAGCACTGCTCTAACTGAAGAACTGGTTTAATAGCTGGTTTAACTATTAATTTAATCCTAATTTATTGAGTACCTTTTGACTTCACTGCCCTGACACTATTACTGTATCAGTGTAGTCCTGTAGACCTTGACATCTATTCCTTACAATATGTAGCATCATTTACTCACCTCTGCAGCTTTGGCGCATTCTTTTGCTCGTTTGTGTAGAGTCACCCAGGTGTCTTCATATCTATGAGAAAAAAAACCAATAAAAAATTGGTTTAAATTACTAACAGACATGTAAAGATTAAAATTCAAATTATTACATAAACTACATAATTTTTTGCTTTAGATTATGAGCTGCAGAAATGCTTCAGATAGTTTACACATTATATTTATGAAGTCATTCAGAGACAAAGTTTTAGGATTCTAATCTGGGGTTCACAAAGACATTCTATTAACAAAGAGGATTTTATATAACACATTTAATAGTAGTGAATAATATATGAATATGATTTGTTCATCATTAATTACTTTAATTTACTGTTAACATTCTTTAGAACTGATGGTATTTTTTTTGTCAGTACATGACTTGTTAAGTATGAAACAGAAGTTTGTTAATTTGTGGAGAAATATTAGCTTATGTTCCTATTATAAAGTAATGTGGCTGTATTCATTAATAATAACACCTAAAAACTGTTATTAAATTATACCAGTATGGTCTTTTCATTTCTAAAATGAACGAACAGCATACCGATTCCAAAAAAACAACATAACAATTACAAAACAAAAAAAAACAACATACCGATTCAACAGTTCCACTCCAGCAGAGTACTGGGGAAGATGTTCTTCTCTTCTATGAAAAAATAAATAAATAATAAAATAACTGTCAGAGAAAATCATAAATAAGACACTGTTAACCTAAAACTTGAAGTGAAAGATAATTTGGCAACATTACACTAAACTAATCCCTGGTAAAGCTGCACAACATGACAACATTCTACAAACCTAATTCTTTTAACAATACTTAATAAACGTTTTAAGACTGAACACACCAACTGAAACGGTTATGGGGGTTACACAAGTCTTCAGCTATGAAACCATATAGGCCTTGCTGTATTTTGCACTTCATAATGTGCCTGACTTTTTCAATAGGAGACAGGTAGGCCAGTCTGGCACCTGCACTCTCTGATTCCGGAGCCATGCCGTTGTAACACAAGCAGAACGTTTCCTGTCATTGTCCTGATGTCCCAGTAAAACAGGGAATCCAGAAGGCAGCATGTGTTGCTCCAAAATGTGTATATAATATTCAGCATTAATAGCTCTTTCATAACTGTTCAAGTGTCCACTCATACACCCCCATACCAGAACAGACCCTGGCTTTTGAACTATACGCCAGTAATAATCTGGATGGTCCTTTACCTGAAGAACGTCAATGATTTCCATAAGCAATCTATGAGGTTGACTCATCAGACCACACTGCACGTTTCCACCGTGCATCAGCCCACTGCAGAAGAGCTTGAGTCCAAAGTAGTCAGGAGCGCTTCTGGATGCTGGACGTTGGTCTTACCTTGCATTTGTGGATGCGACAACAAACACTGTTTATTGAAGATGATTTGTCAAAGTATTCCTGTGTCCATGTGGTGACATTCTTTACCGAAACATTTTTATTGAGGTGTCACCTGACAGATTGATAGTCACAGGCATTCAAGTTTTTGGTCTTGCTTTTTCTGGATTCCCTGAACCTTTCGTTAATATTATGGACTCACAATGGTCCACCTCTAGAATTTGGTTTGTATTATTGCTATATGATTTGCAAAATATTACTGTCCTTGATATGAAGTACCATGCTCATGAAGCTCTTATGCCTCCTTATGAAAAATCTTCAGCCTCCTAAACAAAGACAACCAACTGACCGGGTGACTGACTGACCGGATGACTGACTGACTGACTGACTGACTGACAGGGTGGGTGAGTAGCTGACTGACTGAAGGTGGGGGTGACTGACTGACGGGGTGATTAACTGACTGTATGACTGGGTGAGTGACTGACTGACTAACTGACTGGGCGACTGACTGACCGGGCGACTGACTGACTGGGCGACTGATGGGGTGGGTGAGTAGCTGACTGACTGAAGGGGGGGAGGGGGTGATT
>CM067479.1:12560798-12664576 GCA_034552555.1 Semaprochilodus insignis | reverse complement strand
ACTGGGTGGGTGACTGAAGGGGGGGGGGACATGATTAACTGATTGTATGACTGGGTGGGTGACTGACTGACTGATTGGGTGACTGAGTGGGTGGCTACTTCCATGAGATTACACAATCTGACTTGCCTTGTTTTTTTGTAGGCTGTAGTTTTTTGTAGGATTACACCAATAGTTTGTTTCATGAAAACACCCACAGAAACATTTGTCTGGAACTGTGATTGGTCGAGCAGCTCAAGACACGCAGTAAAACACATTGAATTGTTTCAGGGCTCTTTCGTGTTACAGCTTTTTGCCATACCAACATCACAAAGGCCATGTGATAGTGATTAACAAACAATATATTGTGCAGCCCTACTTCTCTGTACCTTACTGATAAAACCAGCATGAGCCTTCTCTGATCCCACCGAGGGTACAGAAGACTATGTATCTTCCATATCACACCCAGATGAAAACTCATGCTAAGACATCTTGCTTTTAAAAGACACTATATCGTCCCTAAAATGTCTGTGCACTGTTGCCAAATTATTTTCACTTCAGTTGCCACTTCCATCCGCGCACCTAGACAGGAGGAGAGGTTACGGCAGATGGATGAACATATAAAACTACAATTCATCTGAAGAGTGTTTCTGAGCATACTAATGTATACCTCTGTTTCTTCTTCACTTTGGCCTCCTTGGACTTGTCACTCAGGCTCTTAATTCTAAAAAGGTTGAAAACATGAGTGGGAAATGTTCAAGTACAAGGTGTTCAAGCACACGAAGCAAAGCGAAGCTGGAGTTTAGCCTAAGCCACTTCAGTGCATTTTGCATTCAGTCCCTGGGTTCTTCCTCTTAGTCTCCATGACCAGTTCCTCATATTCAGCTCTACACCAAAATATGTATATCTAATATAGTGCTTAGAAAAGGAACAAAACACAAAAAGCCCCAGCCAACCTAATCTCAAACTCACGTGCACGCCTTTTTGACTTTGCCGTTCTGCCATTGGTTTTGTGCAACAATACTGTTTCATGAATAAAATCAATAAATAAAAACACATCATTCAAAGTCTTTTTAATGTGTAAAGCATTAAAAGGGGAATTCTTTTGATTTTTCAAAAGTTCTAAATGAATCACTGAGTAGATTGGTGGTGATAGAAACCAGTGATTACACTGTTTACAACAAATTGTATATACTATTCTAACTGACCAATGAACCCATAAATCTGTTAACACAACGTCATTTTGGAAACATTCACAGGACAGGTGAAAATGGCCCAAATCTTATTTCCTTGTTAGGCTGTTTACGGTATATGTTAAATGAGAGCTCTATTCCACGTTAGCCTGAACAGATCCTCCTAAACTGGTCCTGCATGCGCAAAAGAACAATGCTTCGCATGGCACGCTCATCCAGAGGTCATGAGTGCCCACAGATTCAGGTCCACTCCTGAAGGTTTCGGTTTAAGCCAGCATCACGGAGGCATTTGTGAAGTTCCAAAAGGCTTATCGCCCAAAATGTGTTCGGGTTTGCTGTAAAAAAGAACGCAAAATGATTTGCTTTCTAGATTTCTTTCAACTTTCATCCTTTTTCTTATTGGCACTGCAGCCTCGTTCTTTTATATGACCTCATTTGGCCATTGAAATACGTGCCTTTGTCAACAAAATAGATCGCTCAAACCACTTCAGGAGGCGGAGACCTATTTGAGCCATGTTATAGCAGTGTAAACACATCCGACTCAGTGTAACCGAAACTCCTCCCCATGCACTACGTCACTGTGCGTGTGATCCGTGTCTGCAAGGAAGATAACCACGGAAGACATGTATGGTTGAGGATCAGACAAAACACTTCTGTGCAAAATAAAAAGCCTAAATGGGTAAACAATTAGTAACAGGTTGCGGTGTTAATGAACGGATATTATTAATTCCTACACAGCAATAGGATTCCATCTGACTAACCAGAGATGGATCTGTCTATCAAGTGTGGCTAAAATCTTATCAGGACACAGTCCAGATACTAGTCACACGAAGTGACCTTGGGGGTATTCCACAAAGCAGGATTTCCCAGTTAGTCAGATAACTTAAGCCTAAAGACGAGGACCGTCCAATCAGATTGTCCCTCAGCTCTTTTCCTATTGAACCAGCTTGACTTTGGGGTTAAGATATCTGGCTAACTCGGAAATCTTGCTTTGTGGAATACCCCCAAGGTGTAAACATGATCTGTGTGTCTTGCAGGGTATTCTATGTAACGTTGGTCAAGACACAGAGCCAAGAATCTGGTCAAATCTGAACAAACACATTTTCCCCCTTGGCCTCACAATGCCATGTATCTTCTTCTCAGTCATGAATGGACTCAAAACAATATATTTTGGGCTTCAAGTAACTCTTGAAACTGTGAAACAACAATGTCTCAGTCATCAGGCAGCATATTCACAGCCATTTCGTGGCCTATATGTAAGGGAGCTTTTAGAGCCTAATTCAATTGAGACGTCTGGTTCCCATCACCACCACTGTTCACCACAATTCTGACTCTGCAGGTTTCTCTTTAACTAAGCACTTCACACCAAACCAACTCTGAATGACTTTGTTTCCTCCGTATCCCTTTAATTGGGTAGATACTTTGACAAAGCCGTGAATTTCCCCTTTAAGGCTGAAAATAAGCGTAAACTCCTTTCGCTGGTTCATCACATGACAGTCATCCGAAAGCAATCCAGTCAAATTACTTCGAGCAGTTCTGTGGAATGCAGCCCTTAGCACTGAGCTAGCTAGCTGGCTATCTGCACAGCACTGACACATATTGAAGCAGAAGTAAAATACATAGCTGCCCATGTGTACTTGCTGGTTGTCACTGTGTATTGACTAAATGGAGAGAAAAACACATTAAAGTCGTTAAAGTCGCGTGTGGGAACTAGCTAGCTAACTAACTTAGCTGGCTAATTAGCTAGCCAACTCGTACACCTCAACAGCTCAAGTCGAAGCTCGGAGAAAGTCTGATGCTAAGGTTTCAACATGAGGAAGTGTGTGCTAAGCTTTGACATATTTCACAGTTTTGACAAAGACAGAGGTGTAAACATGTAAACACATACCCTGTGGTGAAGTCCTGCTGCACTGTCTGCAGTTTCTCCCTGAAATTCTCAAACATCTCTCACCTCGTATGGCACTTTCACGCCACAGCATAAAACTCCTGCCTGTCAGCCGCCCTGGTGCTTATAATCCTTATCGGACACCGTAAATCACTTATTTTACCAGCGGCCCATTTCCTACTATCCTGTACTGAGAACGTCATGCTACGCTAGACACAGTACTGGCTCCACTTTCCCCAGCTCTCCGGCCAACGAGGTGGTAACGCGCATGCGCGTGCGCCACCGCTACTGCTTCTCATGTTACTAGAACGGGTCTATAAACGAAACAGTTCTGGAGCCAGACTGAGGCTAACATGGGAAAATTGATATCTGCCATTTTCTTGCCAACCTTGGGACCTCAGCACTGTGGACATTTCCCAAACCTGAGAAGGTGGAAGGAGGTCTTCCCCTTTGTTACTTACGAGGTATTAACAGGGAGATGAAGCAGGGAGGCTTTTAGGGGCATTAAAGCGCCCGTTTCATATATCATCAAATTTCCCTCTTTATTAATAAAGTCGTCTGAACTAATATGTAAACACTGTTAAACTTTCATCATTCGCAATTCGCTTCCCAGGCTACGTATGGAAACTATGCTGCTGCAAAAACAGCCTGTTTTGAATTTGCTGTTTTTGTGATGTCACTAGGAATCAACTCATTTACATACATGTACCTATTCAGCAGTTTAGCTCTGTCTACTGGTATAGATTTTCTAAGGAATGTTCAATTTCTGAGTGTTTTTCTGAATGAGGACAACCAATCAGAACAGAGCTCAGCTAGCTTGCGTCTGTCTTAAAGGTACAGTAACAAAAATCACCTGTTTCATTCTAAGGGATAAAGAGGGGTTGGATAAAGGTCGTGAAATATAAATTGTGGCCATGTTTGATACATAAACCACAGAAAATGTTTTAAGTTGACCACAAGGAAAAATAATATTATAATAAATTTATTATAATATTATAATACAATTATAACGTAGCAAGTTTCTTCAAAACAGAGCATTTTACACCAAATCACTGTGAGTGACTTTGTTCACTCTGTTATAATTTAATTATGCTCCCCTTTAAGTAATAGTGTGTGGTGAGTATATATGTTTTAAAAATATATTATATATATATGTATTTATTGATGTGATGACATTTTAAATGATTAGACGACTAATAAAATACAAATAAAAAAACATTAAAATTAAGGTTTTCGAATGACGTTGTTGTCAGGGGGCGTGGCCAAGCCTAGGCAGACAAGACTACTGATTTTGGCATTGAACTTAAAGTGCTTTAACGCTGTTGCTCAGATCGACGTTATCTGGTCACTTTCGTGCAAAGGTTGTACAGGGAAGAGAAAACAACACTTCTAAAATAAGACGTAGCCTTTACGAGCAACAGCGACAGCTGTGGTTATGTCCTAAATTCCTTCCTATCAGACACTTAGTGCACCTCATGGCCGTAGAAGCCTTTAGTTTATGACCTACATGGCGCACTACATAGGGATCGCAGCTATTTGGGATGAAGCCCAACAGAGAATGAGTCTGGCTAGGGAAGTAAAGCGGAAGCGTGTAAAGTGGATATGTCACGCCCCGTCACAGAGTGCACAGCGGTGATTGGTCCTTCTGAAGAAGAGAGACGGGGTT
The DNA here is from genome assembly GCA_034552555.1 of Semaprochilodus insignis. Taxonomy (NCBI): domain Eukaryota; kingdom Metazoa; phylum Chordata; class Actinopteri; order Characiformes; family Prochilodontidae; genus Semaprochilodus; species Semaprochilodus insignis. Next base: position 12,659,856 of record CM067479.1, on the reverse strand, counting down.
TGACGGACGACCTTTATAAACCCCTGTTAACGGTTCTGAGGCGATGCGACTCAGCGCAGGTAGAGTTTGTTGGTTGGCGGTAGAAGTGTTTAAATGAACATGCTTTGTCACGTAACTCGTCCGGATCGTGTAGTTATGGAGGTGGAGGTTGATCCCAAGGCGAACGGAGAGGACTGTCTCAGTAAGGTAAGCTAGCAGAAGACTCTGGTCATGTTGGGAAGAGTTGTTTGTGGAGGACTTTATAGACTCGTAGCTGTTAATCTGCTTACATTAACTCCTTTTCATTATGGTTCATCTGTTTCTCTGTCCTCTGGCGGACTGATCAGCTGCAGATCCGCTAAAAGTGTAGTTGCTGAAGTACTGAAACTTACACTTACACTGAAGTTTTGGATAAGGCTGCGCGTGCACGTTGTTCGTTACGTAATTCCTGCAACTTCATGTGCGAGAACCACAGATGGCATAGTAATGGTAATAAGTAGTAGTAATAACACTAATACCAACTATCCCAATTATTACAGAGCTACAGAGCTACTATACTATTAGTACTACAGTGTTACTATACTATTAGTACTACAGTGTTACTATACTATTAGTACTACAGTGCCACTATACGATTAGTACTACAGTGTTTCTATACTATTAGTACTATAGTGTTGCTATACTATTAGTACTATAGTGATACTATAATATTAGTACTATAGTGTTGCTATACTATTAGTACTATAGTGATACTATAATATTAGTACTACAGTGCCACTATATGATTAGTACTACAGTGTTTCTATACTATTAGTACTACAGTGCCACTATACGATTAGTACTACAGTGTTTCTATACTATTAGTACTACAGTGTTACTATACTATTAGTACTACAGTGCCACTATACGATTAGTACTACAGTGTTTCTATACTATTAGGTCTACAGTGTTACTATACTATTAGTACTACAGTGCCACTATACGATTAGTACTACAGTGTTTCTATACTATTAGTACTACAGTGTTTCTATACTATTAGTACTACAGTGTTACTATACTGTTAGTACTACAGTGTTTCTATACTATTAATACTACAGTGTTTCTATAATATTAGTACTACAGTGTTTCTATAATATTAGTACTACAGTGTTTCTATACTATTAGTACTACAGTGCCACTATACGATTAGTACTACAGTGTTTCTATACTATTAGTACTACAGTGTTACTATACTATTTGTACTACAGTAATTACAGTTATTATCATTGTTATTATTACTTGGATGACAATGATGATGATTATAACCATCAGCAAGTTCTTTCTTGTTAAAGTGATTTATTATTAAGTTGATTTCTCAAGTTCATTGATATTTCACTCATCATAACATAATAGTTACACAAATAGTTGCACCCAGAAGGAATCCACAGACAGAAATTCAACTTGGTGGGTAGGTTTGACATTTTGAGACATGCTAATGATTCATGTGACATGAGCGACTGCCCTTAACACCATGTCAACTTTGCCAAAGACTGCAAGACTGACTCTGGACTGACTCAGAATGGCAGCAGGTCATCTTGAGTGACGAGTCCCGCTTTTGTCTTGGTGGAGACGGCCAACGAATCTGTGTGTGGAGGCACTGTGAACAGTTTGTTGTCACGTGTCGCATGTCCAGAAGGTCTGGTGTCACTCCACCCCCACCCCTACTGCAAAATCTGTAGGAACTGTGTGAGAATATTCAAGCTGCATGAGATTTATTATCACAGGACACCATTAGGAACCTCTACAAGTCCATACCGAGACATCTGGCATGTTGCGTTAGCAAACATGGCGGCCCGATGCCATACTGAGAGACACTACTTCTGTATGTGTAGCTCAATAAATATTGATCATATCAGTCTAAATGTATCATCATTTATTGTTCCTGGTAACCTTTATCTTCCTTTCCAGTAGCGTCACAATCTTTAAAGAAATTACACTCGTCATCAAAAGAACAGTTGGACCCAGAAGGACACTTGCTTCTGGGTGCAACTGTTCTTTTGATGACGAATGTAATTTCATTAGGCCTTAAATACTTAATGGGCACAGTTTACTAATAAGAGTGTCTTCATTTGTGATATCACTATAAAGTGTTAGAATATTATCAGTCTCTACACCAGTCGCTACACTAGTGCTCAGGATTTCTTTATGGACAAAAGGACAAAAAACACAAAAAGGGCTTATAATAGTGAATTCCATGAAACCAGAGACTTCCAAATCTTTACACATCATCACATACACATATAAACACATTTAAAGCCCTCAGACAGTTTCAAGGAACTGTTAGCCTGCTTGTACACAACATGAGCACATTTAAAAAGAACACATGTGCATGATTAAAAGAAAAGGAGAGAAGTAATTGAAAAGAGATTGAAAAAAGAATGAAAAGAGAATGAGAATGAAAAAAGAAAGAATTCTGTAAGGCCAGGGGACGCAGTGCTGTACTGCGGAATGCTGTATAATAAGACATAACGACACCGGAATGCCCCTTTAACTCAGCAACACTGAAAACACGTTGTGGCCTCACATTAGTGGACTTGACAGAGGAGAAGATTTATGTTTATCACATGCTGTTTTCCAGGTATGTCAGAGACTGGGGATCATTGAGATGGACTATTTCGGACTCCAGTTCACTGGGAGTAAAGGGGAGAGCCTGTGGCTGAATTTAAGAAACAGAATTGCCCAACAAGTGGACAGCGTTTCGCCATGCAGACTGAAGCTGCGAGTGAAGTTCTTTGTAGAGCCCCATCTCATACTGCAAGAGCAAACGAGGTGAGCTGCGGTTTGATTGGGTACATGTTGTATGTCAGTCTGTCTGCTGTGAGCTTTTACTCTATGGATGAATGCATTGCTCACAGTTGTCTCTTGGCTTCTACACTTCCCATCCACTTTATTCAAAATTCCAGCTCAACTGACAATTTAATGAGCTCAATCTTCTTCACAGTGTGATGACTTTAGCCCACCTATAGAATATTAGGCAGGGAAAATAAAAGAGGTCCTACTATGCTTTTCCAGTTTTCCATTCCTCTAGTGTGTTGTAGCTTTTTGTGCATGTAAATAGACGGTAAAGTTCTAAAGGCCAAAGTACACGCCACAGAGAGAAACTCTCTCCTACAGAAACCATTTTTCTTAGCTGCCTGAAACACATTGTTGGAATTCCAGCTCTTTTCTCTGTTACAAGATGACATCATCTTGTAACATCCTTACTGCCCACCTACACACAAGCTTGGCATGCCCTCACACAACTCACAGAGAGCTAAAAAAGAAAATACTGACCACTCTGAAACATCCTTCTCCGGTCTAGGATCTACCAACTTGGTCTACCTGACTTTCAGGGTCAGACTCTGGCTCAGACAGAACCAATACCACTGTAAGAATAGCCGCAGATTTGTCGGGGCAGAATTCTGGTGGTTGACCAGTCAGACCACACTGGGCTAATAGGGAGGTGGGGCTTGAAGACACAGGAGCTCTTACGGAGCTTTTCAGGCAGAGGGTGAATACAGACGTACTGTATGTGTAAAATATTGTGTTTTGGGAAAGTTTAAGCATGTAGGTCGCCTTTAGCATTAGTTATTGTTAATATCATGTTTTATGTCCCTCTGCCCTTGTAAATATCACACAATATGGAATAAATATTTTGCATGAGCTATTATCATATTATGTCAGACTGTATGTCACATCTAAAGTTATATGTACCATCTTGAGCCAATTTGCAAGCAGCCAAAATGATATGAAATAATAAGCTCACTGGACAAAAAATTAGTCACCTTGAATGTTTAAGGTGGTAGTAATTTCAGGCTCCTGCATATGCCGTTGCATGAGGATGATGGGGCTATAAATACCTTTTGGAAGCATACGGTCATATGAGTCTACCAGCAGTGGCTAAAATCTCAGTCTACAGGAAATTCCCCTCAGAATTGTGCTAGGGAAGGCATCCACCAAATCTGCCCAACTGTGCAACTCTTTGATGCAAGAGTGACTGAATATTGATCTGGCCTCCATCCAGAAACATGCCCAGTTCATGCCAAATCAAATTTCAACTGTTATTCATGTTTGTGGAGGTATTAAACGCAATTGAGTACATTTCAGTCACAGGTGACTCATTTTTTATCCAGTGAGTCCAAAGTACAGTGGTTAGCATTTAAGCTAAATATGTGAATTTAGCTCCATAATTCCGTGCTGGTTTGTGTTGGTCTGGTGCTGGTCTGGCGATGGTTTAGCGAGTCACCCGGCATTGTCATGCTGGCAGACCAGCATACTAACATCATATTTTATAGCTTATATTAAAATACATATTTTTTAAGAGCCCTAATGTAATGGGAAGGGTTGGACAAGCTTGGTGTCTGAATTTAGCTTTAGTTTTTTACTGGAGCCTCAAGGATAATGTAGCTAACAGGTAATGGAAGCTTGAAGCTAATGAAGCCAACTGCATGTCCAAATCATCACATGCTTGCCCGTAATTGTCATGTGTGGTTAGACATGCTAGGACATAATGGACAAGGTATGAGGTGGTATGAAGTTTGCACAGTGCAACTTACACCTGCCAGCTATAAGCATCAATTACGTCTTAGCTACATTAGACCCACAGCTGCAGTTCCAACTTAAAGAAGCAAACTTCAGGCACTGTGCATGTCTTGACTGGTCAGTTACGGGGTGAAGATACACCTGTGTAGATTTGATTCATAGCAGTGGCTAATGTTTGTAAGATTGTGATGTGCTATTTCCATGCAGGCATTTGTTTCTAACGCACGTGAAGGAGGAGCTTGTCCGAGGAAGCGTGCGATTGGACCCGAATCAAGTGGTAGAACTATGTGCCCTGTTGGCCCAGTCAGAGTTTGGAGATTATAATCAGAACACAGCTGAATATTTCTACAACCAGATCTACGAACAGGAATCCGACCCAAACACCATGAACAAGTAAGCCAAGGTTTTATGTACTGAACTAAATCTAAACTAAACGGTTGTGTTAAAATGTCGATCAAAATTGCAGGAAAAAAATAGAAGTACAAATGTAGAAGAAATCTGTGCCAAACTACATCATAAATAAAAGTACAGTCATAAATTCAGTACAGATCAACAAATTATAAAGGAACAGAAAGAATCAATGCAACACAATTCTATCCTTAGACACTGGTTACACCACATGGGCACCACTTGAGTTCAGTCAAATGTAACAGGCACTACAACAAACGAGGTATAAAATGTATAATGAAAATATGGATTTACATTCAATAACTTTGTCTGGCAGAATTCAAGAAGTTTTACAAACTTTTTATATATGCTATAAAGACATGCTATAAAGTTTACTATGTGATGTCACATCTAGTTATTGGATTGATTTCAATATAAAAGTCTCAAAGTTTTCTTTTCTTGATGGTCACATCACATGACATTTCATAAAATAAACTAGGGAAAATCATTAATTAATTAAAATATGAATTAGGATATGAAGATAAAGCTATAAATGTAAATGCTTTGGAGCTTTAAGTAATGAAAAACAAAAACAAACAAAAACTAATAGGGCTAAATAAACAAATGGAAAGATTTAGAGTAGTTTTAAACTGGTTGCATATCTTGTTATTAATTAATGATAACCTTATAGTAAAACTATGAAGAAGCTCCACTACAGCACAAATATATGGATGTGAAGTGCATATATTTGTTAAAAATAGTTCACAATTAAGCCCATCAGCCAGCACATGCTTACTGACATCTAGCTTTGGCAAATACACTTTCCAAAACATTCCATGTATTATGGTATTTATTTTATTGAAATGAAATAAAAGTGTTTTTTGTTAATAATTTCAGCATTTTTTTTGGTTTCAAGTTTTTATTACAGCGGATTTGTTTATGAGGGCTTCATGAGTTTTTGAATGGAGGAATCAGGTGGATATAATTAGGGCTGCAATGAAACTCTGCGGGAGAATCACCCGAAGATAAACTCATTAGGAATTGGTTAGCTGTACACTATTGCTGCAGACATTTGCAGCAAATGCAAATGTTCTGTGCTAATGAACATTGCTGTCAGTTATTTCCTGAAAATTAAGAATAAGTTGAGAATAAATTAATTTTACTTAATTGTAAAGGAAATTCATATTTATTTAAGTTTAGTGGTACTTCCCAACTTGGCTTGTTGTATATTGTAATTGGATTTAGGACCCACATTTGTTAATAACGAACATATAGCCATAAACCTGTCATAATATACAGTTCGACTCAGCCTTTTCAGTGTATGCCAGATTACACTGAGTGTGGTGTTGTTTCAGCTAGTCTGTAAAACATTTCACAGCCCATCTTCAATGCCAAACAACACAATTCTGGGTTATTTAGTCATTATGCTGTCATTCCACTGGAAAGCTCCTTTAGGGGCAACTTCAAGTTTAGAATTTGACATAGGCTGGCTGTCACACTCTTCTTTAGAATCTGACCAATGTTTGGGTCAAATATTACTCTACATGAGATATGTGTCCATTTTCTGTTTTTGTGTGTAAAGAAACATAGTAACATTACTTAGTTACTGGCGTGCAGTGAAATTATACGGTTGTACAGTCTCTCATGGCAATTTACAAAACCTTGCGTCTCTGAAATGGAAACTTTAATGATTAAAAGTGTTTTTTTTGGATCGTACCATTCATCAGGAAATATTTACTATGTACTTGGCTGACCAATGTGTTTAACTCAGCCTATGAATTTCATTCTCTTTGCTTCGGCAGCATTATTGCGAGGCATAGAGAGCTACAGGGTTTGAGTCAGGCCTCGGCAGAGTACCAGGCTCTACAGCTGGTGTCATCTCTGGAGAACTATGGTGTGGAGTGGCACTGGGCACGGGACACTGAGGGACACAAGGTAGCCATTGGCGTAGGACCAGAAGGCCTGCTCATCTGCAAAGAGGATTTCACACCCATTAACAGGTAATGGTACAGGAAGATAAATAAATACTGGGCAACAAGAGGAATATGCTGCATGTGTTGCATGCTAGTTCAAGTGAAAAATCAGATCCACATAGTGTTTAACTCACCACAAATGTAGATAATTAGGCAGTTAGACAGATTGGTTTCCAAAGTTAGTTTCTTTACTTTTGTACTAGCACTATGTGGCTAATGTAGCCAACCAGTAATGGAAGTGGATGGTTAAACATGTCCATTCCTTCCAGATTCATATACCCAGCTATTCAAATGGCCACTCAGTCCGGGAAGAATGTGTACGTGACCATCGTGAAAGACAATGGAGATAACCTGGTCCTCCTGTTCAAGTTCATCACTACTAGTGCTGCAAGTGGACTGTACCGGGCCATTACAGAGATTCACGCGTTCTACAGGTGAAGTCATATCATTTATAATACTTTGCTTAGGCTAGTGTTTGCTCATGAAAATGAAGCTTGTGCTACACATGTGGAGTTTTCCGCACTACTGCAATAAAAAGAAGGCAGTATGCAAATGAAATATACAGGAAATATACAGGATATCATCACTGGCCAAAATAATCTCCAATAATGGAGACTTTACAGGAGAGGGCAAAAAGCGAATTTAATTCTAATGCAAGTCAATGGAACCAGAGTTTCTATAAAGCAATTTTGGTCCATTTCTGTTGGTCCATTCATCATGACATTTTCACACCATGTAAATGGCAGCTGCTGTGTTCAAATGATGCATAAAAGTAAAAATCGAATAAAATGAAGATACATGTTTTTCTTTGGACAGTGACGATATACATATGTTTTTACAAACCAACCTTATCATTAAAACCACCTACATTGTATTGATGCTCATTGTCCATTTTATCAACTCCACTTTACAATATTGGAGCACTTTGTAGTTGAGACTGTAGACCATCTGTTTCTCTGTATACTTCATTACCCTGTTCTGCAATGGTCAGGACCCCCACAGGACCCCCACAGGACCAGGTATTATGTGGGTGGTGGATTGTTCTCAGCACTGCAGTGACACTGATGTAACGCTGGTGTAAGTGGATCAGATACAGCAGTTTCAAACAGGGTTTAAAAATAAATGGAACTTGAATGGAAGCCTTTATGCCTTACGTACTTACATGTTTGTGGTATTAGAAAGTATTAGAAATTTGAATGTAACCTAAATGCCCTTTGCAGTGTTTTCTGAATCATCTTTACAAATTTCGAAGTAGGCATGTTTTTTAACCATTGTGGCTCGGCTGGGGGAGGGACTGAGCACACTGACCGGGAAAACCTTGATGAGACCCAAAGACACACGTACACACACACACACACACACACACACACACACACACACACACACACACACACACACAACTAGTCTGCTTTATTTACACATAACGTGCCAAACAAACCAAAACACAACTTAAACACAGCTTACTGAGCCTTCTTTATGGGTCCCTTGTCCCATGGTCTCTTTCCAGCATCTATCTGGCATGTAGGCCACATGTCGTCCCTTCTTACACCAAAGATAGGGCCAGTTTATAAGGGCACGATGCCCCGCCTTCTGATCCTGCACACATGTGCGAGATCAGTGGGGAGCATGTGCCCACTTCTGGAGGGAATGGCAGCGACTCCACCCTGACCCCCGCCACACCATGCTACAGCTGCTTTTGCCTAAAGCATTGCATGAGTGATTCACAAGGATAGTTCATTTGCTAAAATAGAACAATGATTTCTGATGCTTAGTCAGTGATAAGGTGGTATTCACTGGGAAGGTTTAGGGTGTGTGGATTTTTTTCTTCCTCCTCCTTTCTTGCTCTTCCTGTGTGTTTTGAGTGTAGTATGTTTAAAGTGCTGTGTGTACGTGTGTTAATGTTTTTGCAGTTGTTTCAAATGAAAGTGTTGAAGTATTTTCTCATTACAATGCAAATCTGACTTCTTCATAAAGATATTTAAATCATAAAATAGAACAATGATTTAACTTGATACATAGTCCAAACTTCAATTTGTAGAAATATCTAGGTTACAGGGATTACTTGATCGGCAGAATATTAGTTGACTAATTAGCTGCAAAGCCGATAGTCAGTTTGTGAACTTACATTGTGAAAATATTCGTCAGCTTCAACTTAAAAACTTAAGTTCAAAGTTTTAAGTTAAATCAACTGGTTCCTGGCAACATCGATTTACATATCGTTTTACTAGAGATACCCAGGGTAAAACATTCCTCCAGTAAAAGTAAAAGTCCTCCCTTTAGACCTCCACTGGAGTAAAAGTACTAAAGTATTTACCTTCAAATGTACTTAAGAGTAAAAGTAGCATGATTTATTATGGCTCTAATGTCCTATTATCATTTCTGGAACAAGACTCTTAATCAGCTCAGTTTAGGTGAAGACACTCTAGTGTCACTCTCGGTCCACCAGTCTTTAACAGAAGGTCATTAATTAGTCTGACACTGATGTCTATTCAAATGATCATAAGCACAGAACACTGAAGGAGAACAGTTCCATTAGCTAGAACTACATAATAACTTTTTTGCAAACAAGCAAAGTTTCAGGTTAAGACTGCAACTTAGTTACAAGTTTAAGTTGAATAAAATCTTGCTTTAAACAGGATCACAAACGAGTTTTCCTTTACTATATTGCATCTGTAGGTCTCTGTTCATAAACATAAAATAATAATATGTTTGATCTGTTCACTAGTGCTTTGATGTGTGATTGTCAGTTAGTGTCTGCATTAACCCCATCCTGCTTTACCTACCTTCCTCCAGGTGGTCCTTGATGTAGTTCAGGCCTGAAATGGACATTTCCATGGATGCCAAGAATCCATGAATAAGCTTGTTTCGATTTGACGTGTTACGTTTTTGTTGTCCGAAAGCAGCGACAAATTTAGTAAAAAGTAAGATATTTGAGTTTGAGATGTAGTGGAGTTACAGTAAAAAGTTATCCAAAATGGAAATACTTCAGTAAAGTACAGATACACAAAAAAGTACTTAAGTACAGTAACTAATTACATTTACTTCCTTACTGTCCACCACTGCTCACCCTCTTCATGTTGTTTCCCCTCTCCTTCAGTTTGAGTTACCCCAGCTGAAGCAGACCGGGGCTAAAAATGAACTGAATTGGTAGGAGGTGGATTTCTACTACTACCCAAAGTTCACTATTGTGAGGTTAATTTGCTATTACAGTCAACAGCAACATGGCTTGGCTGGTAACCTTAGCATAAAAGAAAGATCCACATAATGGAAGGTAGGCCAGGGGGAAGACAACAGGGAGAGGGTAAGTAAAACCAAATGCAGGTAGATGTTGCCAGGAGCCAATGGGAAGTAACAATCTATCAATACTTCCTTTAACTTAAATAAGTTAGTTGAAGCCAGTAATTGTTAATAACCCATGTTGATAAGTCATCTGTACCTTAAACTTGCATCTCACAGTGTCAAATTCATTTGACTTCAAATTTCCACTTCATTAAAGTAAGCTGAAAACTTGAGCTAAAAGACTCATAAAACCCGGTTTAAATCACAAAACCTAATTTAAGGTAAATAAAAAAGGAAGTTATTATGGCTTATTGCTTGTAATAATTGTATAATCATTTTTATTTTATTATTATTATAATGACTTGTAACCATGTAGAAAGACAACTGTGAACTTCCATATGACAGTCCAGTCTCAGTATCGACTGTTGAGACTGGGGATTTGAATTAAAAAGAGTTTTGAACTCTGCACGAGTAACCCACTACCATTGCCACCCCCCCTACATCATTTATTTACTTTCATTTAACCCTTCAGGTGCGACACAGTGACGAGTGCGGTGATGATGCAGTACAGCCGCGACTTCAAGGGCCACCTAGCCTCGCTCTTCCTCCATGAAAGCGCCGACCTAGGCAAAAAGTACATCTTCGACATCCAGCGCACATCCAAGGAGGTGTATGACCGGGCTCGGCGCACGCTCTTCAGCACAGGGCTAAAGAGGGACGCCCAGCACCCCTGTCTGTCCTCTCCGAGACAGACAGCAGTGGGGGACGAGGAGGAGTCTGTGTATGAGGCCTGCAGGGAGAAGCTCCAGAGGCTGCAGGAGGCTCTGACCTGCACCCTCTGCTGTGAGGCTGAGATCGACGCTGCCTTCTGCCCCTGTGGACATGTGGTCTGCTGCTGCAACTGCGCTGCCCAACTTCAGGTAAATGATAGTTTAATCATTAAGACATGAACAAAGTCATTCAGAGTGGTTTTCAGATTTGTTTACAGTGATGACATACACTCATTATCAAAAGAATAGCTGCACAAATAGCTGCACCCAGAAGGAATCAACTGACAAAAATGAAACTCCATGATTCATCATTGGCAGACGGCTGCACGACACAGGACTACATGCATGCAGACTGTTACAACAACTGCCCTTAACACCATGTCAGTGTCGCCAAAGACTGCAATGGTGTCGTGCCAGACTGTCATGGACTCAGAATGTCTTTTGTCTTGGTGAAGACGACCAACGAATCCGTGTGTGGAGGCAAGATGAGCGGTTTGTTGTCACATGTCACATGTCCAGAAGGCCTGGTGTCACTCCACCTTCACCCCTACCGCACAGTCTGCAGGAACTGTGTGGGAATATTCAAGCTGCATGGGATGGATTATCACAGGACACCATTAGGACCTCTACAACTCCATGCCGAGACGTCTGGCAGGTTGCGTTAGCAAACATGGAGGCCCAACACCATACTGGGAGACACTACTTCTGTGTATGTAGCTGAATAAATATTGCCCATATCAGTCTAAATTTACCATCATTTATTGTTCCTGCTAACCTTGATCTTCATTCCCAATAGCACTGAAATCCCACACTTCCTTCTGGGGGCAACTATTCTACTGATGATGATTAATTATTATTGATGATTAATAAGCAGGGGTTACAGTATCTACAGTGTCAATGTAGCCCAGACCAGTCAATCTACACAGTCTACAGAGTTTTATATGTATGGTAAATGTGAAAAACGATAGGTTTCTTTGGGTACCATTCTGCCTTCTTAAGCCCTGCATAGACCTCTCTGCCATGAGTGGATTAAAATATTAAATACATTATTAAATGCATGCATAAGACAAAAACCCTGTCTAATCCCGACCAAACTGCATCATGCAATGTATCTCTCACTTTTTCATGTAATAGGTGAATGGGAGTTTTTAGAGTCATTAATCTCAGATGTCTGGTTCCTCATATGTCTCGTTCCTATCTCCAACACTGTGATCAGCTATGACTCAGTATGTTTTTAGGATGGCTGACGCTTGCTTTATTTAAACGGTAGGCCATATTCAAAGTTACACTGCAATTAAACCACCGTTTGCAGAGTTTATATTCCGCCTTAAGTGTCTTCACGTGTCCCTTGTGTCCAGCTAGTGGGAGGGATTAGACACGACTAACCACTTTAACCACATTAAGTATGTGCAGATGTGTCTAATAATATTGCAAGGCACATCACAATCACAATCTGCCAAAATAAACCTAATACTATATTTTATATCTTCATATAAGGCTGTGTTTCCTTCACAATGGGAATTATAGGTGTTGGAAAAGTGCAGCATGAATCCAAACCTGAGCCTACAGATACAATAGGCCTAAATTATAGGTTTGAAAGAGAGCAGGGGAACACCAGCCTGTTCTATTGTACTGTACATTTTATCTTGGTCAGTAAATATGATTCTTGTCACCTTGTGCTCGAAGACGGTCATCAGAGCCTTAGTGACCGATGAAGTTAATAATTGTGGAAACGCACACTATAGGGTTTATATAACCGGTGGTTACCCTGTGTGAGCTGCAAGGTGCGGGTCCAGCTATTACTGTCCCGTGAGGCCCAGACTATTGATGACTAAAGGTCAACAACCTTGTCTGACTACATAACCAGACATGTGTCCAGCAGAGCCTTATTTAAACCTCCGTAGTAATACACCACAGTTTATAAACCACAGTTATATTCCACATAATTGTGTCAATTTAAATAGGGCTTGGGAATAAAAGGTCATATAGATAAGCGTGAGTTACTCATGAGCTGTATTAGGATTGCAGCTCCAGCTTCTTTAAACATGTCTCGGTTGATCAGCTACAATCGGGGGAAAGGGAAAATTATGTAAACTTAATTTCTTGCACTGAACACCACTATTTTTGAAATAGCCCTAATAGCCATCATTTTGTCTCTCCTAGAGTTGCCCAGTGTGCCGTTCGGAGGTCGACCGCATTCAGCATGTCTACCTACCCACTACCAGTCTGCTAGATCTTGTAGAGCCACGAACGGACCTTGACAACAAACACATTGGACTAGCACCCCACAAGGACATCCCAGGAGGTTACAGAAGGGAGGAGAACAGTTGCAAGACATAGAAAGTTGCAGTGGGTTCATCAAATGAGTGTTCTTTAAAAGATGATTGTCAATCTGTTATGTTGTTTTGGGGGGGGGGGCGTGATGATGGACAGACAGATTGTGACGCGCGGCTGCTCTAAAAGGAAAGCGATGTTTAGTAAACAAATTGGTTGTGTAACACAACAACAGAAAGATCAAAGCGGACATAACCCGAGGGCTAGACAGAGTCAGAGTCAGGAAACAGGCAGAAGTCAGGACCAGGCAAACAATCAGACCAGCAAGAGTACCAAAAGGGAAAAGACAAAAGAGTAAACCAGAAGTGTGAGAGAGGAGTATATATACCAACAGACTGATTAAAGACAGGTGTGTGTGGTTAGTATTCCCTGGACAAGGAAAATGGAACGGGATTGGAAGATGGCAGACATGTGATAGTGACACATTCGGGTGGTGGGTTGTGGGAAATGAAATCCGGGAGATCGGAGGTGAGAGGAGAACCTGCAGGCGTGGCGGGGGTTGGGTTTATTCCTGTCAGCCGTAGGGTCCTGTATGGATTAATTACTGACTGTCAAGTAAAGAACAATGTTTGTTGGTCATTTCTGTTCCTTCAACAGAAATGGCCCACAACAGAAACAGAAATGACCCAAAGTTTCCTTGTAGGTGGGACCATATTGAGAGGAGCCGGTGTTCCTCATCAGTAAATAAAAATGGTGGATTTTTTTTCCAAATTTTATCGAAGTTGCTGGCTAGCATTTAAATGTTTTATACACTCATCATCAAAAGAATAGTTGCACCCAGAAGGAAGTGTTGGATTGCAGTGATATTGGGAAGAAAGATAAAGGTAACCAGAAAAGAAGTTTAGACTGATATGGGCAATATTTTTTGAGCTACACATACAGAAGTATTGTCTCTCAGTATGGCGTTATGGCGTATAGTTATTTCATGCTGTGTTTGCTTTTGTTTGAATGGCTAGTAGGAATTCTGGTTTGAAATGCAGTTCCAAAGTAGGAATTTCCAACCTCAACTAAGAAAAACAAAAACACAAAAAAATGCCCCATCAAAATTATTACTCAGATGTCATATCGGCAGTGCTGCTTACCACATCAACAGGACGAATCTAGAACTTTATGTAGTATTTTCACAATATAGATCGGTAAAATTGGCCACCAGCTGATGGATGATGGTTTGCTGGCCAGCATAATAATAATAATAATTTATCATACGATAAATCAAGAATGACACAAAAACTGTAATTGCTTATATCTCTAACATTAGTGGCTAGCCTGCTGCACACAACACTCGCTTTTATGGAACTGACTATTTTTTCCCAGATTATGTAGCTTGAACATATATATACAGTATATATATATATATATATATATATATATATGGTTGGAAACACCCTGGGTTTGTCTAGCGTTGAAGTCAGAATTGGGGTGAAAGATATTTTATAGGGGTATAACATTGCTTAATGATTACCATGTCATTGATTATCATTGAGTTGAGTTTTTTGCAGTTGAGTTGACAGCTGCCTTAAACTCAACACTGTTAACCACAGACTACACTATAATATATGGTGCTATACGGTGAGGACATTTGTCTCTTTAGGGAACTCGCTGGGTCAATGTTACCTCTTTCTACCAACAAAATGCCAGTGCTTGTGCCAGAGCTGGTGCTGGTTCCCAGGCTCTATCAAACCCGTTAAGAACAGGCCCCCTTTTCCACTGGTTTGAGATCAAAGTGATTCCATATGTGGATGTGGGAGGTCCTTAGATCCGGAAGCAGAATCAATGGACAATGCATAGAAACAACATGGCAAACATGTTCTTTCTTCAGCAGGCCACTGATGGATCATTTTGTTGCTGCTTTCATTCTTTTCACTCACTATCCTGTGTATTTTGGAAAAGGGCAGCGTCAAGAACTTTACATGTTGACGGCAGTGCCACTCCCATGCCACTTGCGTCACCATTGAGTTGAGGAGCTAGAACCGCACCCATTTTGCCGACCGCAAACCAGTTTTTTGGCGGTGGAAAAGGGCAGAATGGTTTAAGACTTCGACACCAGTGGAAAAGAGCTCTGTGTACCCCTGTAAAAGTGCAAATCTGTAATGTAAGACATGATAAATCATGCTGAAGAGACTGTATGACACATCGATTAATCATGATGTGGAACCGTGGAACCCGTCCCGCAAGGGGGTGGCGCTGCGTTCAACACGTAAAGTTCTTACTGTCTTGATATTATCTTCATTCATCTTCTGAGCCACTTATCCTCCCGGGTTTCAGGGGGTGCTGGAGCCTATCCCAGCACTCATTGGGCGGAGGACAGGAAACAGCCTGAACAGGCTGCCAGTCCATCTCAGGGCTCTTGATATTATGCAATGTTTTTTTTTTTTTAAAGATACATTTTGTATTCATTTCTCTGTCATGTAGAGTATGTTAACTCTAGATGAATGAACTAACCTGATTGAAGGTTATAGCTTGGTGGTGAACACTCCATGTCGAACATTTCTGTTTTTTTTTTTTAATAAAACGTTTTATGAAAATGTTCTTTTTGTGATGTACAGTATTTTAGTTGGTTTAAACTACATAGTCCATTCACAGAGTTAATATATTTGCTTTTCTTGGTGCTTGATTTTCATCATTTTCATGGAGCTATAAAACAACTAAAGTTTTGGGAGGAGGTTGATAAACATTCTGTGCATTTCCATCTTTTGCTTGCATTTAAATTATAGTTCTGTGGTTCATGGTGGGTTTTCTTTTCATTCTTCTATCTTCCGGTTCGTAAATTGTTTTGTTTTCCCCACAATAGCTAGTCTTAAAGGCTTGTATCTTCTGTGAACTTGCTAATGTCTATATTGGTATAGCAATGGTTGGTATAGCATAGTGGGTAACACCTCCAGCTCCCACGCTGTAGGCTGGGGTTTGATACCCTACCTGGGCAATCACCCTGTGCTTTACCAGTAAGGGTCCTTGAGCAAGACTCCTAACACTACTTCTTAATGATCAAATTGTAAGGTGATCAAGTTATAAGTTGCTCTGAGTGTCTGCCAAATACCGTAACTGTAGATTGAGCGAGGTTTAAAGGGTTTGTAGACAGCTATTCATCCCACAGTTCTTCTGAAATGAAGGGTATGAATAGGGAGTTTGCCCTGCTTTGCTGCAGTAACAGCCTCTACTCTTCTGCGAGGGCTTTATTGTAGACATTGTAACATTGCTGTGAGGATTCAGCCACAAGAGCATTAGTGAAGTTAGACACTGAAGCTGGATCACAAAAGGATTTGTTTTGTCAGCTCATCAAAGGTATTGGACTAAGCTCCATCTCTCCAGAGACCACAGTTCCACTGTTCCACAGCCCATAGCTGGAGGCTTTATACCCATCTAGCTGATGCATGCCTATGGGCATGATGACCTTATATCCTTATATGCGGCTGCTTCAAAGAGTCCCATTCTACTGACAATGCTTTTCCATTGAGATCATACAAGCTGTGTTGAACACCTGTGTCGGCAGTGGGTCCTTTTTAAAGCAGCTGGATTTGGGTTGTCTGGGATGCAGTTATATGAAAAAGACAGGACAACTCTGGCTAAATATAATATTTTGTTTTTAGGTGGCAATAAAATGTAAATGCAAAACAAGCAACAAACGAATGTGGCATATGTAAAAGTCTCAGGACTTAATTAACGCATTAGGCTTTAATTGACTCAGTAGGACTGGGTAGGCAAATGGATGACAGTTAACCATTTTGGTGGATCTGTTGGGGTTGTCTGGCAGCTGCTGGCCCAGGAAGCACTGCACTGTACTGCACTGGTAGATGGAAGAATGAATTCCACTGCGTGTTAGTTTTTAATATTTATCAGCAGCTAATATAAAGCTGAGAGCCACAGGATCCATTTTACAACAGGATCCAAAACAGACCTAAAAATCTGTGGGTAGATCTTAAACATGTTGTGCGAAAGCTTAGACATCCTACTAAGTCCATACTTATTAGCATTACTTTTTGTGGATATAATAGCTTGCACATGCTTTTTGTAGCCAGTTTGGAAAATATATATGTCTGCCATTTGGCCAGGGATGCTCAAACATTTGCATACGTATACACAGTGATGGATGAAGTACACAAATATTCCTCCAGTAAAAGTAGAAGAAGCACCTCCCTTTAGACCTCCACTTGAGGTCTAAAGTACTAAAAGTACTAAAAGTACTAAATTATTTACCTTCAAATGTACTTAAGTATGGAGAGTAAAAGTAGCATGATTTATTATGGCTCTAATGTCCTATTGTCATTTCTGAAACAAGACTCTTAATCAGCTCAGTTTAGGTGAAGACACTCTAGTGCCTCTCAGTCCACCAGTCTTTAATAGAATCTCATTAATTAGTCTGACACTGATGTCTATTCAAATGATCATAAGCACAAAACACTGAAGGAGAACAGGTTCCATTAGCTAGAACCAAGCTCCGTCCAGCAAGTCAAAACAAGCTCAAAACAAAGTGATCGCTGTACCCTGATTGGTGGACACGTTTTTCTTTTGACATGTCATGTTTTTATGCTCACATAAGCCAAAAGGAAGGACAGATTTAGCCATAATGTAAGATATTAGAGTTTAAAATGTAGTGGAGGTAAAGTAAAAAGACCATAATGGAAACACTTCAGTACTGATACACCGACACTTAAGCTAGTAAAGTAAGTAGATAGATAGATAGATATGTGTGTCCGTGTGTGTGGTCAAAGATTCACAGGCTTCAAGATCTCTGCTGTTGTTAGCTATGTGACACATACTGTTGTCCAGTAAGTGTGCAGGCACTTGTTTATAGTAGTGGACTGGATGGATCCAGATGGATCAGGATGGCCTAGGGCCTAGGGCCTGCAGCATACAGTGTTCCCTCAGCGGGGATTTCACGTTGTACCACCCTTCAGGATGCTAGCCCAAAGTTCACAGCATGTCTGTTCTTTACATTTTAACACTAAGCCACAGCTGGTTCCGTCTGAACCTATACAGCTCATTCAGGTGCTGTGTACATAAGCGTTATGTAATAGGGGAATGGTTGGAACTCTTATGTAAGACACTGCCTTAGTCAGAAGGTCAGTGTCTCAGGAATGTGCTCTGCTGGAGTCATTGGGGGTCAAAGGTCATTCTCTTATTTTCTCAAAGTTTCATGGAGGTCACTAACAAAGGCCTTTTCTTTGGAGCAAGGTATTCTGGTAAGATGCAACGCAAAATAGAACGTTTGGGCAAAAGTTCAGCTTGTCATGTTTGGAGCAAAAAGGTCTGTATGAATGATCCAATGAACACCATACTGGCAGTGAAGTGAATGAACATGAGCAAGAGGATATGGGGCTGATGGATCAAATGAAAGATGAATAGCACAGTATACCAGGATATATTAGAGGAGAATTTCATTCTATCCTAACAGGTGAAAGTGCTTGCAAGGCCTAGCCAATCTCCAGATTTGAATCCCAATTTAAAAAAAAATTGATAAAAGTTTTGTTTTTGAAATCCATAAAGCCCTGTTTATGCCTATGACTTGCATATTTCTTATGTTAATCTTTTATAATCATATTAATAAGCACAAACTCAAAACATGTGTATGTTAATTTGAAGTGGATATATGCACTTATATATCGTCGCTGTCCAAAGAAAAACAAGTATCTCCAAAATGGCAACTTTACAGGAGAGGCCAAAAACCTGATTGAATTTAATGTAAGTCAATGGAACCAGACTTTTTTCAAATGTTTTTGGTTCATTTCTGTTGGACCATTCATCATAAAATTTTCACACAGTGTAAACAGCAGCTCATGTGTTTAACTGCATAAAAGTAAAAATCTGCAAAAATGGAGATATATGTTTTTCACTGGACAGCGACGATACGCTTATCCTCCTGGGTTGCGGGGGAGCAGGGGTTGCTAGAGCACTCACTGGACAGAAGGCAAGAAGCACCCTGGACAGACTGCCAGTCCATCACAGGGCACACACACTGACATATTGGCATATATTGACATACACATTCACTTATACATTTATACACACCTTGAGAGAATTAGCATCTCCAGTTCACCTGATTACCTGTCTTTGGACTGTGGGAGGAAACCGCAGCAACCGGAGCTCTTCTTGCTGTGAGCCGACAGCACTGGCCACCACGCCACTACCTGTACTGGACGCGTAAGCATAACATATCATAAACAGTTAGAGTTTAAGAAGGATATCAAGAGGCATTGCTTCCCCCCAGGCAAGGCAGGCAACGTCCTGGGGCGCCAGTGGGGGTGGTGGGCCGGGTGGTATATTTATATTTTTGAAATACAAGCTTTTTAATGTTGTTCATATTTAAATTTTGAGAATAATACTGAACTTTGGAAATAATAAATTTTATTTATTTATTTATTTATTTTTTATAACATATTAGCATAATGGTGATGAAAGTTGGTTGGAGGGGCCTCTTGTGATTTTTTTGTCTAGGGCCCCAACAGACTCTAGAATCATCACTGTGGATATCAAGTATTAAAAGTTAGCCAGTTACCCTAGAGAGTTAACTAGCTAATTAACTGTTAAACAGCAAGAGCTGGAAATATTACCCTTGACTGGCTAGTTAGCCATTAGCTAACATCATGTATATGGTAGCCAGTATAGTAGCTAGTTAAGGTTTGAAGATGTGTTTGTATTTAGTTATATATTTATTCATTTGTAGATTGTAGAAAATGGTCATTGTTTTTCCTAGCTACCTTTACATTTTACATTGCTTTACAAGCACAGCCTTTCGGGGGAGTGTTATATGTGTTGACAATGTGAGGCTAGAGGTCACTTGCCTGCTGTCTCAACGCAAAACTTTAAAACCGGTAGGAGTTCATCTGATCAAATTGTCCAAACATGGCTTCAGGTATTGCGACCAGTCAGCTATGTCTTTGACTCATATATCAAAAGTACATTGTTCCAAAAGTCCTGGGCCTTTTCTTGGGTTAAATTTGCCGGGCCTAGTGATGTTGGCAGTGGTTTACTTCTCCACTTGTAGACAATCTTTCGGATGCTGAAATGGCCGATTTCCAATATTTTGGAGAGCTTCCTAAACCCCTTCCTAGAGCCATGGGCATATCTACATCCTTCTTTCAGAGGGCCTCTGGGAGCTCTAGTGATCCAGGCATGGTAATACCACACACTCCAATAACAAAGAACAAACCTTGATGTCTGTGTTTTAAATAAGACAGGTTCCCCTCAAGATATGATTAGAACTTGCATTTCTTCATATTCATATTTCAACCATATGAAGGACAAACAAAGCATTAATATTAATGTCCAGTGTCATCTTTCAAATGGTATCACCTTGATCCATCAGCATTGTTTAAACGAAGACTGGATATCCAAATATGTAGAAAGTCTTTCAAGGGAGCATGCCTGCTTCTTCGTTCTGTATTATAGGTGACCACATTCAGCGTTACAAGCAATAAAGACGAGTAAAATTTGCACAGTATTTTATTAGAGAGTATACAGAGACAATAAATGTGTACCGTACAACAAATCAGTTCTAAATTGGACAGTTTCTTAAAAGCTGAGTCCAACATTTTCTTTACATGTCATGAAAATCAAAGAATTTGTTCTTCTACCTATAAAAAAATGTTCAAGCACCGGCAAACAAAAAAGAGAGCACGGACTCCACGGAACAGTCTCGGATCCATCGTTCACAGAGATACGCCACAATAACAACATCTGAGGTTTGATTCTGCCTTATTTGCTTTTTGTTGGTTTTATGTGAAATGAGCGGTTGAAAAGAGAGAGGAAAGTTAGTTTGCACAGGTACAACTACTCACACGAATAGTAATAGTATGGTACATTGGTTACATTGCAGAATAAAAAGGTTGATTATGCTGGGTTCTTTGTTTCTCCCCTTCTGGAGAAAGAAACCACTGGGCTGTCTGAGGTTGCAAGGTAAGTGTAGAGGCCTGTCTCAAACTGCTGTGCTCAGCAACCAGTTGGTTGGTCTAATGAAGACCCTGAAACTGGCCTATGGAGGTGTCGTCCAGCAGGTGGTGCTAGTGGAACACTGACCCACTGACTCATTTTTCCAGGCAGGAACAGAGCCGTCTCCTGGCGACGACTTGCAAATACAGTCTAAGTACAGAATGATGGACAACCTTCAAGTGTACCCCCCCCTCCTCTTAGTGTGACATGGCTATTGCTTGAGGCTCCTTCTGGTCATGAAGCATTGAGGCATGCTCGTACAAATGAAAACGGACCTGAAAATATAAGACTACAAATACGACACCGAAGGCCTACTGAAGCCACCCGCTCGACAGTGTACACTTGGAGTATGGAGCGATCCTCAAAAGTGAGCATTGCACTGGTCCCAAAGCAAATTCCAACTCATGTTCTGTAGTTTTCAATGGCTAATATGCTTATGATACCAAACAGTCACTGGGCCAGTCTCTAAACCTGAGCCTGAAGTCTATTTGCAGTGAAAACGTCAAGTCGGAATCTCTTGTTTACAACTGTGAGTGATCTAGAAAAAGAAGGTTTTGTACAAATGAACCCTTGCTGGGTGAAAATGACTATATATCTACATTAATCCGATGTCATGATATAGAACTGTACTTCAGTTTCAAGGCATCTCATGCATGCTTTTATATAGTGAACCAAAAGACCAAACCGAAGAACATTTCTCAACATATCAACCAAAGAGAGCCTCACTATATGTCCAAAAGAATCCCAACTTTGCAGATATACTTGTTTAATTCTGTTCTGGCTGGATGCAGTCAAATCCCAACATCTAGAGAAAAGCCTTTCCAGAAGAGCTGCCTGTTAATATCCAAAGAATAGCAGGTGTCTACAAACCTTTGGACATTTAGTGTATGATTTACACTGGACACACTGTGGGGTCAATTATTAACATCGCATCGCCGTTGGACAAAGTCTTGTATCTCGAAATGAGCTACTTTTCAGGAGAAGAAAGAAGCATTCGTAGCTTATAATGGACATTTAAGTAAAAATATTTCAATCCAAGCAATTTTGGTTGGGTGTTTTCCATTTTCAGCTTGCTAAAAACTGAAAAATAACAACAACAGAGATACAGCTGTTGGTCCAACAGCAAAGATATATCAATGAACGTCTAAAGCGATAGGCCAAAACCAGAATATGTTCCCTGACATTCTCCACATAGATGCAGTTTATGCACATAATACAACTGAAATAAATGAAAAAGGTTTACAAATGCAGACAACTGACATCAGAGACCAGAAACAGACAATAGCACTTGAACCCTGCTATATAATGTCGACATAAACATGTCATGTATGCCATAAACATATCATATGCTGTGGTGACAGATTTAATTCAGTAATAGACCTAAAACAGTGTCATAAAACCATTAGCGGTAAGTGTTAAGACTGGAGTTGACCACAGCCTCTGTCACATGCTAATTTTTGTTAGCCATCATGACTTCAAATGACATGCATCATAACAGTTACTGACAACATGAAACTGTTATATTACTAAACATAATCTACCAGGACAACTAATGACAGGATATGACACCACGACCTGTTTGCCATGACTTGGTTATGTCAATGCTGTGCAGCAGGGTTCAAGTAGCCATATAGGCTTCTGTTCTAATGTCATAACGCCAGGCCTTTTACTATCATAACAATATTCAGTCAAGCATCTTTCAGTTGCATCATTTAGGAATGCTAGTTTGTACACCATTCTGAAGACACTTAGGCCACCCATGACTGTGGATTGACAATCTCTCTCCCTCGTACACTTCTGGCATGTGCTGGTGCCGCACACTTACTACCTTACTACGTCTTAGACACACACACACACACACACACACACAAACTCACATGCACACACAGCGTTGAAAGTGCTAAATGGCTAAATGTGCAACCACGCTTTGCTTTTGTAACAAGACATTTAAGACCATCTGGTCAAAACACACATGAAAATGTTTGGTCTGAACAAAAACTGACCAATAAGCAGAGGAGGAAAATGTACATTGCTACTATACTTCTATACTTAGTACATTTAATAGAGTATTATTTAGAAAGATTTGTACTGTAGTATTATAGAAAGTGAATACTTGTACCAGTGTAGAAGCCGTGATGATCTACTAAAATGGCCTTCTGGAAGTTCTAGGTACTTCACTAAAAGAGAATGAGTGGTAGCCTGACCGGTGCATTTCAGCAAAGGTCTTTTCCCCATTTCAATACCGGTTTAAACTAGCCTTTTTCCACTTGGCCTCGTCATTTCCCCTCATGGGAATCCCCAGCACCATCTTAAGGGCTGTTCCATTACTTTATTAGCTCAAGTGAAACCCAGCGTCAACAGCAGCAGTAGAACATGCCCAGAAATCAATGTAACCTGATGAGTTTCCCCATTCAAACCTGAAAATAATGGCCAACAAAGCTGTTTACAAGCCATGGTAATAAAGTACTTTAAGTTACTTAAAATGCTATTTCAAACAATAACATTCAGTTTCCTTTGATTCCATTTGAACTGCTCCATTTGTTATGCATGACAGCTGACACAACTGAAAGTGATGCCCCTGCTGGCTGGCTTGTTAGCATGCTGAAGTCTACACGGCAAACAAGAACAAAAACAAACGCATTATACCATGACACTACTCCTAGTTTATAGCCAGACAAAGCTATCACTCACACACGGTATGTAGTTACGCTCAAACCTCTTTGAAAACGGTTTGCATTGCAAAGTTAGCATGGATAGCCGATTAGCCCACTAAAGCTAACATGTTGAGAGTGAGTGTGTTCTTTTTGAATAACCCACTCGTCACTGTCACCTCCAGGCCTTCTGCTGCTAGTGACCACTTGTGTAACATAGGTGTGTCACACCCGAGTGGTGAGTCAAAGTAGGTGAGGGCTAGTTAACAAAGTATTGAAGTCCGTCTCCTCAGCGGCCATCTTGGCAACACTACATGGCAGTTATTTTCAGCTACACAAGACCAAACTCCAATCTCTTTGAATGGGAAAAGACCTTAAAACTTGAAACTGAAGGTCAAATTACTGTTTAAAACACTGACAAAAAATCTGACAAAAATCTCACAAATAGTGTGTAACATTTGACTCAGCAGTTCATGTCGATCACCATTAGCTTAGTGCTAACATACTAGAATCTGATTGGCCACTATCACAAATTGCCATTATCATGGAGATAACAGATTTTCCATGTAGGCCCCGAACTGCAGGCCTTGCTCTAATATCCACTACTGATAGTAAGAGGATTACGAACCATTGTTGGTCCACTAACGGCAAAGTTGCCGGTCCACTGGTGTTTTGCTCAGTGTTTTCTTCACATTCACATTCTTCCTTCATTTCTTGCTTTTGTTATCCTGTAAATTAGCTAAGTAAATCATTTTTAGTGTCAGCAACAAATTAGTTTTACTGTATATCATGACTAGTCCCTATTTTTTTCAGTTATTTGTAATATTGTTCTTAGTCTATTTTTTTTATTAAAGGCTGTACACATTTAACATCTGTTTAAGGAGATTAAAAACTAGTAACATTTTGTTTTCAGGGCAATAATCTGGGTGCTACCAACAGTGGCAAACACCAGTGGGGTGCCAACCTGATTAAGCCAGTGGACCAATATATGCTATCTAGGACGGTTTGCCGCAGACTTGTATTTTTACTTGTATACATTTCCAAGAGAAAATACATTTTAGACCTTCAAAATACTTGTTACACATCAACCAAATTTATATGATTGTAAAGCCAAACAAGAGTTTCATTAAAGTATAGTTGCCTGTACTTTTTCCTCCCCTGCTAACATCAAGACTTGAAGAAAATAAAGACAAATGATTGAGTGAACTCAAAGGCAAACACATACATTCCACAAACCTACTTTAATATCTCTACTTGTGCAAATAGCAAAATTCTGGTATACAAAGTATAGCTTTCTTCTCATAATTAGCGCTCTCAGTTACTGTAGGTTATGTATGTTGTACATTGTGAACGCTTGCCACAAAGTATACACAAAGTAAGACTGAATAGGCTGAGCTGACGTCAAGTATCTGTGGAACATTTTGGTAACCGAGTGCTTGACCCAGTATAAGAAGCGTATAGGACAATCACACAAACAGGTTTTATTCTCGGAAATGAGAAAAATGACTCATTTGTTCTTCATGCGTTGTGACTTCTCAGTGACGTCTCACTAACCTTTTCAATTAGTTCACCATCATCAGTCTTTAGTTGCTAATGAGTAGGCCTGTCACAATTGTTATGTATGTTATTTATTATTTCAGCTGACCATTTTCCACAGCTAGCGTTCACAATCATGTGTATATCTTTGAAGGAGATTATCAGTACACCAGCTGAAGGTTCTCTGCAAGCTCTAGATTTGTCACTTTTTGACTGTGAATATGTGTGGTAGCCTGATCAGTGCGTTTCAGATGTTAGAACTGGAAAGCAATGTTAGCATTCTTTCCTGTAAAACTGCATGTATTAACAAAATAGATGTTAATATGTCCGTTACAAGCTTCAAATGAAACATGGAATGTCCTTTACAAGCATCAGGTGTCTGTGTTCAATCTAGAATGGCCAAAAACTGGTAATGTGAATTCCTTATAGCTTAGCGCTAGCATGCCACTAGAACCCAATTGCAGCGTTAGCCTAAACTAGCGTGATTGTAGAGGCCTGTTTTGTCCTTGTTTTTGAGGTAGTTCTGACATGTTCATGTTACAACAGAGTGAGAAATGTGTATGTTTGGCTTGTGGCAAACATATGAAACAAATTTTCTTTTCTTAAGTTCTGGCTGGTGCTATAATACCTTTAGAGGGCAGTGGTGAGCAATGTTTGTTTATTTGAGCCCAAGCTGTTTCTGTCATCAGTTTGGTGAATTTAGCTTGCTTATCAGGCAATTTGGCCACTGTGGTTGTGACAGGCCTACTAATATTTCATTTTAACCTTTATGGAAAGAAAAAAAAAAACAGCTGTTTATATTTTATATGTCTAAAGTCCAAGACAGCAATTACATACAGAAAGTGTACATAGATCAAATCCAGTCGCTTCAAATATTACTACACAAGCATCTTCTCATCACTAGAACAGATGATGCTGAAGGTTCAAGACGATATTGCAACTGGATTTCAAATGGCACGAAACCACACAATCGATGTGATAAAGTGAGTGGGGCGTTTTGGGTTTCAGATGGCGCTGAAATGCACAGGATGGCTGACAATATTTAAAACTCTACATTGTGCAAATGCCTGTTGCTTAGGCAACATATCAGAGGTGAGGGTGTTAACCATCCAATGCCTTCTGTAAAGTGCTAATATTCAAGGGCTGAATGAGGATTTGCCTGCCCATATCCACCACATGAACATGAATATGTTTTTGTTAATGTTTGTCCATTACATACATGGCAGATCCCATTGGGTTATCTGAAACAGCCTTGTGTCATATATGAGGTATGTGAACAATCTTAATATTGCATATCATGAGGACTTTTTTTTTCAATTCCAAAGTATTCATGTAATACTCAATGTTATATTTCTATTTTGTCTTGAGTTTGATAGAAATAATAATGATTATCATTAGTTGTGTTTGATTAGCATTAGGGTTTTTTTAAGCTTTCATCTTAAGTGCTGGAAATGTTCACAGCCTAATGTGTGGATCACCAAAAGATTAAATGCAGCTTCAGTCAGCTTCAGCAAAAGGTTTAAATGGGAATTCCATTAAAAATAATTATCTGCATAATTAAATAATTAAGATGTAAACAAATTCATACAGAGTGGTTTGATGCAAAATGCTCCATTCTAGAGAGTCACACTTGTTCACTGGGGTGGTGATAGGAACCAGATGTCCGGATAGAGTGACAGAAAGTTATTACGTGAAACGCTTACGTGTGTGCTGCCTGATGCCTGAGAAAGTGTTTTGGGAGAGTGCCTGTATAATTGCCTTGAGATAAGCTTTATATTAGTGGTGGGAAGGCAAATGCAGGGAGTTATACCTAAATAGCCTCAAAGGACTACACCCATCATCAATAAAATAGTTGCACCAGTAGTTGCACCCAGAGGGAGTCAATCGACAGGAATGAAACTTGGTGGGTAGGTTTGACATTGTGAGACATGCAAAGGATTCAAGTTTCACGCACGGCTGTGCATGTGATGTAAGCAAGGACGGGTCTTATCGCTGTACCTGACTGACCCAACAGCCATGTTTGCGATACAGCGACTGCCCTTAACACCACGTAAACGTCTATAAAGACGCTGGAGTGGCTCAGAATGGCAGTGGGTCATCTTCAGTGACGAGTCCCACTTTTGTCTGGGTGGAAACTACCAACAAATCCATGTGCGGAGGCACTGTGGTCAGCACCAAGATGAAGGGGTTACCTACTGCAATATCTGCAGAAATTCAAGCTGCATGGGATGGATTATCGCAGGACGCCATTAGGAACCTCTACAACTCCATGTTGAGATATAACGCATGTTGCGCCCCGACACCATACTGAGAGACACTACTTCTGTATGTGTAGCTCAATAAATATTTCCCAAATATTTTTCACCATTTACTGTTCCTGGTAACCTTTATCTTCCTTCCAAATAGCATCACAATCCGACACTTCCTTCTGGGTGCAACTATTCTTTGATTATGAGTGTATTTTTCAAAGTACCACTATGTTACCATTAGCATCATTACATATACAAACTATGTCAATTTGTCATTCTGGGTATCAAATAAAATGTCAAATATTTGTGTTATAGACACTGTGATCCCATGGTTCATCTGTAAGAAAGAGTTGTTTCACATCAAACCACTCCATTGACTTTGCTCATTTGATTGTTCATCTTAATGACTGAATTATTTACAAAGTTTGTAAAATTGATGGAATTCACCATCCAAGCTTAAATGCCTTAAATCAATATTTTATCCTCCAACAGTAATTGCACAAAGGGTATTAGTTATGCAGGACTTGATTATGAGACAATTGAAAATTATATTCATATAGTAATAATAACTCAAATCGAGATAAAAAAAAAGATATATAGTAGTTGATATAGATATATGGTAATTTAGCTTTAAAGACTTCAAATTGACCAAATTCATCACAAACAAATCCAGTACCTGTAACAGTCCCTCCAACCTATTGGTCCATATATGTTCAAGCCACTGTTTAGGGCTCAAAACAATGATGTTACACTTAACATGAAAGTAGACTAAGTGTCAGCAATACATAAGGGCAGAATTAACAACAACAAAAGAAAAAAATTAGACCCTCTCGATATCTATGCCCCAAGACAGTTGTCAGAAACTATGTCTATATGTTTTTATTACAAAAAACACATACTGTAAATACTGTCACACAAAATTATCTTATGTAACATTCATCTAAAAAAAAAAAGCTAACTATCATGAGAAGGTAACTAATCATCACAAAAATAAATCCTTTCATTCTTCTCCTGCTGCATTTCTGGGTTTATGTCTCAAGAAAGTCCTCTACAAGGGTCACTAAGGGATCAGAATGTTTGGTTTGTCCAGTGGACAAGACACATGGTTTTCAGACAATGGTTGTCACCAGCCAACACCACAAGTAACTGAATAGAGGGGGTCATGTCATAGTTTGAATTACTGAAATATTGGATCACAGCCACCCTTGCCTCTTCAGGAAGTCCTGAGGGACCTCAGGAGCCCATACTGGACCTTCCCTCTATGTTTACCTTTGTCTCCTGTGAGAGGAAGGACAGTTTGGGCAGAGTTTCAGGGAGGTCACCCTCATGTGACCTCCCTATCTCCCCTCTCTCTGGGGCAGACCACCTCCTCTTGCGGCTTGCTGCGGCATGAGCTTTCCCCTCCCCGTTCTTTGAGAGGATCACCCCCTTCCCAGAGTTAAGACTCTCAAGCCCAGGGTTTTCAAACTTCTGTTCTCCAACTGATCTGAAAATCTTCCCGTTCCTCTGATCCTCCCTCAGAATTGATCTATCTCCAGCCTGTCCATTGGTCTTGGCTGTTTTCAGATGAATGTTATTGTGATTCTTCAAAGGACCAAAGGTTTGGTCTTTACTTAGTGCACCATTCCGCAGGCTCTTCAGGGTAAGGGAGATGCAGACATCACCCACAGAAAGCTTAGCACAGGACAGTGCCAGTAACTGAGTCGTACGGTCTGGGCAACAGGACGACCATCCCTGACCAAACACAAAGAAAGGATACTCCACCAGTACTTCCACACATACCTAGGGAGATGACACAAAAACAGGACTTTTTAACCACCAGTGTCCATCTGCAGTTAAGCCTTGGCCTAAATTTCATTATTCTTGCAAACTGTATGACTCTACAAAGCAACATGACTCACCTGTGCTTTGTGTTCACCAACTGAGAACTGTATGATGACTGCATCAGGTGTCCTGCTGGTGTCTATCCGCTCAACCGTGCTGGAGTCGATTTTTAGCTCTCCACTAACTTCTGCACTTTGCAGGAAGTCCTCTGTCCTCAGGTCCTCCACCCTTTTAAGCTCCCCATCTGCCAGCTGAATGATAGAGCCCTTCATAAAATACGGAGGCAAGGCTGCTGATGGAGAAAGGGGTGCATTCTGAGGGCTTGTGGGTGCTGAGTTGAGCACAGGGGTTGGAGATGCCATTACACCTGTTGAAAAGACGGGCAGCTGTACCTGGGTGGAATTCTGTATAGCTGTTGTTGCATGATGAGCCTCGGGTACATTGACCTCTTTACCATTAGGGAGGACAGGGGCTGTGACTGTAGGTGTGGCTGCAGTGATGTAGGCTTGAGGCAGGCCTGAAGGTACAGTGGGTACATTGACAGGGGGTATGGTGGGGATAGAGCAACGAGTAACCTCTGGTTCAGCAGGCGACGTGTTGATGTTGCCAGCACTCACAGGGATAAGGAGGGAGGGGCTGCCTGAGATCACTAGGTGTTGTGGGAGGTTGCTATGGTAACTGGCCACCGCTTGCTGGGGTCCCCCGGACGTGCTGGTGATGTAGCCTATAATGGGCAGCTGTGTGGCTGAGTAAAGGCTTGTGGAAAGTTCCTGGGTGGGGGCACCAGGAGATGTCTGCAGGAGGGAGTGAGGGGAGAGAGATGAAGCTAGAGTTGCTGCCAGGCCATCTGAAGATGAGAGAGTAAGGGAGGAAACTCTGGAGACTGGCTCCACTACGGATAGTCCTGTTCTTTCAACACGAGCCAGACATGACTGGTCTTTATCCAGGGTGCTCTGAAGCTCAGTAGTATTATTGGCCACAAGGTGGTTGCTTGACACCAGCATTAGTGATGTCTGAAATCCTGCACTGTCATGCGTGGTGTACTCAGCAGGGAGTAAGACCTGAGTTTGGGCCTGGAGACCCAGGTTCTGATTCTGCCTTTGGCTCT
The DNA here is from genome assembly GCA_034552555.1 of Semaprochilodus insignis. NCBI lineage: Eukaryota > Metazoa > Chordata > Actinopteri > Characiformes > Prochilodontidae > Semaprochilodus > Semaprochilodus insignis. The sequence continues at coordinate 12,629,280 of CM067479.1, read as the reverse complement.
CATTACTTTCTGGCTTGCTAGAGATTCCCTTGACCACACTGGTGCTGTGCTTTACCACTGTGACCTCTGCCAGAGCACCATTCTGCAAATCTCTGCTTTGGGAGTCAGAATGTTTTGTGATAAGGCCATCAGTGTAATGGACAAGCACTTGGGAAGGAGCAAGGGCCAGGCCATGAGGGGCAAGGACAGCTGAATGGGGATGCAGTTGAAGGGGCACTTGAGAAGTTGGGGAGGTGACTGTCAAGCCAACAGGTGCACCCTCTACTTGGACGCACTGGCTGGTGGTGTGGGCTACAGTAGGCAAGGCTGAAATCATGTGCTGCTTCTGTGAGTTTTCATTAGAAGCTTGTGAGATGACACCTGTAGCAGCATAGACTTCCTGGGTGGGTCTACATGACTGAGAAGAATTTGCTGCAGTTGGAACTATCTGAGAAGAGATGTAGCCAGTGTAGGGTCCAATAATTTGTAGGTTAGGTGGCAACGGGGCATGCTGGATGGTTCCTGCTGCTTGAGCAAAGGAGGGGGAGAGCACGGCAGGGTTGGCTGTTATTGTGGTGGCCCCAGAGAAGCCTCCTTTAGGTGTGGAGCTTCTGTAAGATGACAAAGAACTGGTGGAAGCACAGGTGGACTCCGGTAGGTACTCTGTCACTGCAGTCGGCGTCTTGGCTGATGGTGAGGGGCTGTCAACATGGGCCATATTGCTCCGTGATGGAACATGATTGGGAACAGTCGCCATGCTGGCCATGCTGGCAACACTAGCAAGCCATGCCAGGTTCTCCCCACTATGGCTCTCACTCATGGTTGATGCTACCAGCACTTGTCGCTCCTCAAGTGCCAGGATCTCTCTTTTCTTCGGAGGCAGGCACTCATTACTGCGCTCTTGGTTGGACTTCATGATCTTTAGGCTCCTCGGCTGCTGTGCTCTACTGTTCCGGTAATGGTTTAAAAGTAGGACTTGACTCTCAAGATGTCCATTGCTCCACAATGTGCCTTTTTTGTGCCTCTTTCTCTGCTTCTGTTTTTCTTCTTAGCAAATAAATGAGATTAGGCGTTGGAGCAGAAAATTATTCTTGCTGTCCCCAAGGACTTCCTGTGGAACCATCCCCTGCTTAGTGCTGGCTGTCTGTACCTTTATCAGAAAGAAAACACAGAATCATAATTACTCTTTTGGTACCTGGTCTTTCTGGCTTTCTTTCTCTTTGTGGTTCTGTTCATACTTGGTGCTAACATCCATCTCCAGTGATCTGATCACACATGGACGAGACATATAACCATATACACCTGGGATTTCCATGTGTCTCAAATGTGTTTCCTGGGACCGCCCCTGTTACTGCTCAGGAAGGGTAGTATGTCATTAACCATGTCGATATCTCATGATTTGTTGTCAATTTAATATACAGCAAGTACATGGACGGGATTGCTAACACAACTTGCAAACTTGCTAGTGCACATCTTACAATCATACTTTCAATGCTAACTAACAAGCCACTACTATTTTAGTAGTACTGCTGGACCAAGGATGGTTGACTACCGAGCAAATGTGGAAAATCAACAGCAGTATCCCTCCATCCAGACCAAAGTCATGGGTCTGAAAGGATGTGTAGCTGTCAAGAAACCCTTAATGAGAAAAAGAAATAGACTTAAATTTGCAAATTAAACAAAGAAGTCGCTGATGTTCTCAGAACAATGGACCGGCCACCCCACCCCAACCCAGACCTTCATCACTGAATGTGTTTGGCATTGTGACTTGGATTGTGAGAAGCAGAAAAAGCCACCAACTTCAAAGAGAATTTTGGAGGTTTGAAACAAATGTCCCTGCGGATTTCCTTGAAAAACATCTCCTGAAAAGAATGGGAACTGTGGAAAGAAGGGAAATGGGTGGACATAATAAATACTGAACAATTTGATACTGTGTTTAGTTGCTGAGGCTTTGGTATCATTCCCTGTATGAAAGATATATGCCCACAATGGAAAATTAAATTCCTGTTATGCATATCAATGCTGTTAACTGTATTAATGCTTGTATGCTCTGTAGGTATGTGCAAACAGCATACGGAGCGTGTTATACTGCCTGGACATCTGAACTCGATGAACCCCACTCCCCTGCGGTCATGCTTTTCCCAGACAGAGGAGCACCTAAACTACGTGTAAACACAGTGCTGCACCATTGTCCTTCAGAAGCAGGTAAACAAAGCAAAGAGGAAGGGTATAAAAATCTGGCTCACGTCTAGCCGGAGACGGAGAAAGGCAGCTGCAGAAAAACATGAGAGCAACAGAGACAGAGAGAGGAAAAGCGAGAGGGAGAAAGAGCTTTGGCTCTCCTGACCCACATTGAGCACTGCCTGCAGCGAGCACAGTTATGGTGTGTGAGTGAGGGAGGAACGCTGGAAACAGAGGGAGGGAGAGAGGGGGGAAGAGATAGCGATTCCCCAGTCACTGTAGATCTGCACCAATCACTGTCCCACTTTCCTTTGCTAAAGCTTACGCTACGCACAGTCAGGGTACTCTATGGTCTATTGTGCATGCAGCACGGTAGAGCACACGTACGCACACACCATTGGTGTGAACTCTAATGCACACATTGCAGCATGCACATCACACAAAGAACAATGGATTGATAGCATGTACATCACTGGGCTACACATGCAGCATGATGCATGAAAGTCATAGAGTTCCAGACAGCGTCCATAAACAGGATATGCCATGTACAGCTGCCATCATAGTAAACACAGCTAAGCACAAATGGCAGACACGCGTTATACTGTTATGACTGCAAAGAAGCATTATATGTGAATAGACTGTAACGGTAGGCCAAATGGCAACAGCATTACAATACTTCAAAACAGCTTCACAATATGCATGGTGATATTGGTTTGATGAGGTAGCCTACATAAAACCAATAGTGCCACATTTAAAATTAGTATCAAAAACCATGAACATAATACATTTTAATCCCCTGCTCTGAACTAGTTATTAATGCATATCGTAATACATGACATAAAAAAAAGCACATACACGATCCTGAAATTTACATTGTGTTAATGTGCCATCATGAATGGATCAACAGAAATGAACCTAAATAACATGAAATTGACAGTGACAGTATGTTCTACTACATCTACTAGTTCAAAGTTTTGGAATCACTAGCCACCTTTTTCATACACTAATAACTTGGGTTTAAACGAAGCAAACTCTTTGCCATCAATATTTTGAGAATTCTACTATTTAAAGTTCTTAATATATGAAGAATTCTATGCCGAAGAAGGAACTGCATGACAACTACTGTATTTATACTGTAAGAATCTATTTAGATGAATTTGTTGTCAAGATACGCCTTCAATGAGTATGCAATGTAAAGTGCAACAGGCAATTTCAAATCATGTCAAAAACTGAAACATAGAGATACAAGGTTAACAGTTAACAGTAGTAAAATACACACTATTTACATGGTAAAACTGTCACTCAGATTAGCCCAAATCAAGTAATAAATAAGATAAAATAATGAATTGGCTGATCCTGTGTACATCCTGCATGCATTTTGTGCATATCCTGCATGCATGCACTCACTTACAGTGCACATCAGGGCTCCGCAATTTATTGTTTGTTAATTGCTTCTTTTTGCAACTATAATATTTTGCCAAGTTTTACAATATGCAAATAGACTCTCATGTAAATAGGAGTTTTACTGTGTGCTCTGAGCATCTGCAACATGCTGCATGTTATTTCTATCCTAAAACTGCAACACAGACTGGCCAAAAACAAAATTCTAAATAAACTAGTCAATTGCAATCCTGCATTTGTACATTCCTTGCGCTAAATATGCATGCATAAGCTCTTAATGACTGTGAATGACAATATATAGTACATTAATTATTATGGTCTCTACTTTTGAAATATGATCAATTCTGTATATTAATTTTGTCAACTTGTCAATGCTATGTATCTACAAGTACATCTGTAACCGCCTTGTGTTCCATCATCATCTGAAACCTGTGAATCCTGTTGTATAGGAGTTACAGTAGAGTCATTTGCCTTCAAAGAATGGTTATATTACTGAAAGCATTGATGGACCTTCGAGCAGGAGTGTACCTTAAGGGTAGGAATCTCATCCTCCTTCTACAAAGTCATCATTTATGAAATGAAAGTTTTTGTTTGTTCCTAAGTTTAGGTCTAGCGTCATCAGTGGGAGCAGAAGTATCTGACCCCAAGGCCTGTGGGGGCTCAAATAGTTGGACAGGCTACAGCAGATGTAAACATTAGCAACAATGCTTGAATATGTACATATTGTACATGCAGTACCTGAATATGAGCAAACTACATGATTACATAGTAATTCTGGGGAGGTTCTTATGATGTTCTAGCTTGTTCTTAGGATGTTGCTAGGCTTTTGCTCTGGTGTCCCAGGTGGTTGTTAAAGTGTTGGGCCATTGTTATACTATGCCAGGTGGTTGCTAATGCTACTTGTACTCAGGACCCTACAGTTTTAAATTAATATCAACTTAATATCAACAATAGAATTTTGTTATTGCCATTGAAAGTGGATGTTTAGCATGGTGTGGGATTGTAGAGTTAGTGTGTGCCTTCAGTGCATGTTGGACTACCTCTGTTTTTGCATTACGGCTTAAAAAAAAAAAATCATAAGCCTAATTTTCTTTATCTTCAAAACAAAACGAAAACAATCTGCATTGCTGAAACTGCACACAGACAAATGTGAACCATCGTTTAATCTCACTATAGGTCTTGTTTGTGTTTATAGTTTATTGTGTGCTATTGTTATAATTTGTGCTATTGTGGTCGCAGGACAATGATATGTCCCTGGTCTTATTTTCTCCCAACAAAGTGCTGACTTTCCCTGAACTACTGCTCCTGTCAAGTGCAGACGGTTAGTCAACAGTGTTGACTCCACCCACCACTCTCTCACACACACACACACACACATACATATTGAAGTACAGGCTAGCCAGGGGGTCAGAGAGATTAACGCTGCAGTATCACTCCAGCTCCTACGACACCAGCCCGTCACACACTGCTGCCCTGTTGCAGATAGCTGGCCGAGGCCCCTCGCCACACACGCACACGGACAAAAACAAACACACGCTTCTTTTAGCACACACATAGAGACGTGCTTCTGCAGGGCTTCAGGCTGCAGTAGCCAAAGCACAGGCTTAACAATGCAAATGAAAAGGAAATCACACTACACTACACTACAGATGTACCTCAACATACAGTCCACATATAGGTTTAAACAGCTAAAGAATTTTTATGGCTCATTCCGATTTTTTTCCACCGGGTTTGGATGACTTCTTTGGCCGGTGGCTGATTTTTTGTAGAAATTTTTTTATTTATGCTGTGAAGCTCATGTGTGCTGGCACATGAAATATACTAGCAATGATACTTTCTACATACTACAGATGTAGTATATAAATAACACTGTTTGCTCTTTAACATGTTTCTCCCGGCCGCCTAGTGGCTATTCAACCAGGGCAATGGAAAACGACTTATCAGATATTTTCTTAGGAATGTAATCAAATAAATTAGTTGAACCTGTTAACCTGCAGGCTTAAGATTCTGTATTATGACAGTGAGGACCATAGGCCCACATTTGACCCATGAAGTTTAAGGGCTTTTAGTTCAAAAGGTAATCAAAATTAAATTTACAATGTTTTCAAAAATCATTAAAACCTCCAGAAAGCAGCTGAAATTGCATGCTATGGCTACTGTGAAAAGGGTCAGTTATTTCAGGCAGATCCAACACTTTGCTACTTCTAACTTGTAATCTGCTCTTCTCATACAATTGTGTGGTATCTCAGTGCTGTTGCTGCATTTCATCACTGTTGTGACAAAACCTCAGATTTCCAAAACCATAATTTCACGGGACAAGGGCTGTTCTACACTTGGAATGCATGTTTAAATTATTTAAAACTGAATGAAAATAATCAAAAACAGAGATAAGCTTTGCTCTGATTGTGACCATTTATTTGATTCCATAGAACATGATCTAACAAAGATTTTAAAAATTGCTGATTTTTATTCAGTTTGTCTCACAAACCTGCTTTTAGCTTTTTGAACAATGACATAAGAATAGCAATATCAGCCACACGACGGTTGCATTTTATCAGGACAGGTCTGAATTATGCTCACATACTTGCTTTGTCTGTCCAATAATATCAAGCCTCATGTAGCTTTTATGCAGTGATAGGCAACATGGTAGCGCACAGATAGCTCAGATTCTACACCCAGAAACATGTTACGGCTTGGATGCTCTCCTCTGGCGGGATATCTTACATTCCTAAGTGCCAGTTGTGTATGGAAATAGCATGGAATAAAGTATTACATCAAAAGGAAACTATTTTGGCTATTTAAATGAAAGAGTCAGGCATACGCTACGGCACTTCACAGCACTACCTGAACCCTGCTACTAACATTGACATAACAATGCTATTAACATGTCATGGCAGATGTCGTATGCTGTCATGGCAGATTATGTCTACCTAATACAGGACTAGCATTACCAGCAATTGTCATTACAGATGCTAATAATAGTAAAAAAGTATCAGCTTGGTTGGTTGCAGATACATTCAAAACACTGCTGCTGGAACAAAAACAGGTTTAATCCATTTCATTTAATCCATTTCAACAGTAGTGAAACACACACATCATTTTACATTGTAACACTGTAACACAGATTAGCCACAATCAATATAATATATAATAAAATAATGAATCGGCTGATCATGTGCATTTCTTGCATGCATGTTGTGCATATGTTGCATGCATTCATTCACTATTACTGTGCATATCAGACCTGCACAACATATTGTTTGTTATTTGGTTTTATGATGCTGCATTTTGCAATAGCATCTTGCCAAGATTTGCAATATGCAAATATTGTGTGCATCCACAACATACTACATGCTATTTCATAAAACTTCATCATGCAAAAAAACTGAAACACAGATCGGCCAAATCCAAAAATAATAAACCAGTCATTTGCAATTTGCATTTGGGCATTCCTTGCGTTAAATATGCATGCATGCACTCTTAATAACTGTGCACATCAGACCTGCACAATATGTTGTTTGTTAATTGGTATTACAATGCTGCAAATCCAAAAATAATAAACTCATCATTTGCAATACTGCATTCGTGCATTCCTTGTGCTAAATATGCATGCATGCATGCATGCACTCTTAATGACTGTGTACATCAGACCTGCACAATACATTGTTTGTTAAATATTATTGCCTTATTGCAACAGTGTATCGCCAAGGCTTGCAATATGCAAACATTTAATGTTTTGTTGAGTGCAGTGTGCATCCACAAATTACTGCCTCATATTATTTACGTCATAAATTTGCATCACGGTTGGGCCAAAACCAAAACACTTGCAATTCCTTGAGCTAATTTCTGCATGCATGTACTCACAATTACTGTGCACATCGGACCTGCACAATGTATCGTCTGTTAACCGTTATTGCGATTCTGCATTTTGAAACACTGTCTCAGCAGCGCTGGCCATATGCAAAGAAATGATGTCTTACTGTGAGCATCCACAACTCACATTAATGGTTTGCCAGTTGCAGGAATGTAACGGCAGTATGTTGGTCACTGTTGTTCATCTCCTGCAGTCCCGGTGCACATACTAGTCCACCAGCATTATAATCATAGGGACGCCAAACCATATGATGTCATTCTCAGAAATGAATGAACAGGCAGAGTGGAATCGAGCACTACCCTTCAACATGACCTCACCCTCTATCAAACGCTAAACCGATTGAATGCTGAGTAAAGAAACACGAATACATTTCGATCAGCGCAAATGGAAAGGGTTTGTTGCTCTTTCTCAAGTGCTCCCTGCGCCTTTACGACCCCTTTTTTCCCAGCAGACGCTCTGTCCCTTTAAGAGGCGGGCTGGGGAGTCCTGAGCTAGACATGAATCCAAACAGAGCTGTTGCTGCTTTACAATGACCACGGGCTGCTATTCTGCACGTCGCTCTCTCTCTCTCTCTCTTTCTTTCTCTAGTGCTCTCTCTATCTCTCTCTCTGAGCAAAAGCAGCACAAATGAACACAAGTGATACACAAGCACACATTTGCACACCAGCCTAAATATGTAATAACATGTAATAACATTGTAATAACATGACAAAAATGTTGTTGTTACTAAAGCAATGGTAAGACATAGCATGTAGTACACTGTAGTACAGTAGAATAGACTCAAATAGACGAGTGCACCACAAATGAGTGCAAGGAACATCCTCTAGTGTCAGGGTTCCTTTGTGAGGAGCCTTACCTTCTTCTAGTACAGCCAGCATCTCTCTCTCTCTCGCTCTCTCTCTCTTTCTGCCAAGTGCAACAGCACTCTACCCTTGATTAGCCATCTATTGTCCAGGTTTAAAGCTGCCACAGATCACCTCCATGTCCAGTGCTTGGCCCCCTTTTTCCTCCTCTCTCCTCCCGCTTCCCTTCTCCTTTCCTTTCCTCCTCTCTAGTCTCTTCCTCTCTCCCCTCCTCCCTTCAGTGGTCGTCCCGGAGGGTCGAGGGCGAAGGAAGTCCCCGTCTTTTCTTTAACTGGGGGGCCGTCTCACATGAAGCCCGTATGTGTGCGAGGCTCAGCGTATGTTATGCAAGGCAATGGGACTGCCAGCGTTTCCTCTCTCTCTCTCTCTCTCTCTCTCTCTCCCGCTCGCTCTCGCTCGCTCTCTCTGCTCTCTCTACACACACATACACACATGCTCAGTGCTCTACTGAATGCAGCTCCTCCTCCTCCTCCCCCCAGTCAGCCTCAGCAGCAGCCTCATCAGGTATTCATTCAAAAAACACACTCCACTTGGCAGGGCGCCCAGACTACGCAAGGAGGGAGGGAGAGAGAGAGAGGGGAGGAGAAAGCAAGGAGCCTAGTACACACAGAAGGATGTACTACTCACCACAGAAACGAGCATGCAGTACTGTGCACAAGTCGGAGACCGGCCTTCGTTTGTTTCATTTCCAGCCCCATCAGCGTTTAAACGCACGTCTTTCTTCACTTTTCAGTATCAGGGAAAAAAGCAGAGGAATCGGCAACTTGCTTTCAGCTTGCCGAGGAAATCTGCATCCTTACAGACCCACAGCACCAGGTTGTCTTCTCACAGTGGAAGAATGGCCAGAAACCCCTGCGGATCTGAAGTAAGAGTGGAGGTTCTCCTCTCTCTCAAAGATGAAAGTTTTAAGTGCTGTTTATCTGATGGGCACAGTTTTGGTGCTCTATCAGGTCTTGCACAGTTGTTAGGGGGCCCATTTTCTCTGTAGCCTGTAGTTGTTTTTTGGACTCCAGTTTTCTTTCCTGTTCCTGTTCCTTTGACTCTACCCTGCATCCATATGCAAGGAGATTATGCTGTATTTCCAGTCAAAACGGTCTTTAATCAGTATGCAAGATGACACAATCTGTGACATTTGTACCCTCCAAACAATAGGGGGCAACGTATCACTAGAAGGTTGTGGTGTAAACTCCTGTCATAAGGAACAAGGAAATGCAGAGTTCCTCCTCCTCAGCTGTTTACTTAGAGTCCAACATCATCCCTTTACAAACCAGGAGCATTACCAATGTTAACTCTTGTTTTGCTTTTTTGGTTTTTGCTTGGGCTGGTGGCGGTGGTCATAACGTTCACTTGTTAAGAGTGACCTAAGTGGCCTCTAACTGGGAGCAGCACCTTCAACATGATTAATAAGAGGTTTAGAATACATGTTGTTACCTGATTTGAACTGGAAACACAATTTTGACTATGCATGATAATTCATTTTTAATGTCTGTATTTTAAAATATACTGTAATATTTATAGCATTTTTAAACATACCCAGTTCAATTGAGTTATAAGTGTTTATAACGAGAGGGCAGTCGTGGTCCTGCTGCAATGAGAATGCAATGAGTCGTGGAGGGCTGCAATGAGAATTACGCACAGCAGGCCTGTGAATTAGGCATGTTTAAAATATCATAAATATCGCTGAACCGTTCTCACACATTCGTTTCCACACTACAGCGACTCACTATCACTCCTTGTGGTACGAAGTGGTATCATGAGACTGAATGATTTGGAGCTGGCTAGCATGCTAACTTCAGCAGATATCTCTGCACCATGATACATAGACATTTTTGACATACAATCAAAACATTCTGTTGATCATTTTAGTTCATTTACAAATCATTTTAAATTATTTTTTTGCTTCTTGACAGCTACATGTCTTTTCAGACCCACAGTGTTGAGTTGTCTGATGTTCTCTCAAAGAGAGAGAGTACTGTTTACCTAATGTGGACAGTTTTGGTGGTCTACCAGGCCAATTCTACCAGAACTAATCCACCAGACCAGAATGAAACATACAATATATAGTGCACATCTGCCTCCTATCTGTGTAAACACCCAGAAATAGTCAAATTGTGAAACACAGTTAATGTAAATGTAATGTAAAGCAAAAGTTCCAGTCCCAGTTTCTTCAGACATTATCTCCTTAAAATTGAATTGAACAATTCAGTAAATTAAGGGTAGTCTCTGGCTTTGGCAAAACATTGTACACTTTTAGATGCACACAAATACTCTCTCATAATCACACACATACGGATGGACCCGCCACAGGAATACACACCCAGGCATGCCCACACACACCATGAAATCTCTCAGTGGTCTCTCAGAGGCATGCTTGCTTTTGAGACCTAATTATGTTTTCCTCTGTGGAAAGCTAATTCCCCCCTTTATCTCCCTTCCCAGCCATGAATGGCATGGGATGTAGTACATTAGTACTTTGCTGTATGTGGTAACACTATACACTGCTGGGAAGGCTACACTTAGGGACATCATAACACATGCATGGCATATGTCTAAAGCAAACCTTGAATATTTATAAACACCCTATCCCGCTAGTCGCAAGATGGCATGAGATGTTGACACTGCTCAATATCAGATCTTCACTACTGGCTGTTATTCACCAGTTAAAAGTGGTCAAAACCAGTTAAATGAGTTCAGTGAGCCACCACCAACTTTATTACTTCAAGGCCCCCTCCTTTGGTTCCTGTGAATGTCAAATAAGCTCTGGTACTGTAATTTTAATAATTGACGGAAATGTGTCCAGACCATTGTTTCCAAATGCTCTCTTTGTGAAGTCTATGTAAATGTTCAGTGAACTGTGCTGACAGAAAGACCTTGAATCGACCTTGAAAAATCTGTTTTTTTGACAAACCAGTGGCATGTTTGGTGACCACTAGGCAGCACCCTAATAATCACCTAGCCACCTAGCCGTGCTGGTGTGAGTGGATCAGACTCAGAATAGTCCACCAACCAAAACTATCCAGCCAAAAGCAAACTATGATGAAGGACTAGAGGATGACCAATACAAACTCAGCAGCAGATGAGCTATCCTCTCTGACTGTACATCTACAAGGTGGACCAGCAAGATAGGAGTGTCTGATAGAGTGGACAGTGAGTGGACACCGTGTTTAAACACTCCAGCACCGTTGCTGTGTCTGATCCACTCACATCAGCACAACACACACTAACACACCACCACCACGTCAGTGTCACTGCAGTGCTGGTCCTGTGTGGGTCCTGACCATTAAAGAACAAGGACGTGTTGATTCAGATGGACTTCAGTCTGTAACTGTCGAACTACAAAATGGTAGGTGGAGCTGATAAAATAGAGAGTGAGTGTAGATACTAGAAGGTTTATCTAATAAAGTGGCCAGTTTGTTCCCTAAATATGTTCCCTAACTAAAGGTAATGAGATGCACCCTTTAGGATACCAGCCCATTAACAATGGGGGTACAGTCCCAGCGGCCACCTGGAACACCTTAGCAATCCTGTAGGATACCACCCTGGGATACCGTATCACTTAGTGCACAGCAATGATGCGTTAAGCTTGATGTAGACTAATCGCTGTGTATTAATGACATGGACACTTAATTATATAGAGATATATCATTCATCAGAAACTGAACATCACTAATTTCCCAAAATCTGGTTCCCAAAGATTACAATAAAAAGTCATCTGTCACTGGAGACAGTCTTGAGACTGTCTTATTACAGGACAGGATGCTACATTTCTCTGGCTCTCCTGGCCCCCACAGACAGCGAGCATCTCAGCAAGTCAGATACAAATTTGAGAGATTCCAAGGTCCATACCTCCGGTTCCCTGAAGGCTAGCAATGCTCTTCGTGAAGATCTACTGACGTGTGGAGTTTGGCTTCATCATGGACTTCTTTAAGTCGCTTGATGCAAAGCATTTCTTTCTACTGTGTGGTTTTATCCATCAGGCTATCAGTGATTAGCCGACATTGACTTAACGTTCAAGGCTTTCTTTAAAGTCTCATATTTGTCAGTATCAGATGATATTCTGTAATAATTCTGATCCCAAAATGGACAAACAAGGAGCACTAAAAACAGCCAAGTAAGTTAATTGATGCATTTAAGCCATTAATACAGAACCATAAAGGTTTACATTAGTTTTAATTTCATTTTCATTATATCTGTGCATATAATTATTCCCACGTAGAGTGCCATGGAAAATAAACGTCCCAATTTAACTCATAAGCCAGTTTTGGGCCACACACCACACTTTGGCTACTATTTACTGATTAACTGATTAAATAGTAGATTAAAGTAGATTAAAATTGATTGATTGATTAAATCACTTAGATGAACATTATTCCATTAATAAAATCCTATGTTGTGATGTCTAATGCACATGCGCACACACACACACACACACACACACACACACACACACACACACACACACACAAACACTCTTCCCACAATCTACAAAAAAAAAAGGTGAAGAATTACATAGAAATGAAAAAAAAGTCCTTCTGCATCTGTATGTGCAGAAATGTGAAAAAACCATTAGCAATGTGAGACCTCTTATACTAGCTTTGGCAGGTCCGACTGCACTGACTCTCATTTTCTATACATATGAACGCCCAGACCCACAACTGAGAGCCAGTACAGGCCTTTTAAACATTACGAAAGCAATAACCAAAGCAAGTTACTTTAGTTATGTAACTCATTAAAACAAGCAGCAAACAGTTTTTGAAAGTATGGATTCAGAACTTTTAATCTATACCACATTTGTATGCTTCTACATAGAAGAGGAGTATTGCTTTGCAGGGTGATTTGTTGACACTAAAGCCAATTGGAAAAAGTGCACACAAACGTCAAGGCAAAATGTAAACGGTACCATGTATTGTGTAGCTCATTACATGTAATTCATCACATTACATGATTCAAACACATAGCAGAATGGTAATGAGGTCAGAGGAACTGTGGCCAAGGTAATACCCCTGTCCTGCCTCACATTCTAACAGACTGACTGACATTCCCTCAGCCTAACATTCAACTGTATGTACTGTATATTCACTGGCCATTTTATTAGCAATCCCTGCCTTGTTCCACCTTCCTGATGTACTGTAGCTCACCTGCTGACGTATAGTTGTGTTAGCCATTTTCTAGTCCTTCAACAGCGGTCAGTTTAGGCCCAGAGAGCAGCTCTTGACCAGATATTTTCTAGGTGGTTGACCTAGCAGTGACATTAACGTGATCCTAACAACAGCAGTGTATAACAGTCTCAAACATTCATACAAGAGCCACACACACACTATCACGTCAGTGCCACTGCTGTCTTCAGTGTGAGCCACCTCCCCATTAATGTCTAGTCAGCAGCATTCGTGTGGTCATAAACTGATCATTGACAAACTGGGTAGAAGGGGCTTATATCGGGTTTAATGGTTTGCGGATCAGCAGCAATGGAAGCTACTATGCTGATCACCAGCAAAACCAGCACATGTGTTTTGGATGATGATGCTGGGTGAACAACTTAACCAGCACCAAACCAGCATAAACCTATTTCGACCAACATGGAATGTATTTTCCCATAGAAAAGATTAGACCCTAGATTAGGCCTTAGTTCTGAATGTGGGTGTAATGTTGAAAACAGAATGTTTTCAAATCCACATGTTGACTTCAGATGTCTGTTATACTGTATAATATGTTTCATCCATGTGGAAATGATGTACACATTTACTGTCTCTACTGTACGCCTGTATGTAACCTTACTACTACTGTCCCAGAAAGCTAGCACTATGTATGAGGGTGCTAAAGCTACATGAGCACTTGGTGTGGGATCAACTGGACCCAGACCCAGACAGTGTCAGTGTGGAAGAACCTGTGCTTTCAGCCCAGAGAGCTCAGTGTCTAAACCTACAAAGCCTCACTGAGTGACAGCCTTTGATGGCTCCACTCCCCTTAATGGAAAGAGATTTTTGGAGGGTTGCTATGTTACTCTGTTTGGAGAGATATCGTACCAGGCAGTCATGGGGTGGAAGAGGTGAAATAGCTAGGACTCTTTTATTTAGACACTGCCTTTACAAGCCATGTACTTTGCAGAACATGAACCATCATCCACTATCCAATGTTGGAGTAGGTAATCAGTAGAGTCGGAGGAATTCACGGTGGGCTGGTATTGTATGGGACCACATTAAAGCACAAGAACCCTCTACTACAAACTATAAATGTTACATCTTGTGTGTAGTGTGGTAATCTAAGGGTTAACCAGGAGCCCCAGGTTTTGCACAGTGGATGCAAGCTCACTGGACAAAAACGAGTCGCCTTGGATGTTTAAGGTGGTAGTAACTTCAGGCTCCAGCAGATGGTGCTGCATGAGGATGATGGGGCTATACCTGCACGGTGTGTGACGGGATTCATAGATTTAGAAATGGTGCTACAGTGCAGTATATGTCTCGTTCCATGTGTGGAAAACGGCTCCAAAGCAGATGTTAATGATTGGCTAAAAGGAGTGACTGCATTTGGGCTTACCAAAGACCATAGTGTGAAGGAAGTAGCTGATTCTGCAGGTGTATGGAAGCGTACGTTCATACAGGTCTACCAGCAGTGGCTAAAATCCCAATCTACAGGCAATTCTCCTCAGAATTGTGCCAAGGAAGGCATCCACCAAATCTGGCCCAAATGAGCAATTCTTTGATGCAAGAGTGACTGAGTGACATTGATGTGACCTATATCCAGTACATGCCAAATCTGATTGCAGCTGTCATTTGTGCTTGTGGAAGTATTAAACACTATTAGGCATGTATTTTTTTTGACCGCTGAGTTTAGATGAGATGAAGCAGTTAACTTCTTATTCTCCTTCCCCCTTAAACTTGCACCACTTGCATTCAGACACCAGTATGAACGCCAGCGTGTAACTGCTGCACTGTTTAAGGTGGAACGGAAAATCCAATAGGAAGCCAACCTCAGCCTTGACAGATGATCAGCTTCAGTGATGCGGTGCTGGCTAACACAACAGACTGTGCTCCACACAACTTCCTGTTTTTTAGAATTTTGATAGGTGAATTATGTAAAGATAGGCAGCAGTGTGGTAGGTATGAAAAAGCTAGTGAAGAAGGATAAGGAGATACTCGAGCACGTTGGCATCATTCATAGGATTTATATATTGACTGCCATGACATTTAGGACAAAAACGTTCATCAGTTTTCAGTTTATCACTATCTAGCCATCTTGTTTATCTTAGTGTAGCATATAAATAATAAATGAGAGCTAACAGTAGGAAAAGAAGACAACAATGCACAGAAGGTCTGCATCATATACCTCCCGGTTTATTCTGGCCCTGCTTGTATCCAATCAATCACTGGCCATTTTATCAGAAACACGTACCGTATACAAACGAAATCTGTAATACGTGAGGGAGCATAATAAGCGTAGGTCTTTCCTGATAGATATACTACATGATGCAACTAATATCCCACTGTGCCCTGTGGCAGATGTAAAAATCCTGGTTTACCTTTAACTTGTGGAAAGAGGAAAAGATCTAAGTGACGAAGACAGCTCATTATCGGGCCACGGATGGCAGGCCATACAACTGACTAGCATTTCAAGGAAGGCTGCAGGAGGAGTCGATACTACTGAGAACATCATTACTATAGTCATAGTTCCATTAAAGATAATAATTATTTGTCAGTTTGCCAGATTTAAAGTCAGATTTTCTGTTCTACCCAGCTAGCAAAGAATATTGCCAGAACTTTGGCTAACGTTACCTACACGTTCTAATACCGTTTTAAAGAAAATGCTTTAATCTGATGTTCAAAGAACGTTTTGAAGATGTTTATCATTTCAGATAATGTTCCTAGAAGGTTAAATGATAACTAAGACATAATGTTTCAACTGCTACATTCAGAGGATGTTTCGAGGATGTTGTCAGGGCCACGGATTATGTTACACGGTAACAAGAGAAGAACATTCTCAGCGCAACATTCATAAAATGTTTTATGGATGTTACTGAGACCTGAGACGACAGAACGTTCTCAGAGAATATTCTCCTACCTTTAGAAAGAACCTTCTGGAAACCAAAATAAAATGTCCCACAGAACTGGAATGTTGCATTGCATATTCTCAGAACGTTTTTAGAACAAATCATTTCATCCAGAACGTAACTCCAGCATCATATTGAAAACCTTTCGTGACCAGAGTTTGTGCTTAGAGCGGCTGGTGAACAGCATTGGCAACAAACTCACACTACCCAAACTCTTGGCACACACCATGCCGACGCCAATGTCCCTCAAGCCAGTTATGATGAAAAAAGCATGAGAGTCCATAGAGTCAAAGTGTTGACTCCAACTGTCTCAATGGCCAAGAGATGACCCCAGTTCCTAGATAAAGAATTGACTCTTTGGGAATCTACTCCCCATCACTAGTTCTGTGCAGCAACAGCTGGGCAAGATACTTATCTGATATAAATGTGAAGTTAACATTAGTTATAAGTCAAACATAGTCACTAGAATTAACAGATAAGATAAGATAAGATAAGATAGCCTTTTATTATCCTACGTGGGGAAATTTGCATCGTTACAGCAGAATATACAGTAAACAGATACAGAGCAAGAGGTAGACTAAAGTGAAAGATATACAAAATACAAAATATAAGAAATTACAAATAATAAATAAATCTCTACTGTTAGGAAAAAAATAAAATACAATAAGAAACTACAAATTTGCACGTGTAATTACACAGATATATATATTGCACAGTTACTGAAAGATATTCTATAGGTAACCCTGATAAACATTTCCTCTGATGCTAAGACAAGCTATTAAATAATGCATGATAATCTACGTTCACTGTACACACGTGTGCCCCCACTGCTGCTAACTGACATTTAAATGAATGGGAAAGTAGGCAAAAGAACTGTTATGTCACCAAGGGCACTTCATTGTGGTACATTCTAAGGCCCTATACAAATATGAACATGTAAAGAACTGTACACAGCAGACTCACCATAATACAGTCTGACCAGAAAAGAACATATCTTCATGTCTTCATGTTGTTTATTCTTCAGCACCTGTTGCTCACTCTCCACTCCCAGATGAGGTATCTTAACCAGGGCTTCACAAGAAGTGAGACATGTCCCAACATGTCCAGACATGTACAAAGAACACTGTAGAGTAAGGGCCATGCACTGGGATGGTGTGGACAGAGCACAAGACATTAAGACTGTGTAGGGGAAGGAAGATTTCAGGGGCTGGGGGCCGTAGATCAGTGGTGACTAGGTGGGAGAGAATAATGTGCTGTGTTGGGGACCACCACACTGTGACAAACATACCATGGCCCAATCTACTCCATAAGTAAAAGCCAAATCTGGGTTAAAAGTCTTATATGAAATGATGCCATTCATGAAATGATGATTACAGTGGACTGTAAGCTGATGTAATGCTATGACACTAACACTTTTTTGGGGGGGTGGGGGCGGTGGTTTGGGACCTCCCAGCAGGCCACGCAGTACAGTCATGGTCTTGTCCTCAATCACTGAATGACTGATGTCTGTTGAGTATGCACAAGTAAGCGAGCCTATCTTTCCAGTGCTACCAGTATAAGGCTACAAAACAAGCAGAAACACATTCGTTGAAACACATTATGGGTCTTACAACAGCCTAATAGCAGATAAAATAACACAGTGGTGGTTCGTATTTGAGCTGGAACTGTGATAAATGCCGTATGATATATAATATTTTGATGTGTCGATTGCTGCTTTTAGAATGATACTTTTTTGCTTGACATGACCCACGACTCTGAATAACCATAGACATTCGTGTAAATAATTAATTTGTAAATTAGCTTATTAAGGTTGTGGCTTGTTTACAGTCATCCTTAGGAAAGATCAGGTGATGCAAATTTCAAAGCTTTATAAATACTCTGATACTTCAAACCATGTCTCAACAATCAGCAGCCATGTGCTCCTCTAAGGAGCCTAAGTTACTCAGTTACAACAATTAAAGTAATAAATGCCCACAAAGCAGGAGAAGCTACAAGAACGTAGCAAAGTCTTTTCAGGACACTGTTCCCTCAGTTTATAATGTAATTAAGAAATGGCTTGCATTGCAGCCAGGGAACATTTCATTTCACTGGTAGAGGGAGGAATGGATTCATTTAAATACCAGCAAAATCTGAAAGGGAACCTCAAACCGTCTGTAAAAAAGCTCAAGATGAAAATAGAATGGATTGTTCAACAGGATAATAACCCTAACACACAATTAAATCCACAACCAGCTACCTCAAGAGGCACGCTGATGGTTTTATCATGGTCCTCACAGTGCCCTGACCTAAACTTCATTGAAACTCTATGGATAGATCACAATAGAGCAGTCCATGCAAGATGTTCCATAAATCATGGTACAATGACAATAAAGAAATTCTATTCTATTCTATTCTATTCTATTCTATTCTATTCTATATTGCGAGGAGGAATGTGTATAAGCCCCCTAAACAAGAACTAAACAGCATTTGCAAGCTGCAATACTTGCCAAAGTGGGTGTTACCAAGTACTGACCACTGCCCAAATTTTTGCTTTGTGGGCTTTCAATTGTTGTTAGTTTGTAACTGTACACAGTGGAAATAAAACGGTAATCTTGCTTCAGTGAAAATCTTTTACTCGCTAAACTTTTTACTGTAACAGAACAGTGGGCTCAAACTTTTGCGTGCAGCTGTAGATTCTACAATATCTTTGGTTTTGGTTTCAAGTACTCAGTTCTCAGTTTCAAAGAAGTAAGTAAGTTATCACTTAAGTTATCACTTAAAGAATCCAGTCTCTCTGATTGCTCCTGGTTCTGTAAACTGGAAAAAATACCAAGTGATAGGGACCACTGACATTTATCCATAGCATGGAACTGCTCTACTTGCCTAAGAATTTGCATATAGACTTACCTTGGTCTAGTTGTAGTGTTGCAATAGCATTACGTAAATGTGGTTTTCTTTCTTGAACTGATGCCAAGTAAAATTGCTGTTGTCAAACAACCTCATTAAAGATTGATGTAAGACTCATTATTCATCTGAGTGGCTAACTGCATTTAAAAATGTGCAAAGAAACATTAAACCATAGACAATTCTGCTATTAAACTGTTAATAAACTGCCTAAATAAAATGTGATCACTTACTGTCAACACCCAAATCTGTTATTTTGGTAACACTGGTATATCAGCACATAATTAAATATATTTAAAAACAGGAGAGGACCTAAGATATATCCTTGGGGCACTCCGATACAGTACATTTAGGCTATCAGCTGTAAACTACAACATAGTATATATGTGGGAACAGTACTTCATGATCAGTCACTCATAACTGTGTAGAAAAAGGCCATTTATTTATTTGCAGTCTGAGAGCAAGTAATATTGGTGTTGTATAGCAACCTTGGGTTGACTGCTACAGTAAAACCAGTAAATATGGACATCAAAATGATATTGGAAGACATTTGCATGAATATAAAATAAAGTAAAATGACTTCAGTGAAGTGAAATATCTCTATATGCACTCACTATATCTCATGTGGCTGTCTAGGTGAGAGAGAGAGAATCAAACGGAGAGGACAGAATGAAAAGTAGTTCTATGCAAGCATTTTCTATAACAATTTTTGTCACGCTCATTTACTGCTTAAAGTAAACACTTGGTATTGATATTTTCATGTGAGGATCAATTCCCAAAACACAAACATCAGAACTGTAAGTTTTCGTTCTTCAGTATCGACCTTCCCAGCCTAGCTACACGCCTGTGTTGTGAAAAGATCGAAAACAACAGAGAATTAATTCTTCAAAGAAGTAATGACAGAGAAAATAACAGCAAAAAGGCCAGTTCTGCCACTGTAATGGCTTACGGTGGCAAACAAACCCACAAAAGAAAGACCAAAGAACAGAAACTGAAAAGAATATGACTGCTCTAGCGCAAAGAAGAGTGACCGTTTTTTTTGTGCCTGAGAGAACTTAGTGAGTTCTGTGCAGCTGACGTGGCTAAGTAGCTGACTTAATACTAGCTGGTTAGCTCATTATAGCATTTGCCTGTGGGACTATATGATGTTCAAAAACAACAAACCTCTTTAGACGCCAAAACCTACTTGGGTTCTTGATGAACTTCATGAACATTGTTTTCCCTTCTCCACAGCAACTGGAAAGCCCTAGTATGAAGATAACCCCAAACGTCTGGTATGATTTGGACTGCATCCAGGAAATGGAGAAGCCTGAAAACTAACTTAGTGAAGTAAAAATAGGTTTCGTCCTCAGGGCTCATTTGATTGTTTACGTTCTGTTTTTTTATTTTTTCCCACCAGCCCAATAAAGACCACCATAGTTTTGATTTTATCTGCATGACTCTAGCATGTCTAGCCAAAATTCCAGACAAGAAATTGTCATAGATATAAACATTCTTGAATTAGTGCCCTTAAAAAAATGCCTTGTAAGCTTCTAATGTGAAAGAGCAATTTAGACTGTACTGCATGGTAGGTAAAGGACGTGTCAGAAATGTGAAATCACTTAAAAAGAAAAAAAAATTAACTGTGAATTTATGGGGGTTTTTTTGCACACTTCACATGTGAAAAGATGCATGCACATGTACACTATACTACACTCATCAACAAAAGAATAGTTGCACAAATAGTTGCACCCAGAAGGAATCAACCGACCAAAATGAAACTTGGTGGGCAGGTTTGACATTGTGAGACATGGGACATGGGATTCAAGTTTTATGCCTGGCCGCACATGTGACGTAAGCAAAGATGGGCCTTATCACTGTACCTGACCCAACAGCCACAACTGTGGACATTCAGTAAGCAATGATGCCCTCCATGAGTCAACCTGTTAGTGCCAGCATCACTGGACTAGTGCCAGCATCACTGCATGACGCTGGACTACATGCACGCAGACCGTTACAACAACTGCCCTTAACACCACGTCAACGTCACCAAAGACTGCAATGGTGTCGTGCCAGACTGTCACAGAGTGACTCAGAATGGCAGCAGGTCATCAGAATCAGAAATACTTTATTAATCCCAGAAGGAAATTGCAGTTATTACAGTTGCACCCATTTATATAAAAGAAGAAGAAGAAAAAAAATCTTATAAATATAAATATAATAAAAAGGCAGTGGCTGTGATAATAAATATGGAACATCTTGTGTAATGCAGTTCAAAATATTGCACCTCTAAGTTATTGCACACATAAATAATTTGCACAGATAGATTTTGTCACCCATTAAGGGAGGAGTTATAGAGTTTCATGGCCACAGGTAGAAATGACCTCCTGTGGCATTCTGTGGTGCATTTTGGTAGAATGAGTCTTGCACTAAATGTGCTCCTGTGTCTCATCACTGTGTGGTAGAGTGGGTGGGAGCCATTGTTCATGATGGCCTGCAGGTTAGACAGCATCCTCCTCTCCAACACTGCCATCAGTGAGCAAGTCCAGCTCCATTCTCACAACATCACCAGCCTTGCGGATCAGTTTGTTGAGTTCCTTTGTCTTTGCAACGTTGAGCTGCAGATGGTTCAGCTCGCACTGTGCGACAAAGTCCTTCACCGTCTCCCTGTACTCGTCCTCATCACCCCTGCTGATACATCCAACTATTGCAGAGTCATCAGAAATCTTCTGAAGATGGCAGGTCTCTGTGCAGTAGCTGAAGTCCGTGGTGTAGAGGGTGAAGAGGAAGGGTGAGAGGACAATTCCCTGTGGGGCTCCAATGTTGCTAACCACTCTGTCCGACACACAGTGCTGCAGGTGTACATACTGTGGTCTGCCAGTCAGGTAGTCAACAATCCAGGACACGAGGGGACACGTCTACTTGCATCACTGTCAACTTGTTACCCAGAAGAGCAGGCCGAATGGTGTTGAATGCACCAGAGAAGTCAAAAAGCATGACCCTCACAGTGCTGGCTGGTGAACGTAGACTCGGTTGAGCAGGTAGATGATGACGTCCTCAACTCCCAGGCGGGGCTGATAGGTGAACTGGGGTGGGTCCAGAAATGGCTGGACCATGGGCCGGAGCTGATCCAGGACGAGCCTCTCCATGGTCTTCATTACGTGGAACGTCAGTGCCACTGGTCTATGGTCTTGACGTCTTCAGAACAGGAACAATGCAGGACGCCTTCCACATCACAGGGATCCTCTGGAGACTCAGGCTCATGTTATAGACATGGTGGAGACCCCATTAGGGCCTGCAGCCTTGTTTGTGTGGAGTATCTTCAGTTGTCTTCTCACCTGGTCAGCAGTGAGACTAACTGTAGAGGTGACGGGTGGGAGAGGGGTGGAGGTGTGAGGTGGGCTGTCACCGGAAGGGGGCAGGCTATTAGGAGGTGGAGGGAGGGGAAGTGGAGTGGAGTGGTGAGGACCGGCAGCAGAGGGGTCAGGACGGGGGAGGACAGAGCCTACAGTGTCAAATCTGTAAAAGAACAGATTTAACAGATTCGGCCCCATCCACGCTGCCCTCTGCTCCTCTGTTGTTGCTGGACCTGAAACCAGTGATGGTCCTCATTCCACTCCAGACCTCCCTCATGCTGTTGTGCAGGAGTTTCCACTCCAGCTTCCTCCTATATTTTTTCTTCAGTGACGAGTCATGCTTTTGTCTTGGTGGACCAACAAATTTGTGTGTGGAGGCACTGTTGTCAGCGCCAAGATGAACTGTTTGTGGTCACCCGTTTAAATGAATAAATAAAATGGGACTTTTAATAACTGAGTAAGACTTAGAACACAACAACAGCCACCATCAGTATGTACGCCACCCGAAGCAATGAAAGATTCTTTGGATCTTCTCTACAATCAGTGGTGGATAAAATACACCAACCATTTACAGTAGAGATACCCAAGGTAAAATGTTCCTTCAGTAAAAGCAGAAGTTCCTCCCTTTAGACCTCCACTTGAGTAAAAGTACTAAAGTATTTACCTTCAAATATACTTCAGTATGGAGAGTAACAGTAGCATAATTTATGGGACTGGAGGTTAGGGGCAAGCTCAAAACGAAGTGACTGCTGTACCCTGATTGGTGGGCTCACTTCACACTTCTGTTGTTTTGTCACGTTACGTTTTTATGTACACATAAGCCAAAAGGAAGGACAGATTTGGCCATAATGTAGCGGAGTAAAAGTAGACTTTAAAATGTAATAAAGTAGGGTTAAAGTAAAAAGTCAGAATGGAAACACTTCAGTACAGATACACGAACACACTACTTACAGAACCCTAACACACTACACTTACTGAGTTACTGTACACCAACACACTACTTACAGAACCCTAATACACTACACTTACTGAGTTACTGTACACCAACACACTACTTACAGAACACACTACACTTACTGAGTTACTGTACACCACTGTCTACAATCATCAGTCAAGCATGATGAAGGATCGCAGCAAGTTTGGGCTGACAACATCTGGAGCCGGTTCAAATATAACAACCCCGTGCATGCACACTTCTGAGAAGATCAAGACATACAAAGAAGATGCTAGTGTTCTCAGAACAATGAACTGGGTGACCTAGAGCTCAGACCTCAACATCACTGGATGTGAAATAACGTAATAGGCAGAAAGTGGAACCAACTTTGGAAGAGTGGGAACAATATCTGGGCAGATTCCTTTGGAAAAACTAAGAAAGCAAGTCTCCAGAAAAGAATGCAAGCTGTAACAAAGGAAAAATGTGGACACAGTAAGTAATGAAAAATGTGACTAAATAATATTCAGTTATTGACACAGAAATGTTCTGTTACATATGTGTTTTGAAAAAAGGATACTGAAAAAATAAATAACTTAAAACTTAAAACAGCAACTTTTGAGTACTTTTGCACAGTGCAGCACAAGTATACTCGGTATACTTGGTATACTCAGTATAAGTCTGTAAGATACACTTTGAATGCAAGTTAATGTAACAAAATTGTATTTTTGCATCCATTCATCCTGAAATGTTCACAGGTTTACATTAATCAGCCATAACATTAAAACCACCGAGCAGGTATTATGTGGGTGGTGGGTCATTCTCAGTACTACAGAGACACTGACGTGGTGGTGGTGTGTTAGTGTGTGTTGTGCTGTTGTGAGTGGATCAGACTCAGCAGTGCTTCTGGACACGTCAGTGTCACTGTTGGATTGACAACAGTCCACCAAACAAAACTATCTAGCCAACAGCGTCCTGTGGGCAGCGTCCTGTGACCACTGATGAAGGACTAGAGGATGATCAACACAAACTGTGCAGCAGCAGATGAGCTATCGTCGCTGACTGTACCTCTTCAAGGTGGACCAGCAAGGTAGGAGTGTCTAGCAGCACTGCTGTGTCTGATCCACTCACACCAGCACAACACGCACTAACACACCACCACCACGTCAGTGTCTCTGTAGTACTGAGAATGATCCACCACCCACATAATACCTGCTCTGTGGTGGTCCTGGGGGGGTCCTGACCACTGGCGAACAGGGTGAAAGTGGGGTAATAAAGTATACAGAGAAACAGATGGACTACAGTTTGTCATTGAAGAACAACAAGGTGGTAAGCTGTGTGGTAAGCAGAGCTGGTAAAATAGACAGTGAGTGTAGAAACAAGGAGGTGGTTTTAATGTTATGGCTGATCAGTGTATATATTGCTGCTGTCATATCTTCATTGTCGTATAGAAAGTTTGGTTACATAGACTTGCATGAACCGGTATTTTGAGGATACAAAGTTTTGTTCTGACAGCAGCAACGTGTTTAACAGATCTACTAATCAAAGTCTTTCCAGCTGAAACGTTTGCATTTGTGAGGAAGACATTGCATCAGTCACCTTTGGTAAATAAGTATTGGTGGAACTGAGCTCCACAGAAAGTGTGTGTGTGTGTGTGTGTGTGTGTGTGTGTGTGTGTGTGACAGAGTCTAATGTGTGGAGAATAAGAACGGGTCCAGGTTGCCGAGGTAACAGGGGCTAGCTGTACAGTCTCCTGATACCCATTAAGAAACATGCATTTTCTTGTTTTAACTGTACCCATGTTTATGCAAGTGTAGGTGTGCACGCACGCAAGCTTAATTTAAAGCTTGTAACCATTTTACCGCTTTTGCAAGCTCCAGCAGTGGTGTTGCATGACACAGTAAAAGAGTCCATTGAGAATAATGCTACATTCCCTCTGATGAGTGCAGCAGGGCCAATAAACCCGGAGCCCAGGTGGCACCAACAGAATATCTCACTCCAGTACACTTGCCGATGATTAACTTTTGGCTACATTCAACAGAAATGTGGGAGACAGTGCAGTTTGTAAGAGTCTACAAATTCTTTGCTAAAGTTCACAACTGTAACATTCTTAGCTCATAACATGAATGCAGAGCCAACATCCAGTTTTCCTCCTTTGGGACAATATTGAGACTCACTTGCTAGTACCATTGCAAGAAAAGTGCCCTTTGAGGGACTGGAGGCCAGATGGCAAACCTATGGTGCCAGGATTCATGTTCATGATGCATTCTGCCTGAAAAGCATGCATGTTACACAATATATGAAACCGGAGTACAAGCCAAGACACAGAGATGAATACTAGTTCCTGTATACAAATCTGAGTCAAATGTTGAGTTTTATCCAAGTCTTCAGTGCCTGTGGTATGGTATCAAGTCTCTGAGGTGCAAGTCTGTGTTGAATCTCTAAAGTATAAGTCGAGTCGAGTCTTTAAGGTGTGAGGTCAACTCAAGTCTCTGAGGTGTGAGGCCAAGTCAAGTCTCTGAGGTGCAAGTCTGAGTTGAGTCTCTGAGGTGCAAGTCTGGGTCGGGTCTCTAAGGTATGAGGTCAGGTTGAGTCTCTGAGGTGCAAATCTGAGTTGGGCATCTCAAAGGCCCAAAGGCCAAGTCGAGTCTCTAAAGTTCAAGTCAGAGTCAAGTCTCTGAGGTGTAAGGCCGAGTCAAGTCTCTGAGTCTGGGTCAGGTCCCTAAGGTATGAGGTCAGGTTGAGTCTCTGAGCTGCAAGTCTGAGTCAGGTCTCTTAGGTATGAGGTTAGAGTCGAGTCTCAAAGGTATGAGGCCAAGTCAAGTGTCTGTGGTGCAAGTCTGAGTTGAGTCTCTAAGGGGGCCAGGTCAAGTGTCTTGAGGTCTGAGTCCGTGTTAAATCCATGCGGTACCAGTCCAAAACAAGTCTTGAGTGCCTATGATGTGAAGCCAAGTCTCTGAGGTGCCAGTACTCCAGGTATGAGCCGAGTTGAGTCTCTGAGGCATGAGTCTGAGTCTAGTTGAGTGTCTGAGGTGCAAATTTGAGTCAAACCTGGAGTCTGTTAGTTGCAAGTCCAAGTCAAATCTTAAGTCTCTGAGATACAAATGTGAACTGAGTCTTGTGTCTCTGAGGTATGAATCTGACTTGAGTCTTAAGTCCCTGAAGTGCAAGGCCAAAAGAGTCTTGAGTAAAATCTTAAATCTTTAGTCATGAACTTTAATTAAGTCTCAAATTGTTATTACCACAGGGAAAATCAATTCCTAGTCGGCCAATTTTCTGCTGGCAATTTTAAGAAAATAAACCTTTTGTTTCAGCCAAAACTCAAATTGTGAAACAAGAGATATTTACTAATTTAAAATTCTTTACAGATGGTACTGATAGGAACCAGAGGTTGCAATGTCTACAAAATATAGGCTCTGTATTACTATCCAAATACCAGTGAACCAACACTTGTCTTCTGATGTTTTATAGGCTATGTAATGTTTAAAATGTTAAAATAGTAGTAAATCTTTGGGCAATGCTTTACCATATAAGACCCTATATTTACCTCTCTGCCATATCTGATCTTAAATTATCCTAAAGCAATCCTAAACCAGTGCCTCACGTGTCAGACAAAGCCATTCAGTGTAACAGTTTTCTGAAAGATTAGCTTTTAGAGCTGTTAAACTCTTTGAACATCTGGTTCCTATCAGCACCACTCTGAACAATTCTGACTTGGTGTGTGTCTCTAGAACGGAGCATTTCACACCAAACCACTCCAAATGACTTTGTTTACATCTTCAAGATGTAATTAAGCAGAAAAGTCAGAGTAAATCCCCTTCGAGCGAGTGTGTTGATCATGGAATAATCTGTGAGTGTCAAAGGGGAAATCTGTTAAAGGGGAATTCATTGACTGAGATAGAAACAAAGTCCTTCAGAGTGGTTTGATATGAAGGGGATTCTGGCTAGCTAATACACACAAGCTGATGACTATGATTCAAATCTGAACTGTCGCTAAGAAGAACGTGAAATGAAAGCTGTATCATGGTGTTTGGATCTGTAGACAGACCGAAATCGGCTTTCTGTTGGCGATAAATCTTGCAACCGGAAAAAAAGCCGGGGTGAAAAGCCGAGGTGCAGTGGTGTTCAGCATCAGTGAATGTCTGAGGTGTGAGTTTGAGTCAAATCCTAAATCTTTAGTCATGAACTTTAATTAAGTATCAAATTGTTATAATAATTCCAATCTGAAGGTGTGAAGATTAGCAACTGTAGCTAAGAAGAAGGTGTTAAACCTGTATCATGGTGTTTGGATCTGTAGATGAATCAGCTAACTTAACGTTAACAAGCAGGATACAGAGCCAAAACAGTGCCACACACCGCAGTATGGGTTTGATTCAGATTAATTGGTGCTTTGCTGGTGCTAACGTCTGAGAGGACTTAGGTCAAGTGACTGGTGTTACACAGAAAGCCGGAATCAAATCGTGGAGCTGTGGTGTTCAGCATCAGTGAAGTGGAAGGCCAAATTGAGCCTTGAGTCTTTGAGGTGTGGGTTTGAATATCATGGTGTTTGGATCTGTAGATTGATCAGCTAATTTAATGTTAGCTTAGTGAGCAGGCTAAAGACCCAAACAGTGCCACACACCACAGTATGGGTTTGATTCAGACTAATTGGTGCTTTGCTGGAACTAATGTCTAAGAGAACTTACCTTGAGTGACTGGAGTAACAGACAGAAAGCCAAAATCAAAAAGGGGTGCAGTGGTGTTCAGCATCAGTGAAGTGACGGATGATTGTCTTGCAAGACCCCTGGGCACCAGAATTCTTGGAGGGCCCCCAAACCTAACCGTTTCTCCAAATAAGTAGGTAAGTAAGTAAGTAAATAAATAAATAAATAAATAAATATTAGTTCATGTTCGCGTGTCTCAGCAACCCAAAGTTTCATCTTTTTTGATCTGAGATTGAACACATATAGCCGTATTAATAATTCATATTCTATATCCTGCTGCGTCTGCATTGCAACAGTTCATGCCTCTGTGTTTTATGTATATACACTGCTCAAAAAAAATTAAGGAACACTTTGAAAACACATCAGATCTCAATGGGAAAAAAATCATGCAGAATATCTTTCCTCATCTGGACTGGGTAATGTGTTAGGAACGAAAGGAGGCCACATCGTTTGATGGAAATGAAA
Source organism: Semaprochilodus insignis (assembly GCA_034552555.1). Classification (NCBI taxonomy): domain Eukaryota; kingdom Metazoa; phylum Chordata; class Actinopteri; order Characiformes; family Prochilodontidae; genus Semaprochilodus; species Semaprochilodus insignis. The sequence continues at coordinate 12,600,621 of CM067479.1, read as the reverse complement.
ATGATCACCCTACAGAGGGTTGAATTCAAAGACACCCTAAAAAATCAAAGTGAAAAAATGATGCAGCAGGCTAGTCCATTTAACCAAAATTCCATTGCAGCGACTCAAAATGGTACTCAGTAGTTTGTATGGCCTCCACGTGCTTGTATGCATGCCTGACAACGTCGGGGCATGCTCCTAATGAGACGACGGGTGGTGTCCTGGGGGATCTCCTCCCAGATCTGGACCAGGGCATCACTGAGCTCCTGGACAGTCTGAAGTGCAACCTGGTGGCGTTGAATGGACCGAAACATAATGTCCCAGAGGTGTTCTATTGGATTTAGGTCAGGTGAGCGAGGGGGCCAGTCAATGGTATCAATTCCTTCATCCTCCAAGAACTGCCTGCATACTCTCGCCACATGAGGTCAGGCATTGTCGTGCACCAGGAGGAACCCACGACCCACTGCACCAGCGTAGGGTCTGACAATGGGTCCAAGGATTTCATCCCGATGCCTAATAGCAGTCAGGGTGCCGTTGTCTAGCCTGTAGAGGTCTGTGCGTCCTTCTAGGGATATCCAATATAGGGATATTGTTCGTACATCTGGCACTTCTATCTGCTTTGGATCGCCCCAAGTATTTCAACCCCCATCTGGCAGCTCCTGGGCACTAACCTGGTCAATAATCCATCCCTATTCATGTCTGTAGTGTTTTGGATAAACTAAAGATAGCCTAATTAGCATGGCAAATGTGCCACACATCACAGTGGCTAAACTGACACTTGTTTGGAACATATCTGAGAGTGCAAAGTGGAGTAAACCAGTGGGAGTTGCTGCAAAACTCGGCATGCAGTTCTGTCTCAGGCAGATATGTACATGATTACAGGTGCGGTCTGGTTGCGTTAGGGAGCGCACACATGACAGGCTTCAGACAACCCAGACAAACCACCAGTAGAGAGGATCGTTGATCCACCGTCAAGCACAAGCAGCTCCCACAGTTTCCTTACCCTCCATCCAGAGACAGGTGGCACCGTCATTACACATACCTGTCTTCCTGGACCATTTACAGGCTTTTAGCAAAGAGAAATTTGGTGTCCTGTCAATGACAGCCAGCCATCGTCGCCTTCATTTGCAGCAGTGTTGTGAACGAGACACCTGGACTGCTACGGGCCTGAACCATATCTTTAGTGACGAATCCAGTTTCTGTTTGGGATCCGACTATGGTCTGGCTTCAGTATGGAGGCCTCAGGACGAGTGCTTCAATCCTGCCGTTGCTGTCGAGTGACACACTGCCCCAGCTGCTGGTGTGATGATCTGGGGAGCCATCGCATACGAGAATCGGTCACCCCAGTAGTGATATGAGGAACACTAACAGCTTGGCGATATGTGCAGGACATCCTCTGGCCACATGCATTGCCTCTCATGGCAGGGCTTCCAACTGGTATTTCCAACTGGTCAGGATAATGTTCACCCACACACAACTTGGGTTTTCCAGGAAAGTCTCCGCCATATCGCAACACTTCCTTTGGTCTGCCTGGTCGCAAGATTTATTGCCAAACGAGCATTTACGGGACCAGCTGGGACGCCAGCTTCGGAAACCTACGAGTGTGCGGGATCTACACGCCCTGCTGCAACAACTGTGGGCAAATGTGCCGCAAGATGCCATATGAAACCAGTATGCCTCCATTCCCAATCGTATCTCATCTTGTATCCAGGACTGAGGCGGCCCAACAGGGTACTAGAGTCTACTTTCAATTGTACAGTTTTCCGTAATAAACTTTGTTGGTCATTCAGCCATGGAATAGAACTTTGACACTTCTTTTTTGTGTGAAATACTGTCATCATTTTAAAATACCACAATTAACAATAATCAACCAACCATATTTAGCCAGTCAGATTTCTTTTCAGTGGTGGTTTTTCACATCAAACCACACCTTAATAATTTAATTATGAAAACAATTTGGTCTCTCTTAAAGCTTTACTTTAGAGCATCCAGATTTTCATACATTTATAACTTGAGGCAATGGCCATTGCAACAAAGCCCATGGGTTGGCTCTGACTGGCAAGGGCTTCAAAACAAGTCATGCTAAGCAAATCCCTTTGGGCTAAAATGTTGCATTCTCTGCTCTCTAGCAGAGCGAGGAAGACTGGATTCCTCTCAATAAACAAGCCCCAGCAACGGACAGGCACATTTCTTCAGAGCTAAAACATTTTTCCCATGTCTCACAGAGCCAAGAGCTCCATTCATCCCAAAAATAGCCTGGCCTTGCTTACGCACTGGAAGAACACAACCCAAAGAGCAAAGGCGAAAAAAAAAAGAAGGAAGAAAAGTATGGAGGTTCAACGCAACCGTTCTACCACATTCTTCTGCAACATTATGGTCGTTTCTCCACATGTTGTGCTCATCAAATGCACTGGGGGATAACAGCGACCAGGGTCAAAAGAGCTCTGAGCTTAATTACGTTGAACCCCAGACTGGTTATTAGGACTTTTCTTTTTGGCTGCTTGCAAGGAGTCAAATAACAGCTCCTTTATCTGCTGCTCTGGCAACAAGCACTGCTTAGCAATGAGCACAAGGAAGAGGGCACAGCTGCTCTGCCAGTGGTTTGGCAGTAAAGTAGAGGGGAAAGGGACAAATCACAGTATAAGAATTTAACTGGCTGAACAGAGTATGTCCACTTTGTACCCAACAAACTTACGGACGGAATGCTTCTTAGATACCTCTTAGAAAGTAAATTTAAAGAAGGAACACAAGAAAGAAAGATTCTTAAAGGACACTTGTCCTACATGACCCGAGGTCTACTTATTCATGTAGGATTATGCACCAAGCACATCGTAATTCATTCTTACATGACCATTTTTCCAACCTCTCTTTATCTCCTTGTACAGGGCTCTTCAAATCTTGTCCTGGAAGGCCAGTGTCCAGTCTGGTGTTTTCCCTGCTCAGACCAGACCTACAAAACCTGGCAACTAACAGACAACCTGAACCAGGTGTGTTAAGCAGGAAAATTGCCCTCTAGGATAGTGGAATAAAGATCCCTGTCCTAGAATTAAACCAACTGCTTTTGTTACTTTACCTTTAAGACCACTATAAGTCAAATAGCCTTGTTCTGATTGGTTGTCACATACTATGCCTCATTCAAAAAGCATATAGGCTGAAACACTCCTTGTAACTTCAACATGAATGGGCGGGGCTTCACAAAAACAGGCCATTTTGTGAACTTTGTTTCCACGTGTGCACTGGGAAGAGAACAACAGGTTTCAAAAACCTCACCAACCAACAACCAACAACAATCTTACTTACAATTAGTATTTGAGCCTCTGTTTTCCATCAGTTTATTTTCAGGGGTCGCCAGATTTTCATATCCAGTCTCATTGTGCTGTGCTTTGCTCCAGCCACTGTGGAGCTCTCCACCACTGCACATTGACCACACGTCTTCTCCACATCCACTTCCACTGAGACGGCTAACGAGAGCACTGATTATTAGCATACAAAATCAAAACCAAGAAAATGACCTTTTTCTTCCAGAGGAAAAAAGACCAGCTCACAACACCTTGTACAAACACCACCTTGTACAAAGAGTGAAATAAAGGTGTTATATGTTGCATTATCCTCCTACACTTTTCATCAAAAGTATAGCTGCACCCAGAAGGAAGTGTGGGATTGCAGTGCTATTGGGAAGGAAGATAAAGGTTACCAGGAACAATAAATGATGATACATTTAGACTGATATGGATATTATTTATAGAGCTAGACATACAGAAGTAGTGTCTCTCAGTATGGCGTCGGGCCGCCATGTTTGCTAACGCACCATGCCACATGTCTCAGCATGGAGTTGTAGAGGTTCCTAATGGTGTCCTGTGATAATCCATCCCATGCAGCCTGAATATTCTCACACAGTTACTGCAGATTTTGTGGTAGGGGTGGAGGTGGAGTGACGCCAGGCCTTCTGGACCTTTGACGGGCAGTCATTATAACGGTCTGTGTGCATGTTGGGCTGTCTCGTGCAGCCGTCTGCCAGCGGTGCTGGTACTAACAGGATGACTCACGGAGGCCATCACTGCTGTCTGAATGTTGGACTGTTGGTGCATTTCTTTTTTTGATGATGAGTGTTTCCGACCTCTCTTAAAAAAACATGCAGGCCGTTTTTGTGTCTAATGTAGGTAAATGAACTCTCTTCTGATTGCCTGGTTTATGTTGTTTACCCAACAGTCTAGACAACAACAAAAATGAACTTCAACCCCACTGATTGGATGCTCGGATGCTATAAAATGTCCCAGAGATACGTTTTCTTATTGACAACCAGGAACAGTACAATATCTAATCGTCTTCCCCACATCTTCCACTCCTGTAGTAATAACACTACTTCTCACTTCGATGTGGATGGTCGCTCATATGTGTAAACGTGTTCATGCTTGTGACCACAATGATGATGAAGCACCACCCTGATGAATTCAAAATGCACCGTTTACACTCTTATATTGAAAAAGCAAAGAAATTCAGTTTTGTTGTGATCCCTTCAAGCCACTGCAAAGACAGTTTGATCAGTAATCTGTCTCTACTTGTCTTCAAGATGTAGACTGCCTCAATGTCCCATCACACCACAGTCCATTCCGCAGAAGCATCATGATCTCTGTTACAGGACAGGTTTTTCCACAGATGTAAATGATTGTTGAGTTTGTTTATTTATCCATTCATTTAATCCCCCCCTCCACTATACTAACAGATACTATCAATGGAATCCCACTAAGGTTTTAAGGACGCCTTTGTTGGGAAAGCAGACAACCATGGCTTGTTTGGTAAACAGTGAACCTGTTGCCAGGCAGATCCAAAATGCGCCTTTGCTGTGCTTAATGCTGGAGCGGAAAGCTGGAATGGCACAGTTGAGTGTGACTTTGCTTTCAGCTGCCACAGTAAGTGGAAGGAGTGCTTCATGACTTGTCATGGTCAGTCCTCAGCGGGTGGTGGTGGTGGTGGTGGTCAGCACTTTAGAACAAAACCACTTTCGAATAAGACTACCTTTATAAAGCGTTTATGCAGAATTTAAAAAGAGTTTATTAATGGTTATTAATTAGGTCATTAACACCTTAAAATCATTAATAAGCAGTTACAACACATAAATATAGGGCAATGGTGACCCGTTGTTAGTCTAACAGTGAAGCCACATGCACTGTTAAAGCTCAGATGTTGATGTTTACGGTCTTACTTTGCCTTTTTCCATCAGTCAGCATTAAACCAGCTTCAATACATATTCATATTCATCATATGTAAGAGATTAGTTTTGCCCTTTTTATTAATGTGTTATAACTGTTTATTAACACTTTGGAAAGTGTTTATTGCCTACCTTGTAACCTTTTAATAAACTTATTTTAAACCATTTATAAACTCTTTATTAAGGTAGCCTTATTCTAAAGTGACATTTGTATGTCTAAAAGACATTTGTCAAAATTGGCACATTGCAATGGATACTCGGTGGCCAACTATCCAGCCTTGATTTCTAGAATGGTAAAATACATTTCTAAAATGGTAAGATACATTTAGGCATGGTAAAATACAAAGGGTGTGATAGAGCATGTCCCTCGACCCGGCCATATGCTGTAGTAGGGGGGCACACTTTATGCGTCATGTTGGGCAAATGGTCTGGAGACCTGGAAAAAGTTGAGCTGGGCACAAGAATTGTTTTTCAATCTCCACTTACTAGAGTACAAAGATCTATGACTGCAAAGTCATATAGATCATTAACACTCATAGTATTCAGTCATCTACTGACCTAAACGACTCCCCCGTACTCCCAGTTACGCTGCTTATATTTGAGTAGCTCCTCCCCCAGGATAAACCATTACAGGCCTTAGGTAATACAAGAGTTCCGATTATTTAACTATATTTACATACAACAGTAATTACAATTTGTATGCTCTAATTACTGTTCACATTCACGTTATGACATCATTAACAGTGATTTATAATTACAGTGAACACATTTTAACATTCATATCCTCTCTTACAAGTTCTGCTTTCACCTCCTCCTCTACAGAGGATGCACTCACCCAGGTAAGTAAAACTAAAGTGAACCCCTCAGTTCTCTTATCACCCTTAAAGCAAGGATGATCAGTCCACAAGTAAGTACAGGTAGGTATAAACAATCAATAATGACTTTGTGATGTGTAAGGGGTACCTTACATCATCACAGGCAGCACATGCTGGAGAATGTGTTTGTTGTAGAGCTGGTCCTAATAATTAAGAGTACTCGCATAATTGAATAATTCTTTTTTATTTATTATTATTTTAATTAATAACACAGTTGATGCTGTATTTGGTAGGAAGGCAACATTTTGCCTCATATGGCCTTAAAAAGGAAAAGATTCATCTTCTAAACCGCCTATGCTTCTGTGTTGTCGGGGTAGCTGGAGCCTATCCCAGCACTCATTGGGTGGAAGGCAGGAAACACCCTGGACAGGCCACTAATCCATCACAGGGCAGGCAGACACCCAGGCATACACATTCACACCTAAGGGGGAATTTAGCATCTCCAATTCCCTTGGCTGCATGTCTTGCGACTGTGGGAGGAATCTGAAGAGAGACCCAGAGAAACCCACGAAGTCACAGAGAACATGAAAACTCCCCGACCAGGGAAACAAACACAAAACCTTCCTGCTCCCCAGTGCCTCCCCCACTGCACCACCGTGCCACTCCTGAGATTCATTTATAAGTAAGTAAATGAAAGCTGGTTTAGTTCCAGACATCCACACATCATGCACCTCAAAGCACTACAAATTGTATTGCTTCCCATGTGGCCGTTGGAGCCAAAGCAGCAAAGGTGGCTCTGAAAGAAATCACTTGTAGTGCTTCAGATCATCATACCACAAGGAAAATGCTCAGTGCAGAATGTGCGATAAGAGGCTGGTATATCATGGAAGTATGACAGTCAAGATGAAATATGATAATGTGATACTTACGTAGTGGTACCGGTCTGGTGAGGGCAATGGTAAAAGAAGGGAGCTAAGGTCCTCAAACCTGTTTGTTTCCCAGTGGACTTAGAGGGGAATGCCGGGCACTCCCAGGCACAGGAGGTGAAGTTTATTCTTAGCCAGCAACCCTTTAAGCCATGGGCTGAGATCTGCGTTTAGCTAGGTGGAACTGATCACAGTGATGACAGGTTTCAGCAGCCCTGTGCCTTACAACCTGTCCTGTTAGCTCTGTGCTGGGTCCAGGCTGCACCAGCACTCAGGGGACCTCCTGAGCCTCTTCTAGGGTGGTCTTCCTCAGGTTCAGATGGGCGTGTAGGTTCAAAAGCTTCTCACTTTTAGGTTCCATTCTCTGTGACTCTGCCTCCCTTCTGCTTTCAGTGATAAAAACATGGCAAAGAAGACAAATAAAATAACCCTAAATAATAAATAAAGCAACTAACATAAGTGAAAAAAGGACTAAAAACATGATTGCGATTAATATAACGATAATTCATGTTGTAAATCTATTTTGTTAACCCTTTTAGTCTGCTCATTAAACTTTTATTTAGATGAGAGAGCGACAAACGCAGCTTTTATAGCAACATATGGCATGTGAGCAACTGGGCTTCAGTCTGAATGTTGAAACAGTGCATTCTACTGGATGTATATTGAGCTATTTTGAAATTATGAAGCACAAATATTATAATACTAATAAACAGTGCTGTTTTATAGTTTGATGTCTTCACTTTTATTCTAAAGTAGAGCCTTAAGCTAACAAAATAAGGAAACCTTCTATGAGTAGCCGTGTCTAAACTTTTGACTGGTGGTATGTTAGTCACTGCCTTAAGTAATAAGCATTCGAGGACCATGGCCCTCATTTATTTCCACTTTACTTATTGCCACTCTTACTGAAACCATTACCTACGCTCCGAAAAACAAGGGTGCTGTAAGTGTGATGCCACGGAACCACTTTTAATTCCCTAAAGCAGTCGTTCTAAAAATGGTCTTCGGGGACCCTCAGATGGTCCATATTTTTGCTCTATCCCGGCATATTGCAGGAAGAAAATATCAGCACCATTTAAGGCTCCCCAAGGACCAGTTTGAGAAACTTTGTCCTGAAGAAGCTTTTAGTCGGTGGTTCGCTTCAGAAAGGAGATGTGTGAAGAGTGAAGCTCAGAGAAACGCCACTTTACAGAGCTCATATTTAGCTTGTCAATAACCGAATGTAAGAATCAGCATTGTAGTACAACTGAGAGGACCTCATAGTAGTCTTCTCAGTCATAACGAATCTCCTCTTAATGAAAACTACAGGCTTTGCTCACCGGCTGCAGAAGCAGCCAGCTAATTACAGCCTCCATCAGTTACCTGCATGAAACAAAGTTTATTTGTGAATCACAGCCCAAGGTGTGAAGGAGTGCTGGGAAATTAGAATGTATGAAGCAGAGAGGTGCTGAGGAAATACTGAGGCTTGTGAAGAGAACTGCCTTCTTTAAAAGGAACTCTAGATTTTCTACATTTGGGCATAATGACATCACTAAGATACATTGAGAGTGGCTTGACATGAAATTTCCCATTCTGGAGGAAATCCCTGGTACTGAACCAGATGTCCAAAGTGCAAAGTTGTTCTCCTGCAGAGAATGTCAGACTGATAGCATGGATCATATAACTTAAGTTAATGTCATGTATGAAACCCATCAAACATAACGGGTGAGTGAAAATCTTAGGTGCGTAGTCCCTTGGAGTACTTGAATACCTTAAACAATTGGTGACTCACCGGACCACACCACACGTTGGCAGTTCTTCTCTAGGGTCCAGTTGGCAACCGCACGAGCCCAGGTGAGGTGCTGTGTCCGGTTTCATGGTCTTAACAGAGTCACTCTAGTAGGTGTTCCACTCCCATATCTCATGGAAGGCTTTCCACAAGGATTAGGAATGCCTTCCAGAAGCGCATTCGAGGTCAGACACTGATGTTGGATGAGAGGGCCTGGCTCGCAGTCTCCGCTCTAATTCATCCCATATTTGATTGGTTTCATGGTCTTCTACTCCCAAATCCCATGGAAGCTAAGGAACGCTGCACTGACCTGCGGGATATGCGTGTGGGGGCTGTTGCATTTAGTGTGGATGTGATTTCTGTGAGTCGCTTGTCTGTTTGCAAGGACAATTCTAGCTAGATCCCAACAGTCACAATCATTAAGCACCGGTGGGGAGGCATTGCGCTGTGCACTGTGAGTGGTAATGCTTCTATGAAATATTCCCGGTACACACTTGATACTGTGGGTTGCAACTTAGAAAGGTGTGGGTGTACAAGCCATCCCATGTAATATATTTCCCTGCTGTCCCATGACTTTTGGTATGTCAGTGTACATGGGACAGAATATTGTTATACATATTGCAGATCGTAGAAGGATGTGCAAGGACAGGCCTTATCGCTGTACCTGACTGACCCAACAGCCACGACTGAGTGAGCAGTGATGCCCTCCATGAATCATCCTTTTAGTGCCAGCACCATTGGCAGACGGCTGCACAATGCAGGGCTACATGCACGCAGGCCGTTATGGCGACTGCCCTCAACACCACATCAATGTCACCAAAGACTGCAATGGTGTTGTGCCAGACTGTCACGGAGTGACTCAGAATGGCAGCGGGTCATCTTCAGTGTCTTGGTGGAGACGACAAACGAATCCGTGTGTGGAGGCACCGTGGTCAGTGCCAAGATGAACTGTTTGTTGTCACGTGTCACATTTCCAGAAGGTCTGGTGTCACTCCACCTCCACCCCTACCGCACAGCCCACAGGAACTGTGTGAGAATATTCAAGCTGCATGGGATGGATTATCACAGGACACCAGGAACCTCTATAACTCCATGCAGAGACGTCTGGCATGTTGTGTTAGCAAACATACTAGCTACACCATACTGAGAGAGACTACTTCTGTATGTGTAGCTCAATAAATATTGCCCATATCAGTCTAAATGTATCATCATTTATTGTTCCTGGTTACCTTTATTTTTCTTCCCAATAGCACTGCTATCCCACACTTCCTTCTGGGTATAACTATTCTTTCGATGATGAGTGTAGATATTCTAGATAAGTCCTTATGTGCACAATGTGGTATAGAGTGTAAGTAAGTACTAGTCAACAGTTTATTTAGGAAAGATAAGGACTGGGATGACTACATAAATGCAAAGCTGTGAGCAGAATTACTGCTGCAAAGGAAGCTTTCCTAGCCGCTTTGCACAGAAGGAATCCCCGACTGCGGGGCTGTTGGGGCAGCAGTGGTGGACAGGCCCATTAAACTCGGATTGTAATTCACCATTATGAGGCTGCATGCTGCAGCACCGAGGCATTAAACATAAACCGCTGTCAGGAAGAATCATGCCCGGGGAAGAACCAGGTCAGAGATGGATTATTTTGAGGGCTTGAGGACGTGTCTCAATTTTTCCGATGCTGAGGGTGATCATTTGTCGACTCTTGTCTATTTTCATCATTGATTTGAGAGAACAGGCTCCTTTCATTCCTCCTCAGAGTGCATATCAGTCTGGGCTGATGGAAAATCCTATGCGTCCTCCTTTCTTCCTCCGAGCAGCCAATAGGGACGTTCCAATCACAGTCACTATGGGTTCAGATTGGCCAGAGATGACATCATTACTACAACAAGCCAGAGACATCATCAATTAATGCAGGGCTACTACGCAATGAGCCAATGAGGTTGTTCTGACAGAGTGCTTGACAACACACAGCCTCCGTGGCTCTCCCTGTCCTTTCCTCCCTGCACCGTGCAGACCACTCAGACATCTATATTTTCCTGCAGCCTCTGGCAGATGCAGTGGTATACGTGCAAGCGGAGGCATGCACATGGACGCACAGACCCTCCTGATACTGGAACACTGGAATCCTCATTCACAGGCTTAAATTTAAGCAAACGCAGATTGGAAATTCGCACAGTTGACAAATCAACCGAGGACACTGTAGCTGACAGACAATGCACTGAGGATCAGCACTGAGGGTGCGAATCACAGAGGGGATGGGGATGGGGGGGTGCATTACTTCTTAAAGGGGCACTTCAGCTGGAATGTAACCATCACTGCATCTGTTGTAAACTGATGTCTACCTCCTACAGCAGTGCTGCAGTAGCTTCTAAAGTAAGATTTTTTGGCTTAAAGACTAGAAAAAAATGCCCTTCTAAAGATGCATCATGAAGGTGGGAAGAACTTTTGAAAATTATTATTATGATCGTTATTATTATGATTAATCTCACCAGACAGAAAAAAGGGGTCATTTGTGACTGAAATGTACCTAATAGTGTGTAACACCTCCACAAGCATAAATAACAGCCATGATTGAAAGTTTCTGGACGTAGGCCACGTCAATGTTCAGCCACTCTTCCATCAAAGAACAGTGCAGTTGGGCCAGATTTGGTGGATGCCTTCCCTGGCACAGTTCTGTGGAGAATTCCCTGTAGACTGGGATTTTAGCCACTGCTGGTAGACCCGTATGACCGTACGCTTCCATACACCTGCAGATTCAGCTACTTCCTTCACCCTACGGTCTTTGGCACACCCAAATGCAATTACTCCTTTCAGCCAATCATTAACATCTGCTCTGGACCCATTTACCACACATGGAACGAGACATTCATTGCACTGTACCACCTCCTCTCAATCTATGGATCCCGTCACTCACACCCCACAGCTATATATAACCCCATCATCCTCGTGCAGCGCCATCTGCAGGAGTCTGAAGTTACTACCACCTTAAACAAGCAATGTGACTAATTTTTGTGTCTGGTAAACTCATTCTTCTTCTTCTTCTTGTTATTATTATTATTTTGGTTTGCTAGATGTCTATGCAGAATTTAGAAGAAAGCCAGATAGCTACCTTTACTGCTAATAAGTGATATCCTATTACAGACAGGTAATTGATTAGTCATATTACAGGAATGCCTCGTAGCTAGCTAAAGTTAGTAAGGTAACTGCAAGGCTATGTAGATTCCCTACCTCAGTTTAGCTTCTTTTGTATAGATGAATATGAGTACAAACTTCCATTTAGTGCTAAATATAAACATAGAGTCACTGTTTTCTTTACCATTAAACTGTACAGTTGAAATAAGCTGCACTAATGCTGGCCTTGTTGCATTTATTAATCTGCTAATCAGTGGCTACGCTAGTAGTCAGGATTGGTTGACACCACAAGGATCTCTAGTGAGAGTATGAAGTATTCGCATTATAACAGGATATAGTCCTGTTGGATATTGTGGCAGAAGAGCATGATGTATGTAAACATGAAAACAAGCTGAGCAAAAAATACTGCATAACAGGACACTTATCAGGATCACATATCAAAGTAGCATAATAGACTAGCAAAATAAATATTAAGCATTTAACTTGCAGTTATGAAACTCTCCGGGCACCCTCCTCACTGTGCATGGCAAATGTTCAAATGCTCCATGCTTTTGAAACGTCTTCACTGGCCCTGATCGTGCTCACTGGCGACTTCAACTCCTGATCAATTCTTTTGTATCCATGCTCCAATATATTCAACAGCTTTTCTTCTCATTTCAGCTGCTAGGTTTTAGCCATGTTGATGGATGACAAAGGGATTTTACCTGTGTGTTACCTCATAGTTATACCCAGGTGAAACAAGAAACCATGGTACCTCCACACACGGATTCGTTGGTTGCCAAAACAAAAGTGGAACTCATCTATGAAGATGACCCACGACCATTCTGAGTCACTCCATGACACTCTGGCACGACACCATTGCAGTCTTTGTTGATGTTGGCGTGGTGTCAAGAGCAGTCATCGTAACGGTCTGTGTGCATGTAGTCCTGCGTCGTGCAGCCGCCTACCAATGGTGCTGGCACTAACAGGACGACTCATGAATATGAACTCACTGCTTACAAATTGTCCACAGTCATAGCTGTTGGGTCAGGCAGCTGCAGCGATTAAGGCTAATGTCACATGTGCAGTTGAACATGAAACTTGAATCATTCACATGTCTCAGGATGTCAAACCTACCCACCAAGTTTCACTCATGTTGGTTGATTCCTTCTGGATGCATCTATTTGTGCAGCTGTTCTTTTGATGCTGAGTGTATGTCGACGCCTATGACACTATAGACAAACAATGGTGGTAGAATGTGTGGTGCTGAAGAGCTCAGGGACTTTGAACATTGCACTGTCATCGGATGCCACCTTTACCACAAGTCAGTTTCTGAAATTTCTACCCTGCTAGATCTGCTGTGGTCAACTGTGCATACTATTATTGTGAAATGAAAGCGCTGAAGAACAGCAACGGCTCAGCCACAAAGCAGTAGACCACACAAACTTGCAGATCGAGGCTGCTGAGTGCACACCTACAGAGTTCCTCTAGAAGCAACATCAGCACAATAAGAATGCATCAGTAGCTTTGAGGAATGGGTTTCCATGGCCGAGCAGCTGGAGACTAAGATCACTATGTGCAATGCCAAGCGTCTGCTGAAGTGGTATAAAGCACACTGCCACTGGAGCAGTGGAATCATGTTTCATCTGGTAGCCAGATGGATGAATGTGGGTTTGGCACAACGGGATGTCCAACAAGCTACTCTACTGTATGTGCGATGGCCCGGTGGCCACATACTCTTGGTCATATAGAGAAGATAGATCCTTATAGGTGAAACAATCACTAAAGGGGCAAAGCTGACCCTCCACATGGTATTTCATTGTTACTGACTTTTCAATGCTTGCGCTCACTGTGCGTGAAAAATAGAGATGTCTTGACTTGCTTGCTTTTCTTGTTATTTTAAGAAGACAAAAAAAAAACAAAAAAAAAAAACGTTGACCTCAAACAGACGTCCATGCCACTTAGCTTGTCTTGTTATTCATGTGAAACCGCTGACCCAAAGCCGCTGAACTCGCTCCTGGCACAATGACACCATACAGGTGGTGCAATAACAACTCGGTGTCAAATAAGAACAGGGCAGGGATGAGCACAGTTGAGCCGTGCTCACTAAATTACGCTATATCGGCTGTGCGATGGTGACAGGGAATTAGCGGGAAGTGGACTCCGAGGGTAGGGGAGGGAGAATGAGAGAGAGAGAGAGCAAGCGAGAAAGAGAGATCTGTGGGGAGTGGGGGCCTGTTTATGAGAGAGAACCATCTGTCCGTGTCAGCTTTGCTTTCCATGTTGGTAAGGCCCAACACGGTAAGTGCATTATTGACACATGAAAAGAGAGGCTACAGATACAGCTCTAGAGCTTAATGATACAGTGCTGTGGAAGACACACTATTGAAGCCACCACACAGCTGAAACAGGAAGTGTTTGGGTATAGAAAAGCATGATGATCTCAGCCAGTTGTGTTGCACGGAGTCCATACTGTAAAACTGGCTTTACATGGTAAAACCTTCATGCATCAAGTTGCCTGTAACATACAGTACTTTCTGTGCAACTTGACAGATAAACAAAGCACTTCAAAAACAATCACAGCCAAAGCCGACACATTTAATCACGCCACTAGTTACCAGCTCGTATTTTGATTACACATAACATTCTTATTATAAAGTGTGTCATGGAGGCGCGGCAAGAAGGGTCCGAGTTTGATTCCTTTCTGTGAGGAGCTTGCATTTTCTCCCCATGTCTGCGTGCGGGCTTCCTCCCACAATCCAAATGCATGCTGCCAAAGTGAATTGGAGATGCTGAATTGCTCTCTAGGTGTGAATGAATGCATATGTCTGTGTGTTTTGCCCTGTGATGGACTTGCGGTCTGTCCAGGGTGTTTCCTACCTTCCGCCAATTGAACACTGGGATAGGCTCCAGCACCTTCCATGACCCAGAAGGGTAAAGCAGCTTAGAAGATGAGTGCGTGAGTGAGAGAGTTCTCGTTATAAAGTCACCTGTATATTTTTTCAGGCTGTTATGATCACTCAGTTTTTTAAAAGTCTATATTGTAGTGAGCGCTAGAGGCTGGCACTGACCTCTAGAAGCTGACGGGTGGACATGTCAAAATGGACATTTCACGTTGTTAATGTTGTTGTCTACCAGTTAAAAGGCATGTGTGATTTGTGCTCTTCTATGTTAGGGAATGGGGTTACTGGGTGGGCGTTTTGCGTTGGGGGATGTTCACCTTCAGGGTAAAGTGTACAGCTGGTGGTGCCCTCCCCTGTAAGTTTGTGCTTTGTAAGCGCCTTTACCGATGGTGCCAATAAAAGAGCACCTCTCGCTACAGAATCATGACCTCCTTGGTCTTAATCTATGCTGATGCTACAACACATCCGTCTTTTAGCTGTCTTTTATCTGTCTAGGGTTCTTTAACATGTACTGGTGTTTATCATCTATTGCTGTCATTGTGCAACACATCCATTGGTATTCAAGGGGTCCCATGTTGGCTGGCTGCTCACTCGCCAGAGCAGCACTAATGCTAGCTTTAGCGGAAACAAAATGCTTGGGTCAACCGTACTTCATCTGGAAATGCCCTTGTCTAGTTTGGTAATGCGGCTCTTCCACACATTAATTGAGATCTTTCATATCTTCTCTTTCGCTTTCAGTTTGAGAAATGAGTAACAATCACTCTTTCCAACATCTCTCAGGAAAATTGGGCTGGTTTTCAGATTTACAAAAATGTTATGTCAAACTGCTAACTTTTTGAGAGGTACCTCAGGTATATTTACAGTTGTTAGGTCCGTGAACCAGTTTGCTACAGTGCCACCCGGAGGCAGATCAGTGCTGCCTCTCTAGTTAGTCAAGAATACTAAAGACAGAAGCTCGTCTTGTGTCAGTGAAGCAGGCGTAACATCATAACAGGTTCATTTTCAGAATTTAGATTTTGAAGGATTCAAGCAACTTAAGTTTGTTGGGAAGCACTTTAGAATAAGACAGCCCTTATAAAGGGTCTATGAATGGTTTAAAATGAGTTTATTAATGGTTATTAATTACTTCATACATCATTAAGAACCAGTTACAACACATAAATAGGAAGGCCAACAATGACATGTTGTTAGAACGACAGTGAAGCCACATTCTTCTATACTGTTAAAGCCCAGATTTTGATGTTTACTGATCTTACTTTGCCTTTTCCATCAGTCAGCATTAAACCTGTCAGCTTCAGAGCATATTCATAATCATCAGATAAAACTGCATGTTATAACTGCTTATTAAAACTTTGTAAAGTGGTTATGCCCTAACAAATAACTAAATACTAATAAATTACTTTTAAACCACTAACTCTTTATAAGGGTAGCCTTATTCTAAAGTGGTACTGTTTGTCACCATAGTTTTGACAAAATGAGACAGCCTTCTTTTCAACCACCTGAACCAGCTATTTCTTTATTTTTTGATCCAGTGAATTTGTTTGAAAGGACCTAGTTTGATGTGGTCATGTGATGCATTAGTGCTTTTTTCACTGGGTGTTTCATGGAACTTCTTCTATGAATGTGAACGGTTTGCAACCATTGCAGTTGGGTTTCAAAAGAGTTGCAGGACATTTTGTAAGCCAAGTGTAATTTAGTTTCATGCAAGTTTGAAACAACTGAAGTTGCATTAAAGTTTCACACATTTTAAAACCTGCATAAAACTAGAGTTGCATAATATAAAGCGTTCTGCATCTCAGCTGCCACAGTTGCAAGCAGTTCAGCTTTGTTAAATAAGCTTCATGAAACGGCCAGTCAAAGCATTAATAAAGCTACCCTAACCAAGGACATATTTCTAAACGAGTGATTTGACTTGATCAATGGACAAGAAAATAAAACAGAAAACAGTTTATTAGGTGGTTGAAAGCGAGTTCCTCCTGAACAGCTCTCCAAAACATTGTTAGTTTTTGCGTATTGGCAGTTTCTGAGTTTCTCAAAGCTAATGTTTGTTGTAACCAGCTTCATTAATTAGCCATTAATGGTAACAGCGGTTCAAACGGCTGCTTTTGCCAGCGTTTATTCTTCTTTGTTAGCCTGCTGTGATTTACGTAGCTAGATTTATTTTCCCCAGTTTTAATACCCCCTAATTTTAGAGCGAGGATTCTTTTGGAAAGCAAATGACAGGGATGTGGTCCTCAGTGAACTCTAAGGATGAGCAAGACTTTAAATTCAACCATAAGAGCTGCTTAGGTACTAATTTTCAAAAGCTTGACATGCCCGGAACACCACCTAGAAAAGAACTACAGTAAGATGATATAAATGCTGCAGATACATAATTAACACTTTGTGGATAATATTATGAAGTGAGAACAATATGATCTGTAGTGGAGTACTTGAATGAAGTGCATTCAACAGATTGTGAATTGCTTCAAGTACCTGTTAGGATGCACAGAACTCACAACATGCTACAAGTTGCATGAAAGCCAGCCTAAGATCAAAGGTAATGATCGCGAAACCCTGGTCCTGGATATCTACCTGCCTGTGAAGTCTAGCTCCAACCACAATCTGCTACATCTGTTCTACTTTGATGGTCTCCTGTTTGAGGATGATTAGGTGAGCACATCATGCTAAACCAATGGTCTGTAACTCTACATTAGCTCACCTCTGTGACATGTTTTTCAAAATGGAGTGTCTGCCAATTGCATAAATGTAAACTACACTCTGAAGAATAACACACCCTGAGAAGACGTTGGCTTTTAATAGAGGTAATGTTTATATACAGACCTGTAAACAGTGCATAAATGGTCCTTTGCCTGGTTAAATAGTCCTTTCCAATAATATTTGCACAGCACCAAACAGGGTTCCGCTATCATGTCAAATCATAGAACCTTACACACACACACACACATACACACACACACACACACACACACACACAAATATATATGCAGATGTTAATGATTGGCTAAAAGGAACGATTGCATTTGGGTGTGCCAAAGGCCATAGTGTGAAGGAAGTAGCTGAATTTGCAAGTGTACGGGCATACAGGTCTACCAGCAGTAGCAAAAATCCCAGTCTACAGGAAATTTGCCTCAGAATTGTGCCAGGGAAGGCATCCACCTAATCTGGCCCAACTGTGCAATTCTTTGCTCTATAAGTGGCTGAACACTGATGTGGCCTACATCCAGAAACCTGTTCTGTCCATGCCAAACCGAATCATAGCTGTCATATATACATTTGGGGTCATTTCCAAGGTCAGAATCCAAGTTCAGGAAAGGACTATGCCTTATTTGGAGAAATGCCTTAATGGGAAACAAACACACTCAGTTCCCTAGAGATCTTTTCCAAAACATTTTTTAGGATGTGAGATTGTAAAGAATCTTTTTTAAACTCCACATCCACGTAATATAAGGATTTATTACCTATTGAGGGTCCTGAAACCAAACATCCAAAACAAGACACACTGATTGCTAATAGTGTACATTTCAAACTGTCCCTAATGTTTCCCTGATATAGCTCCACAGTTTAATAGCATGGTGCTATGGAATAGTTCAGTCCACTTCAGTGGTTTAAATATTTATGGCTAAGAAAGCATAATGATCTTAGTTACTAGTGCTGCATGCAGTCCAGACTCAAATATCAAATGTGGCATCATCTTTGAGCCCAGAAGCCCTCATCATCTTTCCCTCAGTGGAGGTAAATTAATTTTGGGAAAACAACCGTGCCTGAACGTTCTTTCACCTGGATGTCTTACTATACACTACTTTACTCCTTTACTGTGTTCCTGGTACAGCTCAAGAGTTTAACAGTATGGTGCTCTAGAAGAGCTCAGCCTACTTTAATAGCTTGGTGTTGGTCTTGGTCTTAGTTGATGGCAGCTAGACCCCATAGGACCCCAGTTCTCAGATACAAGATATCACCTTCAGGCCAGAATCTAGTATAGCCTTATGAGAGAGCTGAGGTTCGGGGGGAGAAGAACCCTCTGACCAGTCCTAGCTGACTGTGTAGGTTTACAATTACTAACTTGATCTCCATCTGTTTCTGCACACAACATTTGTCCCTCTACCTCAGCCATTAATGGAAAGGGACCACAACAGAACCACTGCTGAGCAGATGACACCTTTCTGATGTTACTGCAAGTCCATCATCCAAATATATCCATTCAATGAGAAGAGAATGACTAGAGATGGCAAACACAAATTCTGAAAATAGTGGGTGTGTGCAAATGAACACCATCCACCCTGTCCTCCTCCTGACTTCTTAACCTATTCCTAACAGCCATTTAACATGCACTCTTTAAATCAGTCTCACCATTTCCCCTCGGGGGAATCCCCGACAGTTTCTTAAGGGGCATTCCGTGACTTTATTAGCTGAAGTCTGTTAAATGAGCCCTTAGAGAGGCGAGGAGCTGAGTAAGTACAAATGTTGACTCAGCAGTAGAAAATTCCCAGACTAACTGACTAGCACGTTAGCACCCTTAGGCTAAGGGGTTAGCCAACACTGAGAGTGAGTTTTGAGAGAAAAAGCTGTCCTTTCGTTCTTGGCGAGTACCATTATGTAGGTGTGTTGTTTTTCCAAGTGGTGCAATGAGATCGACAAAGCTACATTATGAAAAAGAGAGGGAGTCCAGTCTCTAGCTGTAATGCACCAAGACCAATCAAGCCGCCCAGGACACCAGTCCCCCCCGACCTACTGTTCCACAAGCATAGTTTGAAGTCTGAACTTATCTATGACATAACTCTGACATGACACAACACATTTTATCAAACCATTCTTATCTTTTATCCAGCCATCTTCAGGCTGAATGCCAACAAGAGTCCTTAGTGTTCTCACCCCATCTACTGGTCACAAAGGAAACATGCACTGAGCAAGTCCTGTGAACCACGGATAAAATACAGGTCTCAGACCTGAACTGCAAAGCTGATGGCAGCTCTCCATTAAAAGTACTATCTAGGTTTAACTTACAGTCTTCGTCCTGTTGGCCTGTGTGTTTGTGAATACATTGTGTAGGGAACTCAGGTAACTGACTAGTAGCTAACTAGTAGTAAACACAGGTAGTTTGACTTGTATTAGGATGCTGAAGACATTTAGCCACTCATGCGAGGGGTACTAATAAAGAGTAGAAAAATAAATGCTGTGCAAACAAGGTTGCAAATTAATTTTTGAGAAATATTTTAGCAAGTCAAGAAGTAAGGTTATCTGTATCACATGTAAATGCACTACAGTTATGCAGTAATCAAAACAGACCGAAACCTTTAAGGGAAACCTGGATGATTAAGCAGTAATGCACCGAATTTGAGAAATAACAATCATACTGAACATATTTTGAACACAGTGGTGTTCAAACTTTCCACTTTTTTCCATTACATATTGGAGCTTAATTGGAAGAAATTTACTGGTAATAAATAAATTCACAAGCCCTCAATAACGACCAATACTGTTGACCAGCCCTTTTAATTGATCAGGCTCTAGTCACAGGCCCTGAACACAGCTTAATAGGACTTCCTCCAAAACTGCACTTGAATTCTAGTTTTTGTGCTATGCAGTATTATGTAGCATAATATCCGTCGACCGTCATCAGTTTGATAGAATTCAACATTTTACATTTAGGTTTTCATTCCACAAGGTTTGTTCACTCATACAACCGTTGGACATTCAATCAGTACAACAGAAAGATGACAGCACACTGTAGGGGTGTTCGAAAATGTACTACACGTGTCTTTCAGACGCAGCGTGTCTTTCAGACGCACGTGTTCTCCTTTCTGTGAGAACAACAAGCCATGCAGCTATGATGCTTGTCGTTTTAACTTCTGTGGTTGAGGTAAACCATTCTTTCCACTGCAGTGATGATTTGGAAACCATTGCTACAGGTTTCATGCAATAATGCAATAAGACAATAAGGTTTCCTAGCAGTTACATTAAAAAAAAAATAAAAATAAAAAATTAATAATAATAATAATAATAATAATAATAATAATAATTCACCCCAAAACAAAATTCCTTCAAGATAAATAAGCAGAAAGGTATTTTCCAAGATTTTAAACTGGAAAATCTCACTCTGGAGGCTACAGAGGCACCAATGTAGGACAACAAGTAAGTATGTTTACCACAGATGTAGCAATGGTTTTTCATTTTGGCTAGGCCCCTTGATAGGTGCCAATATGACAATTCAATGTTGCAGATGCTATACGATGTATTAATTCATCCAGAACCACAGCCATAACCATGGCAATAACCGCTAGTTAATCGAGGTAATATATATTTTTTAATCACTGAGCTCTAGATTGAAGAAACTTAAAGGGCAAAGAGGCAAAATGGTTTTTATTGTAACTAAAGTAACAAAGGAAGGCATGCAGTGATGCTTGTGTGCAAAACAGCATATTATTCTGAAAAATCTATATCATATTATATCATATTAATCTGCATCATAAGGCCATACAATTGTGGCACATTAAATCAACCAAACAATCATTAACTACCCTATAACACAACAATGTTTAGAGTTCAACAAATAAGTACATTTACAGAATAATTTATAACTTTTTGTAATTTCCAGCATAGTAAATTGGATACATTGAATAGACCTATTCCAACTTTTGACACTTATGTTAAATTTTGAAAGTATAAAATTTCCTGAAAAAGGGATCCACTTTGGAAAAAATAATAATAATTTGGCACTAGGATGTAATCCAGCAGATGCAAATTGCAGAACTTTTGAACACAGCAATTCACGCTTTCAAGAGCTCTCTCTGGGTACCTGGAGTGAAAAATACTTGCAGGTTTCTACTGACTGGTCAAATTAGTTCTTGAATGTCCCCTTCTTTTGCAGCCTTAGAAAGATTTGGGTTCAGTTCAGATCCATTCTCTCACCTGGATGTCTTGGCTCAGAAGGTTCTCTTGACCACAATGGTGCCTGCCACAATATCGTACACAGTTCTGTTGTGTTGGAAAAAGAGCAGGGTGATAAATGCTGGAAAAAAAAACGCAATGGAGAAGTTCTTGTTCAGGGCCCGTACGGTTGACCTAAAAAAGAGAAGAAGATGTTTGAGGGATTAATATGAATTTGAACAATGCTGCATAATGACATAATGTAGGGCAAGCAGCAACTATTGATGCTAATTCAAGATTTAAGTGCAAACATTCAAAATAAAACAGGCTAATATGAAATTTGTGGAACTGATCCTGATTACAAAACAGCTAAAAACAAACAAAAAAAAATCCCAAAACATCTACTAATTTGTTTCATTTAAACCAGCCGAATGTAGCCTAGTTACTAGCTGAAATAAATAATAGGCACGCAAACTGGAAATTAGGTGTACCAAAAACATGGGCAATAGAATGTGCATAGCAATTTTTTTAAATTATGCAATAAAACAATAAATAAAATAAGCAAGCACTTTTTTTTTGGGTGGAACACTGAGCAACTAATTTGCATCTAGTGTTCTTTGCAACAGTTGATGCAGTAAAAAATGCCCATAAAATTATGGAGAACATCAAGTTAAAGGCAATTGTCTGTTTTCATTTGAGGAATAGTGTATAAAATAGTTCTAGAAATGGGATTGCTTTGTCTTAAGCCAAAATATCCACTCTCTTGATCTCTTGTTCATGGTTTCCTAGCTTGTAGCATAAAATCGATTCACTTACAATAATTATAAATGCACTTTAACAATTTACACACCTCATACATAAATAACATGATTGGACAACATTCCGAAGCCCTGCAAATATTGCATGGAGTTGGTTGATTAGTGTGAATTTGCACAGCAAAGCTCCGGAAATACTGTTAAACAGCGCTTTACTGATATGATGACTATCAATATTCCAATTTATAAGGGGGACTCCCGAGTGACCCAACCAACTAAGCACTGGCCATACTGTTGATGATGTAACCAGCTGTAACCAGGAGCCCAAGAGAGAATAATTGGCTCTTTTCTGGGTGGATGGGATAGTCTTCCCTGTCCCCCACTCCATCATTTAGCACAATGCAAGTGAGTATGGGTGTCATCTGATGTGACAAAACCGGAAGTTAGTTAGAGAGGTAGAAAGTGGGTAGAACACAAAATGAACAAGTTGGCATAAAAACATGAAAGTGGGGTTTAAAAAAAAAATAAAACAACCCAATAAAAAACTTATATAAAGTTTATATAAATATATGGTTTATACATATTGTAGCACTGGTGTGGAACATTGCAGTATTCTGAATAGTTTTGTTGGTTGGTTGTATCAGCTCTTATTTTTGCATCAACACAGAGCAGTAGGTCTGTAGGTAAGTGGGTGGTGACCAATTGTTTAGATGTATTCATGTTGGACTAAGAACATGCAATCAGTAAACCCTAAAAAGTATGTGGTTTATATTATAACAAACACATCAAAACAAGCCATTAAGATTTACTGTAATATAATAATATTGGCCTAGTCATATACTAATGGGGCCATATTACCAAAACACCCAAAATTTATAGATCTAAATGAATGCCGTAACTTACGCAGACAGGCTGACGTTACTTGCTGGCACCACACGGACACGGTTCGGCTGCACCAAGACTGAAGTGTCACAAGTGACCACTCGCAGGCCAATCAAGAATTTCCCAGGAGTGGCTCCGCCAGCACCCCAAATACACAGAATCTAAAAAATAAGACACAAGTGTTAAAAAAAAAAAAAATTGTTATTTTATGATACTCTTTATTTCACTGAGGCATTTAAACTGACCTCATAGAAACAAACCAATATCCTGTACACTAGAGCCACCAGCATCATTTTCTGTAGCTCCTCCATTGACGTGTCTTCATCTATTTCTTCCACAATAAAGTGCAGGGCGAACTTTGATATATCTCTAAAAATATTAAACATAGAAAATCTTACAAAAGCACAGATGCAATACACAGAGACAGATTCTTCTCAATATGAACACTTTCAAAAGTTCAGAACATTAAGGCAATAACTGGGACAAAAGTCAAATTGGCACAATTGTACCCTGGCAGCTATCAGCTTCCAATGTTGGCTATATTAGCCTTACAGCAAACCTCAGACAAACAAACATGTCTTGGCTGACTTTTGACCAAACCATCACTTCCTGTATTTTGACGGAAATTAAATTCATATTGTTGACTATAAATATAATAGCTGACTATTCATGTCGACTGCTGGAAGAACATCATTGAAGTAACACCGGTTAAAAAGTGGCCAACTTACTTCATTCCACTCAGGTGCATTATGCTAAGGATAATAGTTGCTTTAATGAAGAACAGAATGAAGAAATCCACCATCTCAGCCAAGAATCGTTGAAGAAGGGAGGGAATCAAATACTCTTGACCTAAAACAAATATACTGTACGTAAGTCACAGGAACAGCAGGTGTTCATTATAAACCAATCATCACAGACAGACTGTACACTTTCACTGTAGGCTGCTTGCCCTTTTAGGTAACTCCGTATAATTGTCTACTGTACAACAGTAGTGTTTAGTTCTACACCGTTTCATCCTAACAGTGTGATGTTATAATTGTAGTGTTAGTGTCCAGTATTAAAGTGTTGTAGTGTTACGGTGTTTATGTTGTAGTGATAGTGTCCAGTATTATAGTGTTGTAGTGGTTCAGTGTCCAGTATAACAGTGTTTAGTGTTACAGTGTGTACTAATATTTTAGTGGTATGATGTTTGTCTCAGTGTGTACTAATATTTTAGTGGTATGATGTTTGTCTCAGTGTGTACTAATATTTTAGTGGTATGATGTTTGTCTCAGTGTTACAGTGTGTACTAATATTTTAGTGGTATGATGTTTGTGTTAGTGTTACAGTGTCTAATAATATTTTAGTGGTATGATTCTAGTTACTGTCTTTTTTTATAGCAGTCTCCAGTATTCAGATATAAACAAGCCAATCATTTCATTGTGTAGTCACTGTATATACACAATACGCTGTTGTGTTATTTAATAAAGCATTTTTATATTGAATGTAGTCACTGCAACAGAACGCAATCAGATTTATTTATTTGTTTATTTATTTATTTAGAATGATAAACGAGACAAGCATGGCATAATCAAGATTTTGTGATATATATTACTTTTAATCTAAGCAAACGGTGAACAATCATACTGATAATACTTTTTATGCTGTTGAGTCGATATGGTGAATCACGCAGTCGTACAACCTTGTGAGTGTTTTCACTTCCTTTAGTTCCAGTGCTGTCTGTCGTTGGTTTCTGTTCAGTGAATGTGCGCGCTCCAGGACCTGGACTGTGCTTCCCGAAAGCTGAACAACCATGGAGAGATAATGTTAAAAACGATAGTCTCTCCATCACATGGTAGGTGTTAAACGATGCTCTCGGGAAACGCACTGCTGATTTGTTATGTGAATTTTAGGGGGGAAATTAACTGACTACCAAACCAGCAGCTTGTGAGAAGTGCTGGTATGCAAGTAAAGAATCCCAGTATGTCAGTGAAATAAAATGTAGAAGTGCCAGTACTGTTTATAATGGTGTTTAGTGTTACAGTGTTTCCTGTTAAAGTGGCTAGTGTAACAGTTTAGTGTTCTGGTGTGTCACAGTGTCTAATATAATTCTATGTAATGTTGTAATGTTTATGTTTTTACTGTTATATTGTGATTTTTCGTGGCAGTGTTTCATGTTGTAGAGTTAGTGTCTGGTATAACAGTGTTGTAGTGTTTAATATTTAATTACAAAATGGAAGTGTGTGCGGCTTAAGCCAGAACCTGATGTAAAGTGTTGGAAGTGAGTAAATTTACTGACTGCAGACTAATCACCAAGCCTTGACGATAACAACATTCATACAGAATGTAATTTAGACAGCCAGTCTGTCTAGATTGTTGAGTTTTTCAATCATACTCAATAAGATGGTTAGCACCGTTACGTTACTGAATTTCAACACCCAGCCCCTTAGATAACAAGCTCCTTACAAGCCCCTTGTAAAGATTCACTAAATTCATAATTCAGTTCAATACAATTCAACATGGTGGTGTCTGGATTCATTTTTCAATACGGCATAAATAAAGAGTGCTTGAAAATGTTAACATGCTAATATGCTATTAGAGCATTCTGCATTGATAGCCACAAGCTAATATGCACTTAGACAGAGTGTGCTTTTTCTTCCTGCTCTTGACTTTGAGGTAAAGAGGAAGTAATATCTTGTTCTTGTTTAAGTTTTATTGTACTTCATACATGTCATCGGTATTAACCCGAATACTTTAGATGCTCCAGTCTGTTGAACGTATTAGTCTATTCCTGGCTGTGCCGAATTGAGAGGCTTGTACTGAATGACGCTACGAGATATGTTGTATTGTTGCACTTCTACAAGGCCAAATTGTGTGTATTCATGTCCCATTTACCTGTGCAAGTCCACACTGAACACACCCTTTACCAAATACCCCATCACAGATGTGTTAGACTAGGTATACATCCCAAAGTTCAACAAAGCGGTGTTGTTCTACTGCATTAATTTGGAAGAGTCATAAAATAAAATAAAATTTTGAGTACTTTTGTGACCATGTGATTAACTGTCCCATAAAAGGCAAGATACATAGCCACACAATTCCAGGCTTGTAGGGGAAGTTAACAGATTTTTAATCATTTATACAGCAAGTTGAGTAATTCAGAGTGGTTTGATGTATAATGGTGTACTGCAGAGGCTGTACGACAGATTCTGATTTCTTTGTAATGGTGATAAGAAGCAGTGGTCATAATGTCTGCAACACAAATACAGCCATTTGACTTCCTGTTCAAAACCATGAATCCAGTGACTCTGTATGATTTAAAATATGTTTCTTTCTGCTTAAGAATATATGTCTTACATCTATATGTCTTATATTAGTTCTTCAGCTTCTGTGTCTGAGAAGCTAGTGACTTTTTTTCTTGAGCAGGATGTAACATGGATAAAGAAACACCCATTTCTGAGGACTCTAATAGCATAATACGTATTGGCCATTCTGATGATGAGCATTCATGATGATAAACTGAACACAAAACACCATCGTGTTGAGGATAACAAATGTAAAATGCATCCAAACTTGTTCTTTAACAGAAACCAACAAAACTGCTAAGAATGCTAGGAAGTGACTGGGGCACAAGACTCAGTAGCTAGCATAATACAAGAACTAGTATGCATGTGTTACTAGATTTGTGCTTGTAAAATAAAAGTTTGGGCAATTATTATGCCTTACAGTGTGAGGTACAGGAGCCAGAACTGGGTTTCTCCATCTTTGTAAAACTGGGTGACCATTGGTATGGACCATATGTGACCATCGGGGAGCCTTCAAGGCCTCAGGCCTGTCTGAGAGCAACAGGCAAACTATCTTAGTTGATCTAAAGCCCTATCTGAGTGTGAGTAGTAATAGCAGTTATAATCTGGGGCCTGAGGAGTTTTAATAACTTCTGCCCCAATAAGAATAAGAAAAATCAAACAAGAAGCTGCTGGTGAACAAGAAACTGACTTCAGCTTCATAGAAAACTGTGCCTCCCTTTATTTCGTTTTTGTGACCTGAAGACGAGTTCATCTGCAAAAACGGACGTCGATTTCACCCTTACTCTTCAAGTTCTTGACAAGAAATCTACAGCATTTATGACAATGGCCGAATTACAAGGAGAAGGAAAATGAAATATCGCTCGCGGCAGTTTGTTTTCCTTCTTGTTATACTGAGTTTGGTAAGTTGCATGAATCCCCTTTACTAGCCTAATGCTAGACTAAATGGGTGTGTCCCAACCGCATACTTAATACTAACTCGTTTTTGACTACTCAGCGTGTACTATGGTCACAAATCTCAAAATTTATTGCACCCAGAAACCTTATACGCATACTTAAAAGCAGTCGATTTTTAAGTATGGTAACGATGTACACAATCCAATGGAAACCGGAAAGGGAGCAGCTCCTCATGTCTGGAAAATCTTGAAAACATAACGGATAACGATGTGACTTCAGCTGCGCTGGTGGCAGGAACAAAACTGGTGTATAAATGGAAGTTTAACCTGAATCTTTCTAAACAGTCTGGAAAAAAGTATTCTTCTTAAAATGCATTTCTGTTAGATTATTGTAAGAAAATCTCCACCAAAGCAGCCTTCAGAGTCCAGCTTGGTATGGCAACGGTTCATCACTTCCTGTTAGTAAGAAATAATGTACTGTAAAATGTTAGTGTAATGTAATATGCTAGTATTTTGTGTACTAGCCCTGAACTCATACTATTAAGATTAGTACATAATATATACTGCGTGGTATACAATGTGCATAGTATACAATTGAGACGCAGTCTATATGCCAGTATGTGAAGTTTGGCTCCTGTCGCATAACGCTGATGTGATAAATTATAAATGTCTTTGTGATGAAGTTTCAATCTGGGCTATTTGGGGTAATCTGGGAAAATTACAGAGATCCTTACTTCCTAACATGTGTCGGTTCACTGCTGATTTAGGACAGAAAATAAAATGGGCTATATTTGTGTTACTAACATGGCGACCCTCCCCTGGAGGAGATCCTTTGTCCCACAAGAAACGGTCAGTCAAATTACGCATTCATTACAATACCGGACCTCCGCTGATGAAACTAACCCCTCTCGAATAGGGCTTTAAAGTCTGCGTTATAATATGTTTCATTTGTAATGATGAATCAGAAGTTTTATACGTAGATCATCTGTTTTACATATAATTTGCTTAATAGCTGTTTTGACCAGGTCCGTGTTAGATGGGGGAAGTATACTGCATTACAGAAATGATTACAGAAAAATAATTTTTTCATTCATTTCTAAAATGTAGTTCAATCTAAAATAGTTATGCTGTGGTAAACACTACAGTACACATGTCGTCTGAGTTTTTACAGGTAATGTTGATACTGCTACGATAGCGGGAAAATAGATTTTCTTTGGGTGCTACTTTGCCTTACAATGCCCTGCATGGAACTCTCTAGGGCTGAACGATTTGGGCAAAATATCTAATTGTGATTTTTTTTTTATCAATATTGCAATTGTGACTTCAATTACAATGATTTCCTATAAATTGAGGTCCAGAAGCCTATTGTATTCAGTATTCTTCATTTTCTTCTTTTTGGTCAAGAGGTGTTTTTTTTTCCACTAACAAGTTCTGCAGGTTTTGAGATATTTGGAGTTCTGGAGTGTTTGGTCTGGGTCTCGGGAATGGTGTGCTTGCAAACGGCTTTTTAATCTGATGTATGGTTTTCAGAAAAACTTTGTTAAATTCGACCCCCCCCCCCCCAAAGAATGAATTGGATGGAAAAGTGCACATCCATCTACTGAACACTCAGGAAATGCACTTTTCTAGTTATGTTTGTGCTCATGTACACAGTACATGGGTTGCTTCTGATTGTTCTAACTCATCTACAGGTGGTTCACAACAAGCTCTACATCTTAAAATGTGACTTTGATATAAACCGATTAACCTTCCAGCCCTAGCCATAAGCATTAAACGCCTCAGACGTCTGGCTCCCATCACCACCACTATGGTCAGTTCTGACCTGGTCACCTGAATGGAATATTCTGAATCACTCTGAACAACTTTGTTTACAACTCACTGATTCGAATCTGCAGACAGTTCTGGAGAATATGCCTCAAGTGTGCACTAAAGCAAGCCCACGAACCACAAGTGTGGACTTTGGAACTGAACAAAAAATTTCGTGTATGTTAAGTGTTCGAGTCTTCTAGTATTTAAGGCTGCAGTTCAGAATCAAACCTGGGGTTTCACCAAGGTGTCTGTTTTACCTGGCAGCAGCTGAGCATTCCCATTCTGGTGTTGCTGCTGTTGGGCAGGTGTACTGCTGCTGTTAGGAGTAGGAGGTGAACGCCGCCCGCGAACTTCTCCACTTGTCTGACCAGCATTCCCAGCAGAGGTAGCGGTGGACACTTGAGTGGGCGGAACGGGAAAGGAGTTAGATAAATCCGCTCCCCATGTCGCCATTCCTGGTGTCGGAAAACACGGAGGGAATGAAAATGCATACATGGCCATCCAGCTTTGCCAGTTCACGTAGCCCCAGTAGTACTGCCACATCCATTCCTGCAGTTTTTCGCAATATTCCGAAGTGGTAACGCCCCGTTTACTCTGGGAGCTGTGCTTGTTAACGGCTTTCGTCTCCTCGTCGTTTCCAGTCCCTCTGTTATGTCCTGAAAACGTTTCTTTCCGTTTGTATACTCTTCCTTCGGAGTCCGCCATGACAGCTCTGCTGTGGGCCTATTACTCGGACGTGTTATTATTATTCTCCCCGCCCGTATTTCGCCTTCTACGCAGGGAACGGTGTGTAGTATCACGCAGATTGGTCGGTGATTGGCTAGCAGTTCACACTCACACAAGCGGTCCCCCAATCCGGGCGCGGTAGGCGGGGTTTTCCTGAAAACTTGTGGAGACAAAAAATAGCACCTACCTTGACAATCACATAGAGGGCGCCATTGAGCTTCGATCAAAATCAGCCGTGCAATAATATGTCATGAAGAAAAGCCAGATAACGGCCCAAAGTATGTCTGGGAATGAGGGAACACAAGAACATGTGTACCCGTTTCAAGAGGGAAGAGGACAGCTGAGGACTGAATTCTCTTGTTTAATCATAGGTTTATTTATGCACTATTACACTTCACTGTATATACTGTACGTCTTAACTCCTGGACACTCTAGACACTCTACTGTATATCCTGTATATCTGCACTCCTGGACACTCCACTTTACTTAAATACCAATATATGCACATGTTTATTATGTTAATTCAGTCATTATCTGCTGATAACTGCGTCCCTTGCACATTCATGCACATTTATTTATTACTGTTGCACTCTTTTCTACAGGTCTACAGTTATATTTGTATTTCTTGTATATATTTCTTGCCTCCTTGCGAAGTGAGATATATTGATATATGTTTTATGTTTTACTGTGCTGTTTTTGTGAAACCGCTACTGGCTGCTAAATTTCCTTCGTGATCAATAAAGTATCTATCTATCTATCTATCTATCTATCTATCTAATAGGCCAACTGACACGCTAAACATCTTGTAAATATACCAAACCAGGCTATATATGAGAATGAATCTGATGGATCATAGCGAGTTCAAGGAGATCAAATGGACTTGCAGGGAAACTCCACCGAATTTACTCTACATGATAAAATGGCTAAGATGTAAACAAAGTCATTCAGAGTGGTGAGGTGTTAAATCAGGTTTCTGGAGAAACTTGCCAACACAGAATGTTTTACAGTGGTGGTGTCAGGTACCAGACCAGTCTGAAGGGGTTAATCCCCCTATAAAAGCTTCCTGACAGAAAGTGGTTACATTAAATGGTCGTGAATATGCTGTCTGAGGTCTGACACCTTGTTTTATCATAGTTGTATAATAAAGGTTTGACCTAACATGTATTTTAACACATTTATTTTAATCTATTCATGATGGAGAGATACATGCAAGGCGCTGTAAGTCCCTGTCCCTGATCTTTTTTTTTTTTTTTCAGATTTATGACTATTTTACCATCATCAACATTACACACAAAAACTCAGAAGGCACATGTAGGTTATCTGTTGGTTTTGGATAGCGAATAAAATGGCTATATTAAGCAATCCACTCTGAATTAATATGTTTAAATCTCACAAACTATTGACTTGTTGAGAAATTTTGAAAAAATAAATAGTGGAATTTCCAATGTTTAGTTATTATAAACTCGTGTTGTTGGCAGCTGTTTGCCGTGTGTGTGTGTGTGTTTTTTTTTTTCTTATTTTCAGCAAATCTTTTTAGACTAGCTCTAGGTTTTGCTTTCTTTAGCCCAAATGTGTTTCCCCCTTTTAAAATCACAAAATAATATGTAACCTTATAGCAACTGCACAAAGCTGTTCTTGTCTTAGCTGTGCCCAACACATACTACATACTACACTAATGAAAGGACTTCTAATGGTGGTCCACTATATTTGCCCTGCTCTTTAGTATGTGCGGTTTTGGACACAGTCTCTGTTTTATCCTTTGCATTTCCCAGAAGGGAAGTGGTTGGAGAAGATGGTGTGCAGGAAGAGAGGAATCTGTAATTATTGTCTTTGTTTGTTTACGGCTGCATTGAGTACAGATGGAGGGAGCTGACCAAAAAGATGTTCCAGTTCTCTAAGATGTTTTACCAACAATACCTTGCAATTTAGTGGAATATATACCAAACTGTAGGAACACACTCAATAATGGACAAAATCTAACCAATAGGTCTATTCATTTTTCACTCTCCATCTCAAAAGAACTTTTGTTGAGATTTTGATGATATAATCATAATTAATGCCACTTCAAGGAATCAGTAATGTAAGTTCCCAAAAATGATAAAGATTTTATAATATATACTGACTGTCTCAAAACCTGGGCTAGAGTTTTCACATTGAGCTTATTCCACTAATCCAAAATGATCTCCACTTTTTCATGTATTAAAGGGAAAATAAAATATCTGCATAATTAAACGACATATCAGCAATATCATTCCGAGTGATTTGGCTTGACACACCTTGTTCTAGACAAACTGATGGTGCCAACAACAGGCATCCTCTAAAAGTTCCCTCACAGAAAGTTATTACATGAACTGGATATAAATACTCTACCTGATGTCCGAGACATGTTACAGAAGTTTTGGGATATGGTTTTGATCTAAAACTTTAGATTTTAATCCATTTATTTGAATCTCTTTATGGTGGAGGGATACATGAGGCAAAATAGTCCCAGTGGACATTATTTTACTATTATCAACATTACATAAACAGAATAAACTCAGCAGACATGTGTATGTCACAAATATAGACAGCAAACACACTTCTGCACATTTTCATGCCCAATTGCTGTTTATTTGCTGGACTTAATATATTATGAAAAAATTAAAAAGCATAACATGCGACCAAAAGCTTTATTTAGTTAACGAATATTATAATGGTAGACATAAAAAAAAAAATATTTTTTAAATTGAAATGAAATGAAAAATGCCATATTTAGGTCCCTGTAGAGGGCATATTAACCTATCTTCACTCTGAAAATCGAGAAAACATGTAATTTGCCCAGAGTGTTCAAACCTCCAAGGACAATGCCTGCATTGGTGGGACCTGAATAATACTTGGGTAAGAATACTTGGCACTGTAAGATTGCTAAATTAAAAAAAAAGGTAACAGTAGATACCATTGCCTGGATTTAGTGAATTTAAGTGGGGCACAGAATCAGCAACCAATCCTCCAATCCATTGAGTCCCATGTTACTTATTTAAATAAATTTTATGACAACATTAACATTACATCTACTTTCTGTACCTCCTGATTAGCTTATAGGTATAAAAATGCAAATATGACGTTAAATTAAAAGAGAACTGATTACTAATGCTTGTAAAAAAAACTGCAGGGTAAAAATACATAAAATACAAGCTGCATTGTTTTTGTATGTATCTTATAGTATGAACCTTTGGCCCAGTCCCTCTAGAAATACAGCACCGAACAGCATCTCATTGTGGAGAATCTACAGTGGTTTGCTTCGCATCTAGTAAAATCAAAATTAAGCAACCTCGAAAAGGTTCTAGAGGAATAGATGCCAGGAATGCAGTCATCCAGATAAAATGTCAAATGAGTATTTGGCATTTAAATGATTACTCTGCACATAAATAATTGCATCTAAAATTGTATGTACTTATTGCTTGTTTGTACATCAGCAATAAAGCCCTGCGTTACAAACTCACATCACACTGAAAGGTCCATGAAACGTCGATATCAGGATCTGCAATTATACAGACACAAAGAAATAACAATATACAGCAATACGGGACAGAGCCAGATCAGCGGCTGAGCCCGATCAGTTGAAGGATCATCAGGAAAAGACTGACAATATCGAGGTAGAGATTCAGCGCAGCAAAAATGTACTCCTCTGGATTGACGCTGTATTTGTATTTCCCTCCTAGCATTAGTTGTGTGTCCATCACCAGGTACTAAAGAGTGGCAATGAAAGCAAAGCTTAAGATGAATACCAGTGTGCAGCATATACAATGTGGATTAACAGTATGTGAACATTGCAGGGAGACTGTGGAGAAGCACTTACAACAGAGAAGATCAATGTTCCCAGTGATGCGTATACAATATGTAGATACTATTGAGGGGAAAATACAATATGGCTTGTTAGTTATGCAAAACTGAATGGAATGCAGAGTCATTTGTGCCAATCACACAGTATTATTTACCTGGGACCTCAAGATAGCACAGAGTATTCCGAACGAGACTAGTGTCCAGCATATTGCCCAAATAGTTCCTCTGGCTGCTGTGAAGTCCCACTGAAAGTCAAGAAAAGTTTGAAAATATATGAGCACACAAAATTCTTATAGTAGCCATCATTGGGAAGTTTCATTGCAGCCAGGAGCTTTGTGCAAACATGTATGCACGTACAAAATTTGCCATATTTTATACGTTTTGTACATACTGTACACTCAGGCCAGATGTCAGCAGGTCATTTTAGAGTGCAATGCCCCACCATCATTATGCCCTACTAAGCCCACATATTTACTATATGCTTATAGTATGCTTAATAGTAGATGGCAAAAAGGGAACTTTTATGTTTATGCATGCAGCTGCTTTTTGGAACATGCTCCCAGTATAATGTGAGGCAATATTAATAAACAGAATTTCCATGCTATATTTTAGGGATTCCATGGCTATATTTTAGGGATTTGCTGCAGTTTGTGAATAGGCAACTTATAGCGCTATCCTCTGCTGTGTCACTCACTTCAAACTATCCCTGGAAGCAACATGAGCAGAAGAACTGTGTGTTGGAAGCTTCATAACATTGGTTTACATGGCCGAGCAGCTGCACACAAGCCTAAGACTAAAATGCACAATGCAAGTCTGTATGGGAGTGATGGAAACTTTTAAATTAGATGTTAGATGGGAGTCCATGAAAGCACTGGTGTACCCCAAACTGTAATGCACTATAGTACAATATAATACATATAATATAATACACTACAAAGTCTGCATTGTTTAATGAAAACAGACAAACATGCAGTGTAATACCTTGCTTTAGGAGCGCAAAAAATGTATAATCTATAAAAAAAAATGTATCTTGTGTCTTTAAACTACATGATACATCTGACATAATGCTTGTAAAGTAAAATAAGGATATCATACTGCAGTTCCCAAAAGGAACTCTCTAGAAACGCCTTATTGGAGTACCGCATTTCATATACCCAACTCCACTTCCAAATTTGACTCATACTTGACCCTAATTACTGACAGCTGATCCTAATTATCTCTGTGAATGGTTTGTGCTCATTAATCTGTCACACCAAATTATTGCTCATTTGCACAACGGCTGATGGAACTGATGGAAACCTGTAACTGAAAATGACATCAAGACAAAAAAGTTCTGGAAGAGATGTTATGCATCACTATGTACTATTTTTATTTACCAGTTGGGTCTAGGCCTAAAGCAGGCCTAATGATTTCTTTGATTTCTTTGTTTCATTGCAGGTTTAGTTTT
This sequence comes from Semaprochilodus insignis, assembly GCA_034552555.1. Taxonomy (NCBI): domain Eukaryota; kingdom Metazoa; phylum Chordata; class Actinopteri; order Characiformes; family Prochilodontidae; genus Semaprochilodus; species Semaprochilodus insignis. The sequence continues at coordinate 12,565,428 of CM067479.1, read as the reverse complement.
TTGGTTTAGTAATTTTAAGCTTGTTTTATATACATAATATTGTATTAATACTTTTATTATTATGGGTTAATATTTTGACATTTTGAATTGCCCATCAGAAAATTGTATCTAGGTAGATACAGCAAAGTGAGCCCTCCCGTTTTTTCCTCACTATATTAGCAAAATATTTCTCAAAACAAGCCACGAGTCTGTATAGTGGGATCCCTTCACTAAATACAATTTAAGATGTCTAGGAATTAGTTACATATTCTTAAATTATAAGATGCTTAATATAATCTCAAAATGAAAAATTACACATATTGACTAGATTCAAGAAGATTCGTTTATTTTTTGTACTGTAGATGGTTCCACTCAGAAACATTCTCAAATAACATAAAGATGTGTATTCAGAGGTTCCCATTCCTGTCTTCCCTATAAAGTCCCTGCATCATTAGATCCATCTGCAAATGTCACTAGTTACTACAGCAGCACATCACAAATACTCAAACACAAATAACATCAGATAGACGTACAGTAACTGGCATTTGAAACTTCTTTCATGGGTCTACGTTTGGAAGTCTGCACCATTTGGCACAAACACTGCACCACACAGTTTTTGATGCATTTTGCTGTTATTCTCAGTGTGAACATACTTCCTCTAAGAGTGGTTAGTACACTACAGAAATACTGAATTTTTTTGGCCCAGGACAGGGCTGTATTAGTTTCACTGTGTTCTCTGGAGAGTACTGCTGTATTAACTGTAATGCCATGCTACTAACCTTAGACTGCATTGCAAACACACTCAGTGCTAAAGACACCAAGGCGGTAGCCCCCACTGCCCACAGCACTGCTTCCGCATCGTAGAACCTGAAAATGAACAGATGGTCCTTAGTGCTGTCGGTACTGGAAAAGCAGGGGTGGTAATAACTGTGGGGCACATTTTTGATAAATGTTTTTTTGGGGGAATTTTACTACTACTGAAAATGTTAACTTCCGTAATAAATAGAGCCTAAAAGAGCATAACATTTATAAAGCTACATATTGCAAGGCAAAGAGTGAATTACAATTCATTTTCAAATGGTACTTTAAAATATAAACATTACTACATCTAGTATAAGCATGTCAACATGCCTCCTACGGAGATGCCACAAGGGCAACGCTCTCAGGTTTGAAGACAAGGAAAACCCCCTTTTGATGATGTATCTTAAAGAGGGGGAGGAACTTTTGAAAAACTACAAAGGCTTTGGAAAGGATGTGTGTGGGTTGGTTGTTTGATTGTTTTGGCTAATTCAGAAGGAATCCAAATAGATGGATAACATAAGATAATCTGTATAATTTAACCTCTGTGCTTGCCAATGTGGGTGGGGTGGTTAGGGGTGGCGATGAGGTTGAGGGATACAATGCTGCACTGACTGGAATGCTCCATTTGGATTGTCTAATGTTTTATATATATATATAAATTTTTTTTTTTTTTTTTGGTCAAAAGGGTTTTACTGAAAGAACAAAACAAGGTCATGTTATTGACTATGGATGTTTCCCTGTAGGGACTGTAGTAAGTGTAGTGTAGGTGCCAACAAACGTCATGGGGATTTTAAATACCAGATATCCTGTATCTTTAGTGTTTGTCACTTTTGAAATAGATATTAATCAGTCCACAACATACTTACACCGTAACTGATCCAAGCAATAGACCCTCGGCAACAGTCTGTAGGGGGAGGGACAGGTTAGAACACACAGGACACTACATGTATTCGCTATGTTTATCCAGTTGAGTTCAACTGTTCTACTTACAAACAGTCCAAGGAAAATGAAGTTCAGTGGAACCTTTCGACGTATGTCACCACAGCAGGCAAGCACAAGGACAAGAACTACTGTCACAGCCCTTTGTAAGGAAATCACACACAGCTTTCAGAACTTCATCTACATTCGTCTACTAGTTTCCAGTTCCTCCTTAAACAGTGAGGCAGTTCCATGCTGGTACCTCAGCCTACTGAAGCACCATTTAAGGTGAAATTGGGAAATATGAATAAGAAGCTAGAGAATAGGAAGCAGACTTCTTGGAAAACTCTTGGAGCTCTCTCATCTGCGGTGTTCAGCACATAGCCGTTCCACCTCTTTCATGCACAAGCACAACCGCTCCCTGTTGCTGATTGGCTGGAGCAGTGTTCTACCTGAGCCACTTTGTTTGTTTCCCATTTACAGAATCAGGGCCAGCATACATGTTAATACTGTTAGCATTCGCTTCTAGCTTGTCTCACTGTAGAAAACTGTTAATAATAATAATAATAATAATAATAATTCTGAAAATAGTCATAGGGCCTGTCAACATACCATCCTACGTTTTCAGTTCTTGTACACTTATTGTTTATGTAAAGAAGCCTGGTGACTATCTTTGCCTGAAACTGGAAGAGTAAAACTTGTAAACTGTCACTGATTCCAGCTGCAAGTGTTGCCAAAGGCAGATGAGAGAGTCTTCCTGTAATTCCTGTAAGGTCTTGTACCCATTTTAAACTCATCTGCACAATATGACCAATGACAAATGGGGTGGATGGCGACTAATAGATGACAAAATATAGGGTAGAGTGTTCATTTGTGCCTTAATGGTACAACTGTGCTTGAAAGTTTGTGAACCATTTAGAATTTTATATATATATATATATATATATATATATACATATATATATATAGTATTTCAGCATAAATATGACCTAAAACAAGTCCTTACCGTAGATAGAAAGAAGCTAACTGAACAAAAGTGACAACAGTATTAGACTTGGTCTTTTATTTAGTGAGGAACATGATCTAATATTATGTATCTGTGAGTGGCAAAAGTAGAAAAACCTTTAAGATTGGCAGATAATTTGAAGGTGAAATTCGAATCAGGCGTTTTCAATCAATGAGATGAAAATCAGGTGTGAGTGGGCACCCTGTAAAGAACAGGCCTCTATCAAAGTCTGATCTTTGTGGACATTTATCATGGTACTGATAAAGGAGATTTGCAAGGACCATAGAAGAAGAGTTGTTGATGCTCATCTGACTGGAAAAGGTTAAAACATCAATCCACAGTCAGACACATTGTGTACAAATATAGGAAATTCAAGTTTCCCAAAAGTGGCCAACCAACAAAGATCACTCCAAGAGTAGGGGGTTAATAGTTCGTCACAAAGGAACTCTTCTAAGGTTACTTCTAATTAACCAAAGGCCTTTCTCACGGTGGCTAATGTTAATGTTCACCATTACCATAATGTTAATGATTCCACCATCAGGATAACACTGAACACCAACGGTGGGCATGGCAGAGTTTTAAGCAGAAAGCCGCTGATCTCCAAAAAGAACAGCCTGATCTGTAGGTTGCTAAAGATCATGTGGACAAATCAGGTTACTGGCAAAATGAAACATTATGTTTGGAGAAAGGAAAACACTGCATTCCACCATAAAAACCTTATCCCATCTGTGAAACATGGTGGTGGTAGTATCATGGTCCTGTTTTGCTGCATCTGGGCCAAGACGGCTTGCCATCATTGATGGAACAATTAATTCTGAATTATACCTGAAAATTCTAAAGGAAAACGTCAGTCATGAACTCAAACTCAAGTAATACTTGGTCTCATGTAATACTGGATCACTTTCCTCAATACATAAATGACCAAATACAATATTTCTTTCTCTTTTGTTTAGTTGAGTTCTCTTTATCTATTTTTAGGACCTAAACATTCTGAAGGGTTCACAAACTTTCAAACGGCACTGTATATAGTGGAGCTTTTAAGGTAGAAGGAGTTCATAATGTGGCTGCTGTTTGGAAATATGAAGTAGGTGTTTCTAATGAAGTGGCGGTATGTAAGCTCGCCCAAAAGTTTCTTGAAAGGGAATTTTTAGAAGCTTTACATCATTGTGTAGGTGAACCATGAGGAGTTTCTTGTCCAGGTTTTCAGGGTCTCCCTACGAACAGAGTAACAAATGACATTATAGCAGAAATTCACTTGTAAATTTCATTGTTTAATGATTGAAAGTAAAAGACCTGGGTCTCTCAGAGCAGGTGTGCTGATTCAGGAACAAACCTTTAACGCGTATACTATGAATTTACCGACAGGAATAGAGACTGGACATGCACTCTAGTAGACTCTGAGCCTATACTTGAGTCTGCTCTTATAACCACTAAGTGATCAGTGACTAATGTATATTACTTCATGAATAATCTTGATTTCAGGTCTTAAATTTAAAGTGAAAGTGAACTGAAAATCATAACACATTTTCATTCCACACTGTACGCCATTTCTGAAGAAGCTAGCTGGATGTCTTAATTAATATCAGATAATATGATCATATGATAAACATGTTATTATAATGTTACTATAATAGTAATCACAAATCAGAATAGAAACAGGCAAAAGTCACTACTCTTCAATCAAAGATTAGGAGAAAAAAATGTGTATGGTACGATGATTTAGGTTGCCTTTAAAGGAGCCATGTGTAAACATAAAAAAGAAGCCAATAAATAAGAAGCTTAATGCCAGTGCCAGAATGTAAATCCTGCATCATTTAAAGTGGTGGAGGAAAATTAAAACAAGAAGCTAATAAACAAGAAGCTTAGTGCTAGCGCCAGAATGTAAACCCTGCACCATTTAAGGTGGAGGAGGAAAATTAAAACAAG
>CM067479.1:12487310-12547761 GCA_034552555.1 Semaprochilodus insignis | reverse complement strand
TATATATATATATATTATATAGAGTGTAGTGCAAATAGACAAATAAGGACAAATAATGGAATTTAAATAAAAATAATCTTAGCTGTAAACGAATAAATAAAAATATTTGTAATTTAGGTTCTAAAATAATGGAATTATAATAAAACAAACGTCTTCGGTCTGTTTTTCCTTCACCACAAACAGCCATTATGTCTAAAACGAAAATCAACTCACTCGTTTGAAGCAGTGTTCCATGTCTGACTAAATGACGAGCAGAATTAGCTTTAATTTATTCGGATTCTCTTCTTCAAAAGCTCCTCCAGACTTTTTCTGAGAAATGTCAGTGCTAACCTGATCGTAACTTCACCCACCTGCGCTTCACCCGCCTGTTGTCACATTTGAAATGATGAACAATCTGAATAGCAGCCTAATTTACTTAGCAATAATGTCGGGAGGTTGCATTTAAATTTATTTGGTTTATCTTTTAAAAGTTCAAAATGCCTCCACACTTGAGACTTTCTCTGAGACATCGTTCCACCCGTGTTTCTCAGCTTCACAGCTTTAGCTTCCTTCAACGGTGAACCGCCAGTGCAGGTTGTCACGTGGATTTAATTTTTAGCAAGCATGCGCCATAGCCCAGTTAGAACTTAAATATATATTCATTATTCCCCATTTAATAATTATTAAAATGTCTTTTTAAATTCTTAAAGTTCTTGTGCATTTTTGTAAGCTTTTGTCTGTTTTACGAAAAGAAAAAGAAAAACTCGTCACTGTTGTTAGTCGACTGTTGTCTCCGACTGACGATTCGACTCGTCGACTTCTAGAGGGCAGCCTTACTGTACAGCATTAATAAATAATACATATTTATTTATAATAAACAGTGTCATATTGCTGGATTAATATAAGGATGCTAATACACCTATGACCTGATTGGGCAGCCATTTGTTGAGTTATATATGCATTCAGAAGCAGCTAGCTTGCTTGCTAAAGTGCTAAGGAAAATTTAACATGCGAGAGCTTGGCGAGCTAAAAGGTATGGATGCATTGCTGAATTCATTGGTGGTTTGGTCACCTTGGGCTATAGATTGGATAGGTTGGATTTTCTACCAAATGTGAGACACACTAGATCAGTTAGGATGCACAGTCATCCCCTCCATCTTGAGGTGCATTGTGGGATGTAATTAGGGGACAAATGTTCCCTGCTGTAATTTGTGATACCCTGGAAAGTGGCAGAATGCCCGTTTTGGATTGCTACACACAGAAAAGGTTGGTTTTCTGTGTGCTTTTGCATGTGTTTAACTGTGTTTGTGTGAGTATGTGTGTGCTTTGGGATCGGTTTGTGTACAGCAGAAAGGAGGAATCAGAGAGGCCTTGGGGAAGCACCAGTGCTGAGTGATGCTTTTTCCCCCCTCAGCAACATGAAACTGTGATGGTAAAAATTAAACTGTGGACCCTCCTTGATTTCCCATCAATGCATTCATGGGAAACCCTGATAAGAGTTGTTAGGATCATAGCTTGTTCGTTATTAGCGCAGAAAGAAAATTAGGAAAGAAAACACTGCAGTTGAACAGAACTTTCTATGCAGTCTTTTTAATTTTTTAATTTTTTAATTTTCTCCTTCTCTGTTTCTGGTGCCTGGATGTCAAAATAATGAAATAGTTACAATATATTGAATACTGAATTAGTGTCTCAAAATATCTTTTTTTTTCTAAATATTGAAATGTGATGAGAAACTAAAAATGATGTATACCATTTAAACCATGTATTTTGAAAGGTTTAAATTGTGTGGTGTTCATTTTTAATATTTGTTTCGTTAACCATTACAAGAATCATTAGATTACTAGTATTAATATTGAGACAGCACTATGTCTTTCTACCATATAACTGTAGTATTCTGTATATACCGTATTACTCTGCAGAGCTTTTTGGAAGCATAACCTGGAACGACAATTCAACACCAGTTTCCACACTGCATATGAAAATAACTGTCATATTATTAAAATTCTCTGGAGGAGTACCTGCACCTTTTCATAAGTCAGTTCCTAAAACAAGTCACACATGGGCACATGGCCTCACGATGCAAAAAATATCAAAAGTAAAAACTAACCTCACAGATGTTTCTAAGTAAAGTCATATTGTTGCCTAGCTTGGAAAAAAGTGAACAGTGGTGTTATGCATATTACTAATTAGTATAGTGTGAATGTTTGAGCATTGGCAGTAATTTCTGATTTATTCTCACTTTGATCTTACATCACCAATTGCTTGTATTTTAAGAAAAAAACAGTTGAGGTATTCTGTGTTTTTGATGGTAGACTTGGAACAATTGGTTAATTTTATAGGTAGAAAAGTGATACTGATATTTTTCTTGTTGTTTAAGGCCACATGTGTCCGACTCCAGTCCTGGAGGGCTGCAGCACTGCAGAATTTAGCAGTCTGTCTCATTAAATAGACAAGATTCAATTTCTCAGCTAATTAGCAAGGCATTCATGGCTTGAATTCAGAATGGGAGAAGAGGGAAAACAGTACTTGAACCGTGCCTGCCATGAACCATGTTTGACACCCCTGCTTTAGACTGTATGATCACAAACTGTCTTTTGATTTGTCATTAAACTGTACAGTTGCCACAAAGTGTATAAAGCGATACTGTGTTTATAATGAAATCTTCTTAAAATAAGGATAAGAGAGGATGATTTTCTCCTAATTCCAACGTTTTTTTTTTTTTTCGCAGGTGCAGCACAGGACGGTATTGCAAAGAAACAGTGGTGGAGAACAAAAGCTTCTACAGCGTTACCTTATCACAAGCCCTGTTCTCAGGGGAGACCATCTCTGACCGGTGAGCTTCCACTTTTAGGTTTTAGATTTTAGGTTAACACCACAACTTTGTACCAAGGTTGTGGAAATCTTTTAGAATGGTTTAATTTGGTGTATGTTGTGCTAGAATACTGTGCAGAAGTCAGAGACCACTTTTCTGCTATCTCGTTTCCAGTCCAACATGGCCATTAAACCTAAGATATTGATTTTTCTGCATATATTTCTGAGGAGATTAGATACAAGTTAATTCACTTTCAAAACAATGGGAAAGTCAAAGGAAGACATGTGAAAACATAAACTTTATACATACACATACAACTTTAAACATAAACTTAATAAAATATGCAGACCCCAGACACTGTCACAATCAGATGAACAGTAGATAAAGCTTTCATCTTTTAGAGATCAAGAAGAGGGGAGAAATTCAGGGAGCATTCTTGTCAGATCGGAAAAAATCCACAAGTGTTTCTGTTCATCACTGATGACAACCAGCGATGGATACCATATACTAACCTGCTTCCTACTAAAATACTACATGCCGATTAATTATCAGTTCTACTCGATTATCGTATGGCATTCATTGCCCAGTTTCCTGTAAATTTCCTTGACTTGGTGAAATCTACATTTACATGCATCTAAAACTGCATCAGACAGCTGACATAGTTGTTAATTGTTTGACAGATTAGGCAAGTTTAGATAAGAATTGAGATTTTTGAGCCCGGTTTTAGACAGCAGTTGCATGTTTGTGTGAACAACATCTGAATTGTATCACAGACGGCCCTTGTTTAGCTGGCAGGTGCTTTCTAATGTTTTATTTTACGGATCATTATCCCTTGTAAACACACTTTGATTACATGATTAACTGTTGTAGTTAAATTACACGTTTTGTCGGTCTGTTAGTTTTATTGGTTATGTTTGTCTGCACATTCTGTTAATGGCTAAATAAATTAATGTAATACGCTAAAATGGTTGCCCTTATTGCCTGAGTTTCCATTTAGAGACATGTAAAGAAAAAGGGTGATTTTTATATGTTATTGTAATATGAATGAAACATTCTAATTGGGTCCTTTGTGGAAAGATCAGAGACTTGGGTATGGCACTACGGCATCCAAAAGCATACTAATAAACAGGTATGAATTGTAACATGGATTTGGTCAGTGTTGAAGCATCATCAGTGGCTAAATTTGTTAGGTTACAGGTTTATGAAATTAGTTAGATTAAACCATTTTGATTTTGTATGCACAAATCATCGAACAATACCTTCATCAGGTTGGAGTAAATAATATATTAATTTTTATACTGCTTATCTTGTGTAAGTAGATCACAACAAGAGGAGACAGTCGCACCTTTGAGCTAGGGAATGCACATTTCTAAAGAACATATATTAGCTCAGAGTTAGCATTTTAGCTCATGGTTGAGATTGTGTGTACACTCATTTACACAAGCATTACACCTCTGTCAGTCAGTTAAACTAGAAAAGAATAGTTAACAGTTTGATCTTGTCATTGTCATTGCCTAACATGTTGCCCTTTTATTATTGCAATTTAGCATTTTGTTTTTACATAACAGTATATACATATTTGCAGTATTTACAATCAAAAAATAAAAACAAAAACCCTCCACATAAGTCGGCTCACTGTTTATTGCTATTGTACAGAACTGGACTTGAGAACCCTGCCACGAAATACACCCCAACATGAAATACAGCCGTTACGTGTACTGTATCAACATAAAATGGCTTATACTCCACTGTATTATTTAATAACCATTTAGCAGTGGTAAAATTATGTAGAAACATTGCAAATAGTCAACATAGTCAATTATTCAGTAAATGTTTCAGTTTGAAGCCTAACTCTGAATATTACTATTCACCTGTTGGCTCATTGGCAGTCTGTCAAACTTAAGCAAGCTTTGTGACTCTTACCTTATACACACACAGTTTATTTTGCTAACATGCTTACATTTGTGAGACAGTTTTCCCTTTCCATGCTGGGTAATTTTTTGTCTCTTGGGAATTTTCTCTTTTTTAAGGATGAAATTCTCTCTGTTGTGCTACGGCTCTGCATGTTGCATTTTTACAAGCACCACTCAGGAGGGTCCGTATAACATGATCAGAGTGTGCAGTAGGAGTTTGTGAATGCATAGCTGCTCTGCATGGTTGAATAAAAATCTTTGATGGAACTTGAACTTGTTTGACTAAATAGCAGTAACCCATGTCCATGATACTGCTATTGGTTTAAATGTTGTGGTATAATAAAATTACTGAATATTGACTTACATTAGACAACATTATTATTATTATTATTATTTTATTTATTTATTTTTTTTGGCTGCGTCCAAAAATGTGTTACATTGAGACTCTACCGCACTGTATCAAACCAGCCTAATGATTGAATATAATTAGTTTTTGAATCCTCACATCTAGAGTATTGCCTGTCTTGTATGGTCTAGTGCAACTGCAGCTGTTCATTCTAACCAAGTACGAGGCCTAATCAGTTGTTTGAAGACTGAGACCAACTGATTAAACAAGTGGAATCGAGTGTGCTTCTGCTTGATTGAGATGAAAGCGTTTGTGGGCAAGATTGGTGACCTTTAGTATATACCATTTGACAGTGGAAATGTGTCCACTAGTAGATATTTGCTTATGCTGTCCCCACCATGGTAGCTAGCTAGATAATTTGGGTATTGGGCAATGTGGTATGTTCTTCGTTATTGCTGTGTTAAGCTTGGAGGCCACGCTTTTGTAGACAGGCTACTAACTTATCATCTAATACCTTAAAAGAATGAATTTTAAATTGTTATCAGAGGCTCACAGTAGATTAAAAACATGGTAGTGAAAAGTGGCAGGCATACCTGCAGTATTTACCCAGAGAATTGTGTGTGCCGAGTTGAGGCATGTAAATGTAAAGAAAAAGAAATCAGTAAATGAGTTCATTGAGACTTATGATAAGTTTGATCTTGGTGCTGTAATGTGTTTAGAGGGAAGTAATGAATAATGTTCTTTGTTAGCTGTGTAACTTCAAATGGTTTTAGTATGTATGTTGGGAGAATAAGGTCCCCTCCCCCCTCTTTCAGGTTTTTGTTTTACCTTTGTGAAGATCACAGCTTTAATGAACTTCTACTTTGATCTTTGCTCTGGTGTTGGCATTGGAAATACTAAAGCCTGGAGTCCCATAAAGTAGGTTTTGAACTTCTTCGAAGTAAATATATCTTTCTTTGTATCGGAAATATGTTTCTTGATAGCCTAGAGCCTCAGCTTTTGGGAGGGAGTTTATGTGTTTGTGGGATTGTGTGATTCAAGCCTTTGGATTCGGTGACTCAGCGGTGCTTGCCTAAATCTTGCTTTTGTTTCTCAAAGCCGTGGCGGGAACGGCAGAAATGGCAGAGAGAATATACATTAGGCGCATTCAGTTCTGGTCCTGAAAAGTTTGGTAATCTCTCTGGTTTAGCATGTCTATGAAAGCTAGGAATTAACAAATAAGTCGAACGAAGAACTCGGCAAACTGCTTCCTCCTCCAGTACTGAAACGGATTCCTTCGTATGTGTTAAGACGCACACTTATGGCAACCTCTGTTGAAATACATTTTCAAGTTATATATATATATGTGTATGTATGTATGTATGTCATTTGTTAAAAAAGTATTTTTATACATCATACAAGCAACCTACAAGTCTCTGTACAAATTAAAATGGAAACATTGTTTCCAGAACTTACTGTGTATGAGCAGTTCAGCTGAATGCAGAGTGAGTGCGGACATTACAGCTAACCCCATAAGTGGGGTTAATTGTACCAGATGGAAGGGCTAGTTGTAGGAGTCACTGTAAAGTCTGGTAAGTCAGTGCAAAACAATTCAGTACAGTTCTGTGATGTTTGAGTCAGACAGACTTAGGAAATATATTTTGATTAAAGCAATAATAATGTTTTAGCAGAATGTTGTACTGACTACCTAATAGTAATTTTCTCATCAGTCCCTGCATTAAAATGTTTTGAATTGTTTTGTTTGCATGTCGGTTGTGCGGACGTACAAATATCTGTATTAGGTATAAAGCTATTGCTATGTTCTTATGAAATGCTATGAATGTGGATTGAAGTGTAAACTCGTAATACTGATCGTTTGATATTACAGCCTGCACATCCTATTTAACACAGACGTTTAAGGCTGTCATATCCCTTTATTCACTCGGAGTTGGGGGCTGACTGTGAATCAGTGCTGTTTGTGAAGTAGTGCAGAAAGGAGTAGGTTACTAGGAGTAGTTGGTGCAGACCGTAAAGCCGTTGCTCTCTCCACAGCAGACTGAGGTGCATTTCCCCACACGGACAGGCACGCCAGGCTGCAGCAATAGTCTTTGTCCGAACACTACAGTCACCTACATCTGTAACATGATTGAATCATATGTTGTGCAGGATGCAAAAATGCATAGATATTAGAACATTTGGAATTAACTAAACTACTAATAATTCCCTGAAGTCTCGTCCACACACGTTCACATATTTTACAAATTTATGTATTTTTGAAAACCTAGTTTTGCCTCCATGTATTGATCCTCCTGTCTGCACAGAAACAGCAAATTGTGTGTGCTCAGCAGTTTTGGGTGATGTTGGAGTTGATAACATGTTTGTAGTTGAATTTGGCTTTACTTTTTTTAATTAAAACTGCAAAAAGTGGAGGCATCAGAATGCACTGCGCACAGTTCCTAATGGAGAGTTGCCTGGACTGCAGATATTAAACATACCTCAGTGGTTCTGAAGACCTGTAACGAAAGTCAGATTCAAAATGAATACCAGTTCCAATATCTCTCTGCCTGATCACGACTGTGTGGACAGACTGTGATGTGGCCATGGCAGGGTAAACAATCTCACGGCAGGCTGTAGGTTTTCTTTTGCTTTTTGAAGCTTTTTATTGTCAAGCTAAATTGGTCTTTATGTAAAATATAAAATTGGTCTGGCGGCCGATAGGTCAAAGTCGATAGTGTTTGTAACATGCTGCCATCGTGTTGTTACAAGGTCTCTGCTTTAGCTTTGCAATCATGTTGCAGGGAAGAAAGGACAGCAAGTTACGAATGTTTTGCCTAGCAGCCACAGCCGAAGCCCAGTTGATGGAAAGATATGGGTCAGCGAGGCAGTCAGGAATAGTGAAAGAGTTGTGTAGTGTCCTCCACAAGAGGCAAACGATGTTTAACTTTCACGTGAATCCTGAGGCTGTATGGCTTCGACCCATGATAACTTGTTGGGGCAATATTGAAAGTTATGGGTGAAGTACATGCGACGTCACGTTTACACAAACAGATACAGTTGCAACGTGTGCTTCACTACTTTGGAATCAGTACAGCTTCGTCAGAACACCTTCCAGTCAGAGACACAGTTCTGTTTGTCTTTTAAAGGAGCAGTGTGTAACGTTCGTTTTGTTTGAATCCAGAATGACTCAGAAACACGATCCATGTTGTTGCTGGAGGTGGCGTTTTGAGTTCTTGGCCTTCTGAGAGTGACGGAGGAGCAGAGGCCTATTGCACAACTGAACATGTTGCCACCCACCATAGTTAAAAGTTAATTGATGTGTCTTGTGGGAATTGTGCTATTGTACTACCTGGGTCCTAGCCTGGACGGCATATAAGCATTCATCATTATGCTTAGAGGTGGGTGATGTGGCAAATATTGTCTAAAGAGGTTTTCCTGATGTGCGGTATGCTGCAGTATTTATTTTTCCATTTCATTATTTGCAACAGTGAAAAAGAACCAACATTGCAATCAGTGTTGCACTTAATGCACTGAATTTGATGTATTATTTGGCATGCTGTGTTGCGCTATATCCACTTAAAAAGGATACAATTTTGCTCTCTTCATAACGAAACATTCAGTTGGTCAGTGTTCTACAAGTACAGATGATATCCATGATTTGTTCTGAAAAGCATATTGTAATATCGTCATATTGCCCAACTCTGAGTAATCGTACTTATAGTTGTAAATAATTGGGTTTCCTTGAATATTTGTGCTTTGTAGCTATTATTAAAATTGTGGTGTTATAAGTTATGTCAGGAATCTTATGCATGTTCTTTCTATGTATGTATGTATGTATGTATGTATGTATGTATGTATGTATGTATGTATGTATGTATGTATGTATGTATAATAATTTTTGAGCCAAGTTAATAATGACATGAACCTCTAACAGTTGCTAATGCTAATAGTTGTGTGACAGTAATAGCATTTATAGGTATAAGAATAACGTGACTTAATTTCAGTCTGCACTGCTTGGATTTTAACCAGAAAGAATCGGCTTGGCCAAAAATAGGAATGCGGAATGTTCCTCATTTGGATCTCTGTTGAGAAAATCCCTCCCACCTGCTGCTAGGCCGTTTCCATGGCAACTCATGAGTCCAGATTTTTCAAGCCTCGTCCCCAGGTACCCCAAAAACTAAAGAAACCCGGGGAGACATACTTCAGAAACTGAAATAAATAAAGTGGACTTCTGAAAAGCATCGCAGCCAGGAGTTCAGGGTTACAGAAGAAACGCTAAAGCAGAGCAGTGTGTCATTGTCAACATTTTCTGAAGGATTCATTAAACGGTTATAAGTGCAAAGCTACTACTATGTACCTTTTTTATAAGCCTACAGTTCATCTAGATGTGACTGTTATATAATCTCCAGGTCAGGACAGGAAAAAAAAAAACAAAAACAGGCTTAAACCTCAAACTACTTCATTGTGTGTTTCACATGTTGTCTTTGCTTTGAGGAGTCAGTAAGAACCTTTTTCGATGGGCTTGTTGTGCACATCCTTGACATGATTATCAAGTTGAGTAGCTCTCAATGTGTAGCCCTCTTTCACCATATTGTCATTACAAGACATTTTCCTGATCACACAGTTATTAAACACTAGAGTATCGCAAATGGAAGCAATTGTTTTCTGCTCCTCATGCCTGTATTGTAGCAGCTCTGCGTCTGGAGTGAGATTTTGTGCAGTGCTGCAGGGTTCCTAGGCCCCATTTGATGAGATTTAAATTAATTCTGCCTCGATCCCAAATTCACCCCCCCCGCTGCGCTGCACAGTATTAACAAGACTCAGTCTCCGCCCCCTCACACAGCAGTTCCGCAGCAACATCCTCCCATGGAAGGATGCGGCTCAGCCAGTGGAAAAGCACATGACGCTTGGCTTCTTCCTCTTTGGCTCTCTTTGCCACCTTTATATAACACATTAATTTAAATATGTATCTGATGTGTCTATTAAAAGATTAGAAGAGGTTAGTAAGTATAACCTGTGATACAGAGGATGTGAAGGTACTGTGAACACAGGAAGGCCCATGGTATGATTTACTAGAAACTGGCTGCTGTCATGTTGTTGATGTTTTGATTTGTATTTTTGGCCTTCAGTATCATGTACAGTCTATGAACTGGTGAGGTCCAGATTGAGAACCACTGGGGTAACCATTTTTCACATAAAACGAGCACAGTGGTATTAGGCTTTTGGATTTGTTTTGCTGTATAAAGTGTGTTTGTGTTGTGTCTTCTTTTTGGTTATTTGACGTTGCAGTCGCTTTAACCATTCTAATCAATAGTGGCTTATTGGAACCACAGTTTAGCCGTCTTTGAACATGATTACAATATCTTGTCAGTTATCGTTTCTGTGATTAAAAATGAAAAAGATGACCTTTTGTATATGCTACTACTGTTGTATAAAATATATTCATATTTTGAATATATGTATATTATTCTTGCTGTGGTGTTACTATTAGTAGTAGCAATATTCTCATTTTTGTTTTGTCACTGTACCACCAAGCTTTTCTGAGCATATCGTAGTTATTGTCAACACTTTGAGTACTGGCCAGGTGCATGTTCATTATAAAGAGAATATGATTAGGCCTGTTTATCTGGATTTTTGTCTGTTTCCTACATATCGGATATAGTCCCTGTCCTAAACGTAGCTTTTTGGCCAACTGATGTATGTGAATAGGGCAGATATGAGGTTGTTTAAGATGCTCAAAACAGGTCTTTACCAGTAAACTTGAACATGTGGGCTTTAAAAAAAGAGTGCAGTCTGATTATTTCTTTACAGCTCTGGACGCTCTAGCTAGATATTTATTATTGTGAAAAAAATGAACCTAAGAACATGAGAAAGGAGTAAACATGTTGGGGGGGGGGTGTGTATGTTACTTACATACATACATACATACATACATGTGTGACAAAGCTGATCCCTATTTAAGGAGTTAAAGCATGAAGAAAGTTCCTGGTAGCTATATATTTTCTGCCTGTTGAATTGTCCCTTGACTTAACATATGTCTCTATCTTTGCCCTTAGCACAGTGCTTTTTAAAAACAAACAAACAAACAAAAAGAACAAAGGTAACGATAGCCCTTGGCTGTTGTAGGCTGGTTCTCTTGGAGTGAGTTGAGGTTGAGAAACGAGATGACTGTGGCCTCATACATATTTCATTAGCCTCCACTATACTGAGATCCACTTAGGTCACTACAAGCCTGAAGGAAGGCTAACGCTGGACCAGCAACCAGAGCTGGCACAAGATATTTTTTTGCCCCCATGCCAATCACCTCCTTTTTCCTACTAATTAAAATCTGTACTGATCCTTTTAATCTGCAGCTGTGATGTAACACAAGTGCATCTCGGTTTCTTAATGCATTTCTCAGTTGCTATAACTACAGAATGGAAAAGAAGCTTGCCTTAATTTTTAATGAAGCCCACCTTGGACTGTGACTGGACAGACTTGATAATCAATTTAGAACTTTTCTACAGGTCTAGTCCAGAGTGGTGAGGATCCACTAGTGAAGTGTAGTATGAACTTTATAAAAGATGCCCTGCAAAATTAAATGTTACTCCAGGCTAGTATTAGAATTTAAATACGGTAGCAGTTAAATTGCCTGTAAAACCTCTTGTCATATTACCTCATCATCATCACCATCTGAATAGATGATGCAGTTTAAAGCGTATTTCAAAAAATAGGTTAAAAAAATCATCATACAGTGATGTAGTAAATAATGTGACTAAAGCTGCAGGTGAACAGTAGGCTACATTTCCAGTGATGGGTGTATTGAAATGGGATAAAAGGACCATGGAATAGACTAAACATGAACTGCACCATTTCATTTCTCTTCTCCATATGACTGTTGTGTGCAATTCTACAGCTGTTTTCTTTAAAACCAACATCACAGTGTTCCAACACAAGTATTGAGAGTGTAATTAAGCCTGCTTACAAGCATATCAGGAAATGATCGCCCTGCTATCCGAATGACCAACTGTGACATAACATACTGTCAATAGGAAAAGGTGATGTGGGGTTGCTGACAAAGATCCAGTATCTAGCTTATTGTATTACAGAGAAGCCCTATACTGGTCTTGGATGATGTAAATTTAAACCAATGATATCATCTGCAGAAGTAGCGCTATAAACAATATTACTGTCAGTTATGAAGTTCCACATGCGAGTGTTACAGAGCCTTACCCTATAGCTCACATCTTCCATAATGGTAATATAATTACCATATGATTACCAACTGGGCCAGCTCCTTATATTACTTAATAATTTATAATGATAACTATATTCTGGCAGATGGCATGTAACACTGTTAATACCCTGTGGTTCTCTGTGTTTGTTTTGTTGGACAAATTATGAAATTTTCACCCAACTGGCTCTTTGGCACACATCAACTAGACAAGCTCATCCATTTTACTCTGCAGTTTCTCCAGTGAAAATCTCCAGCATTCAGGGTATGTTCAGTGTGTGGTTAATGAGTTAATGTTTGTACAGCCTGTAATTAAGTGCATTTTTTTGTATTGTATACATTTTTGAACTAACCAGTTATTACAATGATTATATAAAGAAAAACTTCAATAAATGAGAAGCAAAAAACATGTGGTATATAAAAGAGAACAAACTTAAATTTAAGCCAGTATTCACCAATCGGTTATCGGTGCTCTATAGTGTTTCTAGTGATGCTTATTAAACATTCTTCACAGTTGGTTTTACGTTGACCTCAGTATGCTTTGATTTAATTTTACTTAAAATAAATCCACAACACATCCATATTACAACAAGACAGTTCAAGTAAAGTTCAGGCACAATTTAGAACATAAGATCTTTTGGGGCTATATTGAGAAATGTGTGGCAAAGAAAAATCCAACCACTGTAGATGATCTGGGAGCAGCAATAAAGAATGACTGTCCAGTGTGAGGTTGTCTTCAAGACTAGTTGACTGACAATGCTAATAAACATCAACTGTAAAGTTTTCTTTTTTTTTTTTTATTCCCCATTTTGTGTCTGCTTTTATTATTAAAAACATGTTGTTGTTTTTTAAACTCGGAGTAATATTTTCAACATTTTGTAGGTCATGTAATAATGATGACCATACACTGCTTTATATTTTCCAGATTTTTTCATATATAATTAAAGGAAGCAGTTGTACTCAACTATGAGTGTATATACCTTCAGCTGATTTTGTCTTGTATTTGCCATGCTTACGAATAGTTCTCATCTTTCTTCTTTCTTTCTTTAGATTGTGTCACCTGGGATGCAGTCTCATGAAGTCGCCCACTGCAGCTGACATTAAAAGTCAGCAGAAATATTCACCTTTCTTCTTCAGACAAAGGTCCACCCATCATTCACCAACAGTCCTCCATCAAGGTTGCACTGTCACAGTCCCAGACTAGGTCATGGCTAGTCGAAGAAAGTCCACAACCCCCTGCATGATCCGGCCAAGTGACTTGGTGGAACAGGATGACTTGGATGACTGTGCGGATAGCACAGTGGAGAATGGGTCCTCACACGTGCCTGCCAGTGAGAACTGGACTGACAAAAAGAATCATGTAAGCACTACACAGGAGATAAATGAACCGGTGAAACCTGAGGCACAAATTAGGCCACAGAAAAAAGTGCAGGGGGGGTATGAATGCAAATACTGTCCCTTCTCCACACAGAACCTTAACGAGTTCAAAGACCATGTGGATTCCAACCATCCTAACGTCATTCTCAATCCTCTATACCTATGTGCCGTCTGCAACTTCAACACAAAAAAGTTTGACACGTTAACTGAACACAATGAGAAATGCCATCCTGGAGAGAGCAATTTTAAGTTCAAGAGGATCAAACTCAACAGTCAGACCATTCTGGAGCAGACCATTGAAGGTTCAAACTGTGCAGTGATTTATGATGCAACCAGTCCTCAGTCTGGAGAAGAGCTGTCTACTTTTCCTCTTAGCAAATCGATGCCGGTGAAGATAGGCAGGTCAAAAATTGATGGCAAACGGCCTTTGGTAGACAGTCAGATGGATAAACTCGCCCCAGAGCTACCCAAAAAACAGATCACTGCGGTGAACGTGAACGGAACAGTGTTAATCCCAGATGCGACACTTAAAGATGGACTCTCTCACATAATGCCGTCTTTGCAGCGTCCCCCCAACTACAGTTTAGTACCAAAAATTGCTGTCCCTCTGAACACCTCAAAATACAATGCATCCCTGGATGGCAACCTCACTCTCATAACGTCCTTCAACAAGTTCCCTTACCCAACCCAAGCTGAACTCTCATGGCTCACTGCAGCTTCCAAGCACCCAGAAGAACAAATTAAAGTTTGGTTCACGACCCAAAGGCTAAAACAAGGCATTAGCTGGTCTCCAGAGGAGGTAGAAGAGGCACGTAAGAAAATGTTCAATGGAACAATTCAGCCTGTTCAGCAAGCATTCACTGTCTTGCCTGCTCAGTTAACGCAATCCACGAAAGCCTCTCAATCCCTTATTCAAACCGTCCCCTGTCACCTTCTTGGACAGTCTGGCTTGGTGTTGACACCGGTTGCCAATGGGTCAAGTGCAAATTGTGCTCCCCTTGCATTAACGGTTGCAAGTCAAACACCACAGGCTGTTAAGAGACCCCTCACAGCCCCAGTGGTTGCACCTGAGGTGAAGAGGCCTTCGATAATCCAGACAGTTCAGACTTCTTCCAAGTCTGCCTCCCCTACGCCCAGTCTTTCTTCAGATTGCAAAAAAACTCCAGAGCAGATTAAAGAGCTTGCAGCCAGCTATACCCAATGCCAGTTTCCTGACGACGAAGAAGTGTACCGTCTTATTGAAACGACCGGCCTTTCCTGGGGAGAGATCAAAAAATGGTTCAGTGACCAGCGTCATGGAAAAACCGGGCAGCCAGTAAAGAATGACCTTACATTGAAGGAAAACCAGCCTCAGAAACCTGTTGCCACACAGTTTCCCCTTCTGGAAAGAGTGAAGGGCAAATCCTCTGAGCAAATGAAAATGTTGGAGGAGTGTTTCCAGAGGAGTAGCCTACCGTCACAAGCTGAGATTGAAAACCTTGCAGCGGACACAAGACTGTCCAAAACGGAGATTGATGGATGGTTCACGGAGCGCCGTGCTCTACGGGATAACCTCGAACAGGCCTTGTTCAACTCCATGGGCTCCAAAAGACTGGACAGGGGAACTCTGAATGGAGTTCATGAGCAGGAAGCGAGAGCCAGGTCTTCTCCCCTTCCCCTTCTATCCACCTCTATGTGCCCTGAAATTGAAATCAAGTCACTTGGCCTTCTTAAAGAGGTTTTTTCACAGACGCAGTGGCCGTCACCAGAGGAATATAATCAGTTGGAACTCCAAACAGGACTAGCACGCACAGAAATTGTACGT
Organism: Semaprochilodus insignis; assembly: GCA_034552555.1. NCBI lineage: Eukaryota > Metazoa > Chordata > Actinopteri > Characiformes > Prochilodontidae > Semaprochilodus > Semaprochilodus insignis. The sequence goes on along the minus strand of CM067479.1, from coordinate 12,532,341 downwards.
TGGTTCAAGGACAACCGATCTGCCCTAAAGAACGGAACCTTGGAATGGATGGAGCAGTTTCAAAATCTGAGCAACAAAAAGCACAATGGCCAGAACAGCGCATCAGTGATTGAGCCAGCCCAGAGTGTTTTACAGCGACATTTCCAGGATGCAAACATACTAAAAGGAGAGGATGTGGAGAAACTGGCAGAGCGTTCGAAACTCACCAACCAGGACATAGTAAACTGGTTTACCAGCAAGCTGGGTCATAACATGCCAGACATTAGCAAGAGCAAGGACCAACATGGCCAGGCAAGTGCGGACAATGGAAGATGGGTTAAGGTTTCCATGGTCACTGACAATGAAAGGAAAGATTCTGAGGTTCAGCGAGTGGCACCAGACCTTGAAGTGCTGACAGAACACATAGTGACCGGATGAAACAAGAGAGGTATGTATCTTACCAGAACACAATTGAAGTAAGGGTGAAAATATAACAACATCTTGTCATTATTATATATTGTTAATAGGTTTCTGAGCAAAATTGTGGATATTGTCAAAACTTCTAGAACCCTGAGTTAAGAAAAAAAACCCAGAATGTATCAAATAAATAGTGTGCACTAAACATGCTATATGGAAAAGCAACCAAACAGCTTATTTAACTGAAGGTGTTCTTTTGCACACCAAAAAAGTTGTTGTTTATATAGTTTGTGATAGCTTATTTAACACGTGGCATATCCTGTCTCGTGAACATTTCTTAATGGGGAGTGATATTTCTGCCAAATTGTCCACCCCTGCTTCTCAGTGCAGTTTTCAAACAAACTTTGTTTCAGATATTTAATGGATATTTAATGTAGCATGGTTAAAGAATAGGTTGCTCTAATTTGTGAAACGATGAGGGAGCAGGTCTCCTATGCTAATTTTGCAGCTCTAAGCCACTTGGGATGTTGGCAATTTAGTCTCCAGAAAAAAAGTATCTCTGCCTAGAGAGCACTCGTGCCTGTTTTAAGATCTTATCTGCTCTGTATATTCCAGATTTTATTTCCCATTTAGACTTTATCTTGTATTTTCAGTATGCTCATTGGAAGTTTTCTTAAAGATAAAATGTGCATTTTTATCTCTTTTTTTTTTCTTTCTTTTTTTCCCCCCTTTTTTGCAGGACAAAACAGGCTGCTATGACTAACCCTAAAGGGCAAACGAAAATAATCACATTGACATATTTGGAACCAATGATCTTATACCTGGACTCTGACATCATCAGAGAAAAAGAGGACTAAGAGTGTATGTGAAGCACTGGCCAGGGACTGACCATGGAGTGCCAAAGTCAGACTGCTATGTTACTATTACTACTTGGGTGTTTTTTTTTTTTTGTTTTTTTTTGTTTTGTTTGTTTTTTTTTTGTTGTATTATTATTATTTTTTAGAACCAAGGGCCCTTGTAAATATATTTTCCACAGATTTGTAAAGTTTTCTGAGGATGAGAGTTTTGTTACATTTATAATACAGTAGGTGTCCCCAGGCCATTTTGCTTAACCCTTCCAATGGAGTATTTAGATCTTTTGTGAAGGGGTGGTAAAGCGATTCACCTGCTGATAAACGTGGTCATAAAGGCACTTAATATTTCAAGTGGACTAAGACAAGCGGTGCTCTTTTGAAAACCATCTCATTCCTGAAACGAGGTGATCTATTATGGACTTTTCTTTGGACCATAGAAACATTGCCTGCAGAGTCATACTGTACTTTACCGCCAAGGGGACAAAGCCACATGGCGGACATAATCAAAAACTGAATTCAGTGCAGTGATGCACAAAACATGTAGTTCATGTTTGCAATATTACTATCACAGCAGAATCGTGTTGGCTGGCTTTTTCTGGTATTCAAGGCTTAGTTCCATTCGACGTCTCAGCTGTGGCCTGCTTTCCGACAGCTCAATGTATTCTTTTCCCCTCTTGCCACTGCTCTAGTGTCATGTTCAGACATGTATCAGGATTACTGTATTGCTATCGAGAATCATGCTTGCTCTTTCTTAAAGAAAAAACCGTCTGCTGTAACTCAATAAAACACAACCGATTGAAAGGCCGTTCATAACCTGTGGCCGCTTATTCATGCGCCATACTCCTCCTGAAGATCTGCTTTCCAGCAGGATTTAATTCCAACCTGCATTTAACAGTGGGCGTTGACCACTCATGTAGGACACGTTTAAAACTGTTTATTTTATAGAAATCTTCAAACGATTTGGTCCAGATGAACACTGCCTGTTTATTTTTGCTTTTTAGGTTCAAGTGTAAAAGCAACTGAGAGCCTAGTCTTTGCTAACTTTAGTCTATTGGTGCAGTAGATCAGTGGTTTACAGTCCTGACCCTGGAGTACCACTGAAAGACAAGTCACTTGACTTCATGTGAACGGCTGTTTGTCGTCAGTCAACATGCATTCATGTACATTCACAACAGGGATGAATCCCATCTTCATGTCTAAGTTGCATCATGAGACAGTTACGTGTGTTGTGAGACAGGTCTTGGGATCAGGACTGGAAAGCCATAGCTTATTTAAGCAGGATGGCAGACAGAAACGAGAGTAAAAATCAAACATTTCAATTAAGAACACGGGTCATTAGTCCGTCCAACCATAGTGTGTCCTTAGAAGTACAGAACCCGTTACACAGAACAGCAGTGACGTTTTATTTGACTTCCTGTGTGGAAAAGATTTGGCAACATGTTGCCGTATGACTGACACGTCTGGCTTACACAATCACATAACCATTTTCATTAATGTTCACGATTTCAATTATTTTTCATCATTTTTCAGAGCAAACAATGGCTGATTGACTCTATGCCATAGCAATCACATTCAGACAGCTACAGTGTACAGCCTAAAACACAGTCACCAGTGCTGGAAGGCACTGGACATGTAATTTCTCTTCTAATACCTGAAGTGTTAGATTACGAAAAATTCAAAGTACCGTAGCCTTCCAGAACTGCAATTGGACACGTCCACCATAGCATTTATTTTTTTAAGAATTTCAGTGGTTGTTACTTTCCCATAGCTTGATTATACAACTGCTAAATGCCCAGGTAGTATTTTAAGGCAATAATGACTCTCAGTATTTATCGTTTATGGCAGTTCAACTGTAGCTTGATTAAGCCTTTATGATAAGCTGCCATTTGTTCCAAATAATCAGCCTGAATCATGCATGGCTCCTTCAGCTGCAAGCTTTACTTATGACTCAGTTCAGATTACTCACTACTGGAAAGCTCCATCTTACAAGTTAGGACTTGGATACTTAATGTTATGGCATCCAGAGGTACTTATTCCAGAGATGCACCAAAGTTTTGTTTAGGAGGCAAGCTCGCTTAGCCCATTTGTAGACGTTATGACCTTCGCTAACTACATCAAGAGTTGTGTCTGGAGAAAGGTTAAAATAATTTAAGTCTTGAACAAAATCAGCTGACTAATAAAATTAATGATCACCATTTAAGACTTGTAGATCTTCGCAATTCCATGACTAAACAAGAACAAGTTAATATTCTTCACTGGACTATCAACATGACAACGTGACAAAATTGCAAAACAACTAAAGTGTTCAATGAAAGCATGTAAAATGAAGCCTGCATACACTGCCAGAGTGCGTACCCTCTGGTTGTGTTCTGGGGGAAAAAGGAATTTCAGTCCTCTGGACGGCGCCCGAGCACCTATTTCTGCAAGGCCGCCCGCTTCACACAAAGAAACTCAATTACGGTGTGACATGCGATATATCACGTCAAGAGCAAAAAGGTCAATAAACTCGCTGAAGTGATGCCGTGGAGGAGTTCTGTTTTAACTCTGTTCGTTTTGAGTTTGGAAGGAGAGATACAAAAACTAAACCGAAAACCTGAAACGTATAAAACTTGTGTTCTGCAGCATTGATGTCTCAGTATGCATGTAAGTAAGCATCAGTGTCCTCAGAGGCCCTGCAGAAGAACGTCCTCAGTCGTCCCCAAGCCGAAAGCCTTGACCCCAGTTGTGACGACCGCCACCGCCACCGCCACCTCCTCCTCCTCCTGCCTGCTCCTGGGGCACAGGTCTCCGGCTGGGTGGGACACCGAATCCAGACACCCCACCCCGTCGATTTGGGAACCATCGGTAGCTGTAGACAAAAGATACCAATAAATGTACCACAACTGGAAATTTCTCCATTCATAGAACAGAAGCGTAAGTGGTGAACTTGGGCAATTTCCACAATACCAGAATGCAATCGTGATGGGTGACACATTCTAAAATGGTTATCAAGTTGAAAGTAAATATGCCAAATTACACTTTTCCATGACAATTTTGGTCATAACTTGCTTTAATGATTGTAACATCAAGTCTAGTAGTTGTTGTTCATATAGCCCCTGCTGCGGAATCAGCTCTCCTTTTAAAGGGCCATGTCATTGAACCATTAGTGTATAACTAGACTACAGTCATTACTCTGGCAGCCATAGACCACTGGTATATTTCCACCTGTGCAGATATACATGGGGCTGCATGATAAACGTCCACCTAAACGCAACTGGTACTTGGAGACGTAACCATCTTACGAGTTGATGAGGACCGTCTGAATGCACCATAAATGGAATCGGGCTGGTTGATAGTTTGTTGTAGCTTCAAGACAAAGCACAATGACAACAGAACATTCTATTGTCAACCAACAGCAGATGTGGCGCTGCTAGAACTCCACACAAGTGTGTTGTAATGACTGTCATTCTTTGTATTTCAGAGTATAAACAGAATGGTGCCACCACAAATAGTAATGGAACAAACATGAGTCAACACAGTGAATGATAAAGCAACGTTAAGGAATTACTCCAGTTATTTTCGTCTTGATCATCTGTTTTGTATATTATAAGAGCGCATTATAAGTTCTGGTGTTTTCTAACTACAGGGAAATGTCTCTAAAAGAGGCATGGGGTAGACAAATCTCTGTGATTGACTTGCACTGAAAAATGTGAGTATTCTGTTTCGGGAGTAAAACCCATGTCAACAGATTACTCAAAACCCAAAAACTAGGGGAGAGTTGGGGACAAACTAACATGAGGTCAAATATAACATGGATATTGTTACTATCTAAAGAAAAACAAGCATCTCCAAAATGGTAACTTTACAGGAGAGTTAAAACCCATTTTAACTTTAATGTAAGTCAATGGAACCAGACCTCCCCCTCCCCCCCAAGCACTTTTGCGGCATTTCTGGTGGTCCACTCACCATAAAATATCCACACAATGTAAATGATAACTGCTGTGTTCAAATGATGCATAAAAGTACAAATTGACCAAAGTGGAGATGCACGTTTTTCTTTGGACAGTGACAATATTTTATGCATAATTTATGATTTTATGAATAATTTTATTGTGTTGATAATTTGCTGTTCTACTTTGTGGTCAAAAATAAGTTGACAACATTTGACAGCCACTTTTTACTAGCCATATACTTTAGATATACACCCATTGGCCACTTCATTAGGTACAGCGTCTTGTATCTATACTGTTTTTGTCAGTATAGTTGGTCCTGACCATTGAAGGACAAAGGAACAAAGTATACAGAGAATCAGGTGGACTATGAATGAAACGAAGCGTCTGTATCTGAGCTTACAGGAACTGCGGAGTGGACAGGAAGGATCTGCCGCCCAGGTCCATTGGGTATTTGAACATGAGGAAGAAGTAAAGGTGGCCCACTAAATTTCCAATCAGCTCATTCACGACTCTTGAGTAAGAGGGAAAAGAAGAAAAACAGATTGAGAAAATAATGCATTACAGTCATTAATAAAAAAAGATTAGTCATTGTCAATAAGTAATTTGTTCAAAATCAATATTACGTTGGGAGTTTTAAAAAGACCTGGATACATTAATTCAATTTTGTTGTTTGCTTTGAGAGAGAGATTTCAATAATATACTATCACAAACACCTTGTCAAATTTCTCCCCAATTTAGTCACTGCAAATCCCTTCTAGTTCATTCTTCACCGTTACACGATTCTACCGAGCCGAGAGGGTGAAGTTAACACCCGCCTCCAAAAGCTCTTCCACTAACTCAATGTCTTTGGCCACCTCAACACACTTTGAGGAGAATGCTAACTGCTAATTGTGTTATGTCAGTTAAGAAATTACTACATATAGTTAGAACCTCTTGGACTCCTATCAATGTATGGCAACGGGATTGCAGAATATCGAACTCCAGATGATGGGGGCCAACATGCCAATGTTTTAAACACAGTTATTCAGTAGTAACCGAGATAGAATATTCATTGTAATTACCAACCACAAAACATCATTTAAACTGCTACCGACACAGTTACAATTTATCTGGAAGTCGGAAAGATGCACTATATGGCCAAAAGACTGTGGACACCCCTCCTAAATCTTGAGTCCAAGTATTTCAGCCAGGCCCATTGCAAATAGGTGGAGAAAATCGAGCACATAGCTGTGCATTTCCACAGACAAACACTGGCAGTAGAATGATTTGGACTAATGAGATCAGCGACTTTAAACTGGCCATGAGTGAGTTTGTGAAATTTTTGTCCTGCTAGTTCTGCCCCAGACAACTGTAAGTACTATTACTGTGAAATGGAAGTGTCAAGAAGTAACAAGAGCTCAGCCAGAAAGAGTCATAAGAGCTGGGCAACCTGGTTTGCCAAGTTTGTGTGGAGGAACTGCAGTGGCCTGCAAGAAACCCTGACCTCTACCACCTTTAGGATGAATCGAAACGTTGACTGCAAGTCAGGCCCTTCTCGTTCAACATCGTCGACCGGATGCACACAATTTCTCACAGACACACCGTAAAATCTTTACAAGCCTTACCAGAAGAACGGAGGCTGTTATAGCTGCAGTGAGTGGGACCAATTCCATATCAATGCCCATGGTTTTGGAACCAGATGTTCGACAAGTTGTCCACATACTTTTGGCCATGTAGTGAATGTTCAAAACAAGGTTGGGGGTTGTGGGTAAGGGGTATAAAACAGTGACTTCAAAGCAAATAAACTAGCTAAACTGTAAAAGTAATTACAAGTCATCTAATGGGAAATAATAGTTTCCAAAGAGCATGTGGAGGTGGCAACAGTATCCAGGCCTTCAGTTAACTCCAAGTACTCTGACATTTGACTCTCAAATTGAAAAGGTTCTTACGAGCCACCGATGATATAGTTGAATCCCAGAATGACCCAGGGGAGATAGCATGCCTGCAACCGTGTAGACATGAACGTTAAAAGACTTTAGTGCTGGTGTGAAAAGAGAGACTGAATCAGTCAAGTTCAATTCCTACCTTGAATCTGGTACCAAACCAGAAGGATACAATCATGTCCCGATTCAGCTGGGCCCAGACATACAGGACGGACATGATCAGAGGGATCATGAGCAGCTAAGGACAAACAAACAATTAATTAAACAGACTGACTTTCAAAGATCAACGATGCTCCCAGATACTGACTTAAATACACAGAAGATGTATTTACTACCATTAATTATAGACAACCTGGAATCAAAGTGGACATCATATTAACCACTACTGATCATATCACTGAATAGACGTTTATCCATTACAAATATTATAAAACCATGTGCACCAGACGGCGAAAATTCTATTAACTCACATCACCTCGAACCACCCCGTCATCAAACGAAAACCCTCAGTTCGCTCAGAGATTAACCCTCTTTGATATTGCGTTTCACTCAAAAACATCATGGGAAATATGGTATAGTTTCCAGTTTACGTTGAATTTAGCATCCCGTAGCCACAAATCCGAATGTGATGATCCGATCGCCTCCCAGTCAAAACACAATATATCCCTTTCCATGCAGCTTCTGCATTCAGGTACCAATCAAGGCCCAGTTTCCTAAAAGCATCTTGGTGTTAATTGGCAGACAGAGTGTTCATTCTGCCATTCGAGACTCAAGTTTTGTGCTCGAGATGCTTTTGGGAAACCCATCCTGGATCTCGTTTCCCTGCACAGCATTAAAATGTTCAGAATAGCTAGTGCCAAACTAGTCCCAGGGCAAATTAGCATTAACAGAAGAACGAATACCCCGGGTCAAATGGCATGCTTTGTTGATACTGTTTTAAGTAAAAATAATAATTCATACAGAGAACACATTTAACTGGGACGTTTGTGCAAGTTTTAGAGCACAGTTTCTAGTTGCTTAAAAAAAAAAAAAAAAAAAATCATAAATGTGGCAAATGAACAGTAATTAATCATGAAAATGTACAGAAGTACGAAGTAGAAGAATGTGTAAACATATTTCGATTCTAACATCAACAAAACAAAACAGAATTTGACCGGGGTGCCTGAACAAACAAACATATGCACAACATCACAGCAAAAGCTGCGCAATGGCTCCTGTTACAACTCTGACATGCAGGTCATCTCGCTGCAGTCAAGCGTCTTTACACTCTTCCCAATAAATAGAGCAACTTGTTAGACGAGATACTCCGAAATAAAACTGAAAGTTGTGGGCGAAGCTCATGTTATGTCAGACCATGGATGTAGATGAACCCTCTGCACTGCTTTCAGATTACACACAGATCTGATCACAACATGTGTCTGACTGCCTCGGGATCAGGACCCGTTCCGGGCACAAACACAATTACACCTGCCTCTTGACTGCGTATACATACAAAACCCAGATAAAGGACACATTTCAATGCCGAGTGTAATCAGGATCTATAAAGACTCCCGTATGCAGGACTGTGCAAGAGTCAGAGATCACCCTTTCGTTCATCATCCGACAAGTTACAGCCGTGTCCTCCCAACAAAGGCTGCTCCCGAAAGGGTCACTGACATTGTGTTCCAATAAAAAGACGTTTAACACAAGCAACTACACAAACTCACTTCAGCTGCCTTTCGGAGGACTTCCTCATGTATTTGGAAAAGGGCAACTCCTTAAACCCTGCAAGACCTGGTACACCTCCAAAACTCACCACCAGATAAACAGGACTTCAAGTTTTAATATTTGAGAGACAGGAGCAAACTAAAACTCTGCTCTTGCTTCAGAGCTGAAAAAGGAATCCACAGCTGTTGCTGGAAAACAAAAAACTGCACATACAGAAGGCAGTATGTATCCCACAGAAGCAATAAAGGACACTTTGAGCCATGTCTACAACCATCAGTCCAGCATAGTGAAGAATCAGAGCATGTGCAACATCTGGAGTGGGTGATTTGCTTTTGACTGATTTGACCATAAATGCTCAGAAGCACAAAACAAATTGAATACATCGTTCAATTTGAATTGGGGGGGGATCCTGGCAGGGTAACCCCAACTGAACAATTCAACTGAGCCTTACCACCCCCGCCCCTCCAGTGCCCTTCCGGAGTCCAGACCGAAACATCCCCAAATGCATTTGGGATTATTTGATCCGTAATCAAGTAATCAAGAAGCAACCAACTTCTAAGACAGAACCATCTCTGCACATTTCTTTGAAAAACTGAAAGCAAGTCTCTCAAAAGTGTAATAGAAGCAAAACAGGTTTACAGTTGTGTGTAATTGTATGGTAAACAGATGTTTGGTTGGTTATTTTGCATGACACTGAAAATTGAGTAACTTGCACATACATAATGGCTGTTTTGGCAGTTAATGGCAATTATGATCATACATCACAACCACTAACAACAACAAATCAACCCACTAAAATGCCAACACAGTATTTTAAAAACAAAATGTAAACAAAAACAAAATGAGCAAACAGTAAATCTAACATTCATTTATCCCTCTTATTCAATAACACAACTGGGCAAGGGATAAAAGAGGTTTTATATCTACTGGATTGAATCTTTGGAAGTCTATAGCGAGAGCCTGATGGCAAATGAAAGAAAGGGTGGTCTCTGACTTTTGCACAGCACTGTAGCTTGCTAAATAAACAGGTGAGGCACTGAAACTTGTAACAGTCCCTTGGGAAGAGGCGGGGGGAGGTACAAAAAAAAACAAAATGAGTCAAACTGGTTTCAGATTCCAAGCAAAATTTAAATAGGCTTCAAAGGTTTTATGTACCAATAAAAAGCACTACACAGAATTACCGTCTTCATGGTTCATAGAGATTCATATAAAGGTTTGTGGCAGATTTAAAGGATGTTACTTTGATCAGCTCGTTGTTCCGTTTTACTAAGTGCAGATTTACTGCACGACTACAAAATGGTACAAAGAAACAATCTGATATATGGTTCCAGTTTCCCAGAGTGGAACAGCAAACTAACCTGCATGTCCATCATTAGGCCCGTTATCTGAATTATGCTGTTAAGGACGACTGAAACCAAGAAAGGACACAAAAAACGATGAACTGAATTACAGGTAAACTGCCTTATTTTAAACCATGTGGTCACAGTGGATGAACTCCTCCAGCTCTGAAAGTTGCTGTTATGCAAACTGCAGTGCAGATAAAGATTTTTCACAGCTTCGAATCCCCCCACACCCCCTTTTTGACCGCACTCAGCATTTTTAAAGCATTCTGTTAATGTCAAAAGGATACAACAATGCAAATCCAGTTGAACAAGAGCATGAAAATGTAGTCTGCTGGTCTTCCATCAAAGGCCCCTGAGGAAGAAGATGTAAAAAGAACAGATCAAACCAAACATTTACAAGAGTGTGACTGATAAAGCACAGCACATTGGAGCCAAAGATCTGAGGTCAATGTAGCTAATAAGAAGTGAGTATCAGTATCTTTAGTGAAGTAATACTATTTAATGGGGATGTTCTTATCTGATAACTGTGTTATGGATATTTTACACCACTGCGCTCTATCTAAACTACAGTTATGGCTGTAGAGGTGAGGGGAAAGGAAAAAAAAAAGAAAAAAAAAAAAGATTTCTCATCTACATAAGATACGAAGCACTGCTCTCATGAAGCGACACAATCTACATGAGTGCCCCCTTGTGTAGAATATTTCACCTGCTAAATGTGAGTGAGTGAGAGAGTGAGTTACAAGCCATGGAGTGCTTCATCCAAAAAGGGATCAAAGTGGGCTTTGTCTACCAAAGCTCCATTAAAAATAAAAAAATATAAACATATATTATAATATAAATAAAAATATATATACATACATACATACATATATACATATACACACACACACACACACACACACACACACACACCCCACTGGGTCTGATTTGTTAAAAGTGTAAGCATTTTAAAACAACATTCAGCGTTAGCCAATGGTTGTACCCACAGGCACTGCTCCCCGTACTGACCCAATTTGGATCAACATCTCTGTTTTTAAACATACCAGAAAGATGTGATTGGATAGTTTGACTGTTTTATAAAAGAGCATATATAAACACAGTATTCTTACTGTGTACCGGGTGCTTCTACATAAGCTGTGTTTTAAAATGGGGTTGTCTGCGCTGCCTTTGTTCATTCTCATTACGTCACCAATTCCAAAAAGCTGGTACTGTGTGTAAAATGCTAATAAACACAGAAAGTGCTGTGTTATATGGAAAACGAACTCAAAAATGTTTGGCAAAAAAACCAAACAAAACAGGCAATATGATGCTTTACCTTCTGAACTTCATTGTTATTTGTAAATATATGCTCACTCCAAATTTGATGCCTGCAATACATTCCAAAAGAGTTGGGACAGGAGCATGTTTACCACTGTGTTACATTACCTTTCCAATTACTACAACATAATAGTCATCTGGGAAGTGAAGATAAATTGATCCAGGTTTAATAGCTCATGCAGGGATATCAGTTACAGAAGCATGTTTAGCGCAGCGTCAGCCGAAGGACTGAGGGTCACGACCATTCATTTGTGGTTTTCGGCTATGTTTCATTAGGCACAGAGATTTCTCAGAATGGCCTGAATCCTATTATGTTATTATGCACTTTAGAAACAGCTAAACAGCTCAAGTGCTTGTAATCACTAGCTGAGGAACGTTACATTACATATCTTGTCTTCATACTGTACAGTTACTTTGTTCTGTTATTTAACTGCCTTTTAACTATGCTCCCAGCTTTTTTGAAACTAGGTCTGTACATTAACATTTAATCTAAGAAAAGCGAAGCGGACTACGACTTACTTTCTCCGCTAAGCGCTTTAAAGAGCCAAGAGTCTAGCATATCACCATAAACACCATAAAATCATCACTTGAAAAACATCAGGTTAGAGCACCACACTACATATACAATATAAAGTATAAATATACAATATAAAACTAAATATAAAACTGCTCTATGTAAGATTCGGGGATTCAGAGACCTCTCTGGTGGAAATGTGGAAGTAGTATGTGGGTTGATGCTTTGGACACCTTGCCCAGGCGTGTTGAAAGAGTATTCAAAGAGAACTCAGTCAAACAACACTTGAATCTCAAGTCTTCCGATGATGCAAGTCAGTGATCTACTACTGTTATTGTATCTTCATCAGTATAATGTTGTGTTTGCCTTCTTTTGCAAGTGAGAACAACAACACCCCCTTATTGCTTTAGTAATAAAATTCCCATTTCGACTACCTCACATTTCAAACGACTGCGATATTTAGGGAGCTCGTCCATACGCACACAGCAAGCTACATAACGACGACATATTCCAAGACTTCTAGAGACATGCAGACCTACCTGTTTCGAGCCTGGTGGAGTACTGGTAGAGGAAATACAGATTGACCAGATAGAGAAACCCTGTTCCTGGCCCAACTGGGAAATACAGTGTTGAAGTGAACGGTCTCCATATCTGTAGGAAGACAAACGAAAAACAATCCTTAAAAAAAATTGCTGCGTAATCCAAACAATATGTACACAAGTGCCACTTCTAAAGCAAACAGCAGAATGCCGGTGTTTCGTAGCACGAGAGGTTTTGTCTGGCTGTGTACGCTGCCTGCTGAGTAAATGAGAGGCATTGAACACCAAGCTGTTTTCCACCTGTCAAAGCTCCAGGCACAGAGCAGTTTTGACAAGCACAATATGCCCACAGATGCTGCCACTGCCTGAGACACAAGGTGTGATAAAGCAGAGCGGCTGTTAAATGATGTCACCCTGTCTCTGCTACAAGCACAGTGGCCGAGTTTGATTCCCCCTCATCACTGCCAGGCACCGATGGTAACGGATATAGGAGCAGCAATGCCGCTGGAGCGGTACGTGAAGCAGCCGAGTCGGGCAATTTTATCTGCTCCGTCATCCATATTAGCCTGGTAACTTCCTGGCATGGAAAGTGGGTCAGTAAACAACAGGCATTTTTCCCCTTCCATTCACAGCCCCTCCTTCTCTGTGACTCTCAGTTTTTGTAGCCATGGAAAGTTGACATGAGCTTTAAAAAATTTCTGTGACTAAGGACGGAGCGATATTGGGAATTCTGGGTGAATGCCGATAACCTATATTTTACCAGTACATCTCTAGCGGTGCAGAGAGCAATGGCAATATATAAACATCTATGAAAGGCAGTAACTGATTGACATTACATAGACAGTAACACCTAGTTGTATAGGGTTAACTAACCATTCTGCTGTTAGAGTACAATACTGCTTAATGTGTTCTTAAAATATCAGCTTGAAGTATCTGTCAAATCTAAACATCTGTCCAATGTTGGTATTCTATTGTATCATTTTACGTTTAAGCTGAACATTTCATTTATTTTAGATTTAATAGAATTTGTCCAAAAAAGATTGCCCTCTGGTATGACAATTTCTAATGAGAATAAGGGGTTCATATAGTACCTAGACAGACAAGCCAAAAAATGATTACTCATTATTAAATGTATTCTTTTTATTGTTTTTTTTTTTTTTATCTCTTTATTATTCTTTTATTGTTTAATACTTACTCCAAAAAACACTAAATTTAATTATACGGCATTACTATATTATACACACACATTGTTGCATGCATGTTTGGCTTATATTTGTTTTAATTATTTTCAACCTGTTTTAAATGAATGTTACTCTTCTTCTATCTTATGTGCCAGCAAGACACAGCTTCACACCAACAAGCCACATTTTCAGACACTACTACTTTTGCTGTCTGTAAATTTAAGAAACTCAATGCAGTAAAATAAACAGATTCCACACAACACCAAACCAATATTGCCCAAGAAGTCACCCAAATATCCAGTTCATTACCCATGAAAACAATGTCATATGAAACATAAGCACATCAATATCATTTTGCATCATTGTTAATATCAATGGGGTTCATTCACCAACTGTTCTGAGGTAAGGACACACACACACACACACACACACACACACACACACACACACACACACACACACACACACACACAAACAATTAGTAGAGAATGTTCTTAACTACTAGTAATAATATAAAATCTACAAAAGGTTATATTACTGCAGTACTATCTTTTACAATGCTGCAATATATATAAATGGGCCCTCTAACCAATCACAGTGGTTTTAACTGTGTGCTGTCCAATCACAGTCCCAGATGCATGCTTCTGAATGAGTTTGCTGTATACTCCACTATTATATAAAGTTAAAAATGATAGATACATTTTCTGGAAAAAACCCACTTGCCATCACAGAAACTGTACGATCATAATAGTAGATAATAAAAGATTTGTTTCATTTCATGCACAGACCTTATTTATAGTCACAGACCACAGTCTGTGTCTACTGGGATGAATTTCATGTTATATAACAGGCTAACACACCAGTGGGCATTTTCACATGAATGGTCCCATCACTAACAGTGTGGAAAACTTTTAATAATTATTTGCGCCAAAATCCTCTGTTTAGACTATACTTCCTGGATTTAAAAAAAAAGATGATTTTCAGTTATCTTTTCAGGTGGTCAAATTTATCCCTGATTTACCGTATCTCCATAGAATGCCATTACAAAAAGGTAAACATGGATTTTGAAGACAAATTTAAAGTAAACATTTTTATCATCCATTTAAAATTACGTCAATTATTTTCAGGGCTGTGTATTGGCAAAAACCTGCTGATGTGATACACATCTTGATACAGGTGTATCGATATACATCGATATCGATTCAATATATTGCGATTCTGTAAGTAAGGTGATATTGCTACTGAAATAGGAAAACTGCCAAAGTATAAGAAATACACCAGCATATGCACAAGTTTGCTAGTGCTAAGGTTAGTAGCATACCCATACGCTACTCGTTTACATTGGAATGGAGGAGTCTAATGGCTGAACACTGATAACAACACTGCCATCCGAGGTCTGGGGTTTAAAGGCACCACAAATTGTCGTTACCACTGTCTGCCACCAATCTACGCACGTAAAGTATTAACTAAATGAATACTGTGTTTTTGAAAATCAATATCGTATCTGAAAATATAATACTGTGACATTTTATTAAACTCTAATATTACATGCATTACATATCCAAAAATAAATATCAAAAATATATCAAATCAATGGCAAAACTAAATTTTGTCCATATCATGCGGACCAAGCGCTCATCCTTAAAGCTCCAACAACAGAATCTGGAGGAGCTGCACCATGGACAGCCTGTCCAGGGTCCTCCTCTTGCAATGTCGCATAAATCAGGCCCTGCTCGCCCACGCAGTGAGGTGACCTCTATGGACTGCGGCACAGAGAGAAGTGGGTTAAAAAGCACAGCAGGGCTGCCTGGGAGGGGGGACGGGGAGAAGGAGAGGCAGGGTCAATCCAGCGGACTCTCACCAAGCAAAATGATTCGCTCACACAGCCAACTGTGCAGCCGCTTCAACACGGGTACCAAAATACTACGAAATGCATTCAGTTTGAGATGAAGCTCAGCTAATGCAATACACAGAAGGGCTGTTATAGTTTATTAATTAATTATGATGTTATGAACTATTAGGAACCAAGACAATAATTGAGATAATAATAATCTGCATTTAAACCTACATTTAAAAGTAGTTATTTTCTTTTTGATTTCTCAAAAACTTGAGTGTCCAAAATCCATAAGTAGCATCAAGAATTGTCATTACTGAAACAAATGTTTCCAGCAGTGAAGTGAACTCTTGCATTTGAATGAAAAACATATATGACTTTATGTGTGTACAGCGGTTTAAAGCTGTGTTTGCTAGTCATGAACTAACATGTTTAAGTTCTGCTCAAAATGAGCTTAAATTGTCACTTTGCTGAAGTTTTGGTAGTATTATGATTGTTTTGGTATGATAAATTGAAATTCTTAGCTTTATTAAAATAAACATAATTAAAATATTGGGTCACTCAAAAGTCAACAAAAACAATATAAGATATACAATATAACAATGTAAGAAATAAAACAGACAAAGACAGACAGTGCACCCGCATTTCCCCATTTTATAAAACAAAAAACTGCCATCAAAACCTCACTGTACATTTTCTATTCAACATCTCACACCGTACCGCACTAAGCCCAGTTCTACAAGACTAATTTTGCTCTCTGGATAAACTATTATCACGATCATAACATTTATTAAGACAAAGATAAAATACTGCTATATTGCCCACTAGTCCAATACATCATTTGGTAATGATATTAAAAAATTGTGAGGCTGATTTCAAATGGGAAACATTTTGATGACCTATACTATCAGCTAACAGCTTCATACTTATATTTTAGATTTTAAACTTTATTAGACTTTATTAATCCTGCAGTAGTTTAAGTTAAACAGCATTTTACTGAGAGATGTGATTGCCAGTTCTCACTAGTAAATAGTAGCCTCATATATGGTGTAGCAGTGGAGGTGGAGCTACACCAGGAATGACCATTTTGTGATAGTCTTGTGCTAAATGGGAGGTTTAGATATTTTTACATGGCTTCATGTTATTATGATTGTTTTTCGTGTTTAGATTCACCAGTTTAGCTTGTGTTGTTGTTATTTAGTTGACAGTGAGTCTCATTATTTTCCCCAGTGGAATGACTAAGGTTTTTTCCTGGCGGTCGGAAGGTCATGAGTTTAAATCCTGGTGATAACCAAAAGATTTGCTAATGATCATTCTATCAAATGTATATTTCCTGTCTTCCTCAGATTATCCTTGTTTAATATATTGTACATATCAGAGGATTTCTATATAGGACCCTACTGTATGTTTTCTCTGTATATTATATATATATATAATTTTTAAATATTTTTAGTTAGTAAGTATATTAATGCTGCTCTGCTGTAGAGTAATAACCTGAGCCTCACCACGAGGATTTCAACGTATGAATGTCCTGACTTGAAAACTTGAAAACCGGGGCCAATATTGGACGCTTACCAGCCAACAGATATATCAGTTGGGCTCTACTTAAACTAATGCAGGTTCAACTTTATCTATGATACGGTGCAAGGTATATCTTAAATGGCAGCATGTACTAATTTCACTTCAGTCCCCCCCTCCCCCCTTTCATTTCTATATTCTGTTTTTCCCCCAAACTAAACAGTGAAACACACTGACTTATACTTGTTCTGATGGTAGTTATTAGTAGGCCAAGCCTGGGAACAGCACTGGCATTAGTGTGCCAGCATGCTGTGTCGGAGGGACAGAAAGGGGGGGCATCTGAACAATAGCAAGAGGCAGCTGCCAAGGTCCACCCACTCCCTGTGGATGTAGGGTTTATTTGACTTTGCCTCCTTCTTTAGAGCTTGCACCAGGAACCGAAAGACAAGAACAGGGCAGTATAGAAGGGCTCTGCAGTCCGTTGAGCTACAGATGCAAATTATCCTGAGCAGGGACTTTCAGATGCTGAAAAATATCCATCCAGCTTCTCTACTAATGGAGCTAGAAAAACGAGTACACGTGAACAGCAAAACAAAACTATGACTCTAAAATCATGCCCGATTCTACACTCCAATGGCTTCCAAAGCTTACACTTAAGGTGGACTCTGTAGAACTAAAATCACAGATGGAAACAAAGACAGTCAAATTGGCGGTCATTAGAGAAACTTACAGACTTGTTCATGATAGTACTGATAGGAACCAGACATCTGATAGATTTAGTGCCTATTAAAGGTGCCATGGGATTCCCTTTTTCAGCATTTCCAATGATTCTCTGATGTCTACATAGCAACTCAGGTCAGGGTGAAAAATTAGCTTTTACATGCCCATTTACTTTCCATGAAAAAGTAGAGCTCTTCTGCCTTTTTTGGTGAGTTAATGAATAATATGATGAGCTCTGATCTGACTGGCTGATTTATGGTTTGACAGAAGCAACACCAGTGTGCAGGATTCCAGAATTTCTGGAACTGACTCCCCGACTTCATTTCATTTTAACCTGCAGCCAGAATTCTTTGAAAAGAACAACTTTTTTTTTTTTTAAGAGGCTGAAGTTGGCTTAGTATTTGCCAGCTCTCTTTTCAACGTTTCCAGTCCACCTTAAGTGATGCAGCAGTTACGTCTCCAGAATGTCACTTTAGTGCAATTTAAGGTGGAACAGAAATCTGAATAAGCAAATGAGCAAAACAATATTTGGTTTTGGTTTATGTTTTCCTGTAAGGTGTCTAATAATGAATTGTTGCCTGCCAAATCATGAAGAGAATAAAGAACTGCAGTGCAGGACAAATATAAACCGTTTCTATGAACAGAGTTGGTGATAGAGTGGTTGGTGAGCAGCGCTGGGGTTTTAAGCTGGTAATCAAACTCTCTACTCAAACTTGGTTTCTCTCCTGCTTTACTCTCTCCTCCGTCAGAAAGTCCTTCCAGCCAATTACAGTGAAAACTCTGAGTCGACAGAATCAAGAAGTCATCTTCCATCATTTAGACTTTTAAAAGAGTAATTAGCCAAGAGTCGAACCCGACTCCCAGACCTGCTGGAATCGAAGAATCAACTCTTTTGGAATCAAATAGACACAGACAGGAAAATAAAATGAAACTCTGTGTAAAGAAAGATTACATATTAGTTTTCTTGTATGCGCTCTGGTGTAAATAGGTAGGTCGTCATACTATTTAGTTATATTAGCTAATAACTTGGAGCTTGCTAGTAGCTAATGTTACCTATACTAGCTACTTGCTTTCCATCTCAACATCAGTAAATTAAACACAGTAAATTAAAGTTGTTTCTCACTATGACGCTTTAAGATGATCTGCTTCAACCGGCAAACAGTGCTAAATCACACAGCATGGCTGTTACTTACAGGCTGCTCTTGGGGTTGTGACATCAATTAAGGTGGAACTGCTCCTCTCTTCAGTCTCTTCAGTGTTAAACGCTGGAAAAACCGTTTGGGGCGAAATGTACTGCGCAAACTAACAACTCTGAATTAAAGCTTAGAGATGTGAGAGCTGAAGTTGGCTTCCTCTTAGCCGGTTTGTTTTGCGAATTCTCCATCCTACCTTAAATGGTGCCGCAGTTACAAGCTGTAGCATTTAAGGCGGAACGGAACATTCGATTAAGAGGTTGCGAGTATGAAGCCAGGCTGTGATGGGGATTTCTCCACAATCCACCATTTTTTGTTGCTGTTGGTCTGTTGTCATTGTATGGGTGATTTTCAGGGGTGTAAATATATTGCAACAGGTTAGGATTTTGGCATCAGCCTATTTTACTGGCATGCAAAACAGGAGGAACAATGGTGTTTGAAGGTCATGATATGTGAGTTATATGTACCAAACCCTCCTCTATTCAACTGTGCCATTGCAAAAAACGGTTTTCTGCCATTCTACTGTTTATTAACACCACATATATCTATTTCATGATAAGGTTACAAAGATGTTTGAGATTTGAGATCCCCCCCCACTCCATTTTTGGCCCATTCATTGTGCAATGTACACACAATGTTAACTGCAACAGGCATTTACAAACTGTATCATGAACAGAAAAAAATAAAACAATAATGGAGGTACAAGGTTTCTTTCGGACAGTAGCGATATATTACGATATTTGGGTTTGCAAATATTGATACATACATGCTTTACACTCTCCTCCACCAGAATGTCTCTCCAGTTGGTGAAAAAACATGGTCTGTTTTCAAAATGGCATACTACATACTACTCGCATACTAAATCTACCTAAAATAGTATGTAGTATACAGTATGCGACCAAACTGTAAACCTGTAGTGTACTGGAGATACCCGGATGGTGTTCTACTCCAGTCAGTTTCTAGTATATTAGTGGTAAGTGGTATTAGTTCAGCCACAAAACACCACCAAGATAGGGCTTTATGGCCAGCCAACCAATCGAGTTTTTGGGGGGTAAAACATCAGAACTCTATCCTTACATGCACATAAACTGAGCGGACCTCTTGTTTACACGCGGTGATGTGCGGTTTTCAAACAAGTTACCCTGCTAGCGCATTATGAACACCGCGATGCGCGTCTTCAGCGCCCCCTGCTGGTCGAGCCAGAAACAGCAGCTTCTCCCAACGTCTCGGTAAACGTAAACTCTATACCGACGATCGTTCGCTTCATAGTATACGCTTTTGAGAAAATGCATTGTGCCTTCTTATTTACTGTCGCTCAAATGTACTTCTTCCTTCATGTTGGAGCCCGTGTTCACCATGTAAGTTAGTGAAGAGGAGCGCTGCGATGCTGCATAAAAGAAGATCTGGTCGATCTGCGCAGTGCTGAAGGAGCATATTCCTCTCAGGACGAGTCCGCTCAGCTCAGCGCTGTTAGCAGCTCAAAACATGACTTTAAAATCTCACCACATGCTGACTGTCAAACCAAGAGCCCCGGAAGTGATTATCTTACACCGCTACGTTCACTGCTGTTAGGGCAAGTTTCCCATTAAGAGATGAGGCCTAGGCCTCCTGAACACTCTCCCCATAATATCTCTCCCACTTCAGTCCTGCTCTTTCTCACCTGGAATTTATGGATGAAAGCCTCTGGCCACAGCACGAGGTACACCGGGCTGATCAATCCCAGTTTGCCTATGAGAGGCACCGCGATTGAGCCCGCGAACCAGTAGCGAGTGATGAAAGGGACACTTTTAAACCAGTCCCCGAGATCTGACATCTTTCCATACGCTGGGCAACCCCAGAGCTCTTCTCCTCTTCTGTAATGTGAGGGTGAAAGAGTCCGCTTGTGGCCGAGGGACCCGCGTTGACGGCCAGGAGTGAAATCCCGGTTCGGCTGCTTCTATTTTGGTTCAGACTCGGATGGACGCACTTTTTCTCCGTTTACATGACGTGGCCGCGCAGGAGTCGATAGGCGGCGATTTGTCCGTTTCTTGTGTGGCTGATTGTCAAAATAAAAGTCCGCTCTGAACGGATATACCGAGTAAAACATTTTAAATGTATATAATGTAATATAGTATAATATAATATGATATAATACTATTACATACTATTATATACTATTATAAATTATATACTATAGTATATCATAGTATTGTATAGTATGTTTTGATATTTAATAGTATTTAAAAAAAACAATGAACCCTTTATAGGTATATAATGATAAATATTTTACATAATTCTGCATTATTTAATGTTTTTATGATACGATTACAGTTTAGCTAGTATGTATTGTTTACTATGGCAATACAATTTTGTTACTTTAATGTGCTCTGCAGAGCTCTTAAAGACTGTTAGTCTGTTAGTCCACCTGTGTTGCTTGTGTTGGGTGTTTTGGAAAAGTGGTAAACTAGTTATTTTAGCTGGGTGGATTTTTTATAAAGCATTTTTAGTCATTGAGAGTGATCTGAAGTGAACTGGTTCACTGTAGAGAAACTTTTCCTTACAGTGGTGATGATAGGAGCCAGGGGCCATGATGTCTATAACACAAACATAGGCATTTATTAACTGAAACCATCACTGAACATGCACGTGGGTTTTTATGTAAAGTTGATGATGGTTAAATAGTGGTAAATATGAAAATAATAAGTATTCTTTGGGGCCTTAATGTCCATCTACATCATTAATATACATTTAAAAAATAAAATTCATTACATTACAAAACTATCAGAAGACACTGTCTCAGATGTCAGGCAGCATATAACCATTTCATATAACAACTTTGGGCATTGAACGCGTCAGACGTCTGGTTCCTATCAATACTACAGTGAACAATTCTCACCAGAACGGAGTGCTTCACGTCAGACTTCTCTAACTTACTTACGTTACTTTTTAACCATTTGAATATGCTAAAATGTATCACCCTAAACAGACAGTGGAGTAACTGGCAGCACCGACACCTGAAGAAATGTAGTCAGCCTTCTCAGCTCTTTCAGTCTGTGGGCACTTCAATACATGGAGGTGGAAGAAGTTTTTGAATGGTTTTAAAGCACTGTTTTAGGTCAAGGGTAATGTAGAAATGCTATTTGCTATAACTACCGTGTGTTTTACTAATACTTTGTATGTTTTTTCCCCTTTAATGATATGAACATTACAATAACAGACCCTTCTGGACGGCCGCTCCTGCTGCCTGTCCTATAAAACTATGCTGCTCTTATTTAGGTGGTATTTTCAGTTAAGTTAATGTTTGAACAATAGCAAAATATATGCAAACCTTCTTTACGACATGTTTACACTTCAACGTGCAATATATTGTTCAGTATCGCAGTACAATGTGCCGCTTAAGGACTTTTATTTTGACACGTCACTCAAAACAGTAGGAACTATTGGCGCGTTGCTTGTGAACGGTGTTTTGGACAGGTGGTTAGTTGGTAGCCAAACAAACTAACTAGATATTTTCAGCCGAGTGGTTTTTAACGGAAGGGCTCTGTTATAAACGAATATCGCATTGACTGTTGTTAGCGAGGTTTGGAACTTTGCTGCCGAAACAAAACCAGGTGTGCCAGCTAGCTAGGTTAGCTGACTGCGCTAATCTGTAAACTCATCGCTTTCATTCAGACTGTGTGATTCTGGGGGATATGTCGCTAAGTTCAATACAGCCAACGCTGTCCACCCTAAAGACATGTCAGGTCGACATTGGTACCGGAATGGACATTGTGTCAGACGTTGCTTTGGACCTGGTGGAAGCCCAAGGTACAGTAAGGTTCACCTGCTGCAGTCAGTTCACTTGTTTCCCTTAGGGCTGTGTCTGAAACGGCGTAAATGCTGCCTGCTTATACAGTATTCTGAGGCAGCAAGGCATGTTATACCGTGTACCGTGAAAACAATCGTTTTACTTTTTCTTAAAACCCTACTGATTCTGGACCACGCGAGCACAATGCAATTAGACACTTAAGACTGTTTTTACACCTAGTTTGTTTGCTGTTCACAACGTAGAGTTTTTGTGATAATCACAATAGCATCACAAAGACACTTAATAGCTGCCTTCCTAAACAGTACATATTTAGGCCCATCCAAAGAGTCTTCGCTTTGGATATTCCCTTACCCTTGATGTATTGTAATATAACATTTTTACCATATTATCCCCCTTATAGGAATGCAGCATCAGAATGATTCAGAAATTGTTTAGGTTGTGCATCTGGATGGACTGTAGGCTGCACTCTGGTCTACCAGTTTCTGAAAAGTGTCTGAGCTGAGAACTGCAGCTGCTCTGTTGGTTCATGTTCTTGTATACCTGCTCCACTGTTATAAGCTGTCGTTTCTGCTAAGTATTTTGCAGCATAGAAGTGTGCTTAAAAGTAGGGAGGAATATTTTGGGCAGTATATCTAATTGTGATTTTTCTGACCAATTGGGATAATTTTTTAGTCCAAAAAGGCATTTTTTGGCTTGAACGTAACATGGAAGACTACCAGTTCATTATGGTAATGTAGATGTGCACAGTACATGGTTTGTTTTCCGGTTGATCTAACTCATCTACAGGAGCTTCAGGAGCTAATAACATGCCGTTGTTATTGGCTTCAGTTTTCTCCACTCCAGATATGTTACAGCAGCATTATAACTGATAATGTAGGCTGTAAAAAATCTAATTGCATTTACAATATTGAAAAAAACAGCCCTAAAATTCTCCACTTACAATTTAAGATTACGTTTTTGATGGAGTAGGCTGTAATAGCTCCTGTGTTTTAAAAATTGCACTCTTAAATTGTGATTTCGATATAAAAATGATTAATCTTTCTTTAAATACATCAGTAAGTTAATTGTTTAGTTTATTTGGCACAAAAAAAGCCCCAGAGTACGCTTGAGTATTCTACAAAAATATTGCACACAAGGTGGGTTATCAATGCCAAATTTTTTGTATTACTATTGGGCCAGTAACATACGGATACTGCAACACTGGTTTAACATCACAAACGAACAGAGCGATCCTAAGTGAGTGCATTTGGAAAGGAATTCATGTAATTAATGTATCCCCAATTTCCCACCATGCCATCAAAACATCTTCTAGATGTCATTTTAGAAACTACTGCAAATTCACTGAGAATTGGCATGGTATATAATTACCTCAGAAAAATTAGAATCACTACTACTGTTAAAACAACAATGGGAAGAGGAGTTGGATGTACAAATGTCTGAAAAGATATGGGAGGATTCCTTGGATATAATTCATTCTTCTTCAGTATGTCTAAGACACACTGTGATGCAGTTTAAGGTTGTCCACCGCTTACATTGGTCTAAAGTACGGTTCAAATACTTTATACCGCATATCGATCCTGTGTGTGAAAGATGTAAATAGATTTAGCTACCCTTTCACATATGTACTGGTCCTGTCCCAAATTAATGACATTTTGGCAATCAATATTTTCTGCAACAAGACTGTCTGACAAACTGTCATTTGTGGAACAGGTGGATTCTGCGGATATTGAAGCCTGAGATTGTATTACCGCTATTTCCATTATTGTTGGTTATGACTGTCGTGGCCACTTGTACTACATTTTTGTAACGTACTATATTTTATTTATTTATTTATTTTATTTAATTCCTGAAGAAGAGAATGTAAAGGTGCAGTGGGGAGGCACAGGGTATCACATTTATGTATCACATTCAAAACTCAAAATAATAAAAAGACCTTTGATTAAAAAAAAAAGATTAATCTTTCAGTCATACTTAAAAGCCATAATAATTTATAATAATTCCTGTGTGCATATTGAAAACTGACCGTAACCATGTACCACTTAATGTTCCTCATGATCTACCATTTAATTAATTTAACCACCACATGTTAAGATATAACTTTCGTTAAACATTTTATTCCAGGGACAGATGACAGTCCAGGCTTGCGGAAACTGGAGCAGATGATGTTGGAGTGCGCCACTCTGGACAGAGAGATAAACTGCTTTGTGGAAGCTGTCGAGCAGATGACAGCTCGAGTTAGTATTCCAGGCAACTTCACATGGCTTTACACTATTGCTTGTGAGGTTTTCTCCAACCCACTTGTTTATCCAGGTGTTCCTCCTCCTTGTGTAGGTCAGACATGAACCTCCACATGCCATGTTCACGCTGTTGGACTCAGTAAAGGATCGCTTCGCTGAACTCATGGAAGGAAATGCAGACATTCAGAGGCACAGCAAGGTGTTGGCCTTCAGAGACAGCATCAGGAAATCTGTGTCACAAGGTGGGGTACAGTGTTTTATTGAATATTACTGAAGTGTCAGTTATTAGCAGTGCTTTTATTCAGCAGTACATCTCTGACCTCTTTTTGTTTAGAACCTGTTTTAGGCAAATGATTCACTCTAGTGTGATTGGATTATTTTAATTATTTTGATTTGATTGAGAATAATTTCAGTGGTCAGCACGTCTGACTATTCTCAATCTATAACAAGAACAATAGGTTGATTCCCTGCATTAGAAACCAGTGGTTTATAAATGTACGCTGGCCTGTACTGAATATCTGTATTTAAATACTGTATCTGCTCATTGTGAAAGGAATGCCTGCTGCACGTTCCAAAGAAGTTAGGACAGGAGCAATTTAAGACTAGGAAGCCTCTGCAGTGCATAATGTCTTTAAAAGATTCAGGGAATCCAAAGAAACATTTGTGCATAAAGAAAAAGGCAGAAAAGCTTTTCAACTTCCGACAAATGAGGAGATACACTCATCAAAAAATAATTGGACCCAGAAGGAATCAACTGACAGAAATGAAACTTGGTGGGTAGGTTTGGCATCATAAGACACGTGAATGATTTGCATTTGGGTGCAACTGTTTTTTTGGACGATGAGTGTATATCGCAGGAGCCTGAAGTTACTACCACCTTGAACACGCAAGGTGACTCATTTTTTGTCCAGTCAGCTTAATAAATGAACAAATAAACTAATTCAGAACTTTGGTCCAGTAAGATTTGAGCATTGTTGTTTGTGTGATTCTCTGAGTCAAAACGAGGTTTGCTGCTTTCTAAGCAGCGGCTCCTCCGCTAGTTAGCTGGGTAGGGGATGGCTACCAGCTGTTTCTACCTTGTAAATAGACTTACTGTCTGAATTATAGTAAATCTCTCCAAATAATTACATAATAGGCACCTGTCTATGCTAATTGTGGGTGGCTGCATTTAACTATATTAGGGTCTGTCAAAAATGTAATTACACTATACTATAGTCTTCTTCTGAGACCTGGTTATAGCTAGCCTTTTTGGAACATTATTCCTGTTTAGTTTTTAAAGCTTTTGTCTGTTTTGTCCTGTTATTATAATGCAAACTGACTGACAAAACAACACCACTTCTTGACTGCTCAACATTAAGAATCTCAGTTGATTGACGGGTCTCCGACAAATGATTTGACCTGTCCTAATAATAATATGTTTTATGTGTATAGTGACTTTAACAGGTTTATGGAATTTCAATTTTAGTTTTATACATGCTGTTCAGATAGCAGAGAATGCAGGATTCTGACTGATGTTAAATATGCTGGAGCCCCAGTATAAAAGTCCAAGCGCACTGTGTTTCATAGCACACACAGTGCTTAGCCTGGGATGGTATAACAGCATTAAGGTAGAATGAATGTCAGTATGTAAAAATGATCACAGTACATCATGACATGTCAAATTTGTATTCCAGATATAAATGGTCTACTAGATACGTTATATTTTAGAGCGGCTGACTGATGGTGTGTGATGAGTGAGCTCACCAATAGCCAGCACTGATAGAAAGAGTGGAAAAACCACAACCAAAAAAAAAAACTCAAGCATGAAATTGTCTCTTTGATGGCAAACAGCTACACGTACCGCAGAACATGTCTGACTTCAATCCCGTTTTCAGATATGTGTCAATACGGGTGTCAATTTAGCATCAGTTAGCTGACCAGGTCTGGTTTGTATTTGCACATCTTGCACTAAATTTATTTAAAATAAAGGTTCAAAGTTGATTACATTTTTCAATGCTGAACAGTCGTGCAAACAGAATCATGACCCAGAAACTGAGCCATTTGAACCACGAAAGGGCCGAATGTTGCACTTTTGAAGGGGTAGTAATTTTGTATGTGTACCTGTGCGTAGGAAATCAGATGGCAGCTGCTAATGTGGAAGAGGAGCTGGATGAAGACATTGCTGTGACACAGAGTCAGACAAACTTCACATGTCCTCTTACCCAGGTATTATTCTTCTCATTCATTCAACCATCGAAAGTGTAAAAAGCATCACATCTAGTACAGAATGTTTGATGTGAAACATTTTTCATGCGCAGTGATCACTGTGGTTCAATAACACCTTGTCGTTGACAGCTTGAGATGGTGAATCCAGTAAAAAACAAGAAGTGCCGACATTACTACGACCGAGATGCTGCACTGGACATGATTAGGACTAAGCAAAACAATAAGAAGAAGTTTCGGTAAGCTAAATAGTGCTCTTTTCACAAGGGCACTTAGATTTCACTAGTACATGTTCTGCAGTCAGGCCTCTTTCATTACCATTACCATTATCATGAAGCAAACCTGGTGCTACATCTTGTATTCACCATGGCCAAGGACATATGAACTTGTATATACATTGATGAGGCAAAACATTCTGACCCCTTTGCCATTATGCTAAGCGTGCTCTGCGTATCACCAAAAGGGATCCAGGTGGAAGCACCACTGGTTGGACTTGTTGTTCCAGCATATTCCGCAGATACTTGATTGGTTGGGAATTTGTAGGCCAGGGCAACATCTTCAACTCTTTCTCAAACTATCCTTATTCAGTGTGGCAGGGCACATAATCCTGCTGAAAGATGCCACTGCCATTAGGGAGTACCATTGCCATGAAGGGTGTGGTGTTTAGGTAGGCGGCACATGTCATGTGTGGATTTGTCTGTCCTTGGACCCCATTTTGGAGATGCTTGAACACAGTCATCTGACCATAACGATTTGGCTGTTGTCAGAGCTGCTAAGGTTTCGCGCCTGCCCATCTCTCCCACATCCAGCACGTCAACTACAAGAACTGGCTTACTGCCCAGTATATCCCAGATCTTAACATGCGCTGTTGTTATGAGATAATCAAAGTTATTAGATTCATCTGAGTTCTTATAACGCTTAGGCTTATCTGTATATGTAAAAATAGAGAATATTTTTATAACAGGGTCAGCTAAGCAACTTTCATCAACATTTGCCACTTTGAATCATGAATGTGCCGTTCACATGAGTCATGTAGATTTGAGTTTTTCATTTTGGCAAGGCAGAGGGGAATGGTGCGTCCCTGCTCCCAACAAGGAGAATTCTGAAAGGATATTCCCTCCTTCCGGAATTCACATGTCATTCTTTGAAACTGATGTAGAAGCCTGCATGATTTCTGTGGGATAGTTCCAAAGATGGTATTTGGTATTTTAGAAATTTCAAAATGCCGGAATAGGTATATTAACTGGTGACTGTAAATTTCTGAACACATAGGAAAATACAGTTTCCACTACAGTACTGCAAATGCAGTATTAAAGGGCCACAGCAAACACAGACACCTTTCATCTCCTCATCATCTCTTTCATCTCCACTTGATTTCCAAATAAACAAAAATAGACTTCAGTTGTGGCATGGCAGGGGATTATGAAATGCAATCAGTTAATCCTGGATTTGTAGAAACTGCCCAGTTTCAGCCATGGCCTTTTGTTCATTCCCAAGAAGTCTTAATCTGATGTAATCAAAGGAGGTTTAGTGGTGCAGCCTTTTACAAATTAATAATATATAAATATAAATAATCTTAATTAGCGCAGAAGGCTTTCTACTGTCAATAACACATTTAAAGCAGAGGAAGGACTCTAGGCAGATGCATCAATTATATGAAGGTTTTTCCCGTAGGAGTAATTATAATATGTAGTAGCACACAGATGCTTTAAACAACTGTATTTAAAACTTCTTTTACTATATTTATGTTGTTTTTTTGCCAGAAATATGACTGTATGTGACTGCTTTATAATAAGAAAAAAAACAACAACGTAAATATAGTAAAACTATTGATTGTCTTTTTAACACTAATATCATGGTTAGAATACTGTTAGTAGAATTCAGGGTTGTTTCCTGATTTCTAGCTGCATTTAATCCTTCAGCTGCAGAACTGTTTTCAATTAATGAAAGATTATTAAGCTGAACAACTAGGTATTGGATGGTAATGGTACACGCTGGACTTTCTTGACGAGAGCTTACACACTGTTATCTAATCCAAAGCATTAGTATATTATTGTGATGTAATCTGATTTCTTTAGTTTTGGGTTGCTTGTCTTTATATAGTTGTATAATATTTAAAAAAAAAGACAAAAAGGAAAAACTGTTTTAATCAGACTATTTCAAAAACTAAAACTGAAAGATCGTATGCAACTGTGTGTAATGGTCTTCAAAGATGCTGATCTCATGTTTAGTGAAGTGGCCAGGTCTAAATGGAACAGAATACAGAAACATCACACGCATAAAGATGACAGATGTGTGTATTTTTATTTTTAAAGCTTTTAATTTACATCTGTTCATTTCACTGGCTTCCAGTTATAGATAAGTATGTGACATGCGGAAGCTGTAGGGGTGCAAATAATTCTGAGTAACCCGAATCCAGTATGTGATGGTGCAGGGAATATGTTTGGAACAGTTTTAAAACAAAAAACAAAAAAGGGAATAAAAAGAAATAATTGTACCAAATGAGAAACAGGCACTATGCAGGCATATAGCAGTATAATTTTAATCAGGTACCTCCTGTAAGTTCTCAAGAAGAGGCTGCTTACATGTATCTGTATGCTTCTTTTTTGATATATATATATATATATCATTAATCTTGTGTATTTTTGACAGATGTCCTGTTGTTGGCTGTGGGAACACGGATGTGAAGCAGTCGGATTTGGAACTGGACCTGGTGATGAAGAGAATGATCCAGAACCATAAGAAGCAGAGTGGAAATAGCTGAGTTTTGAGTCATGGAGTAAAGCTAGTTAGTCGTTGAGTTACAGTCTTTATTTTTGTTAAAAGATTATTTGATTTATTGGCCATTTTTATATGGTAAAATTCTGGTAAAAAAACCCTTTTCAACGTTATTGAGGTATTATATTGTATCACATTGTTATGGCTGTTGTTTTCCTACAAATAATGAGTTTTTTCTTACAAATAAATGTTGAATATTTGCATCACTTTTATGTGGCATAGCCACTCTTTGTCACACGATACCTAATCACTGGTATAAGATATTGATATATGATATGTCAAAGGATTCTTTTCCCTTGAAAGGCATTTGTTGCTCAATGCTTTCCCCATGAAGGTCAACCGTTATTAAGATACATATTCTTGTAATTTAAACCAGAGGCAGATTTTAATTCAGTTTAATTTCACTGTAACATAATCCATCACAAAACCCATAAAAGCAGTCCTTCCCCATGTCACAAAGACGGGAAGTCTTTGCATGATGAACAAACATTACAGGGTAGTAATACACACTATTTAGACACGCAGGCAAGTCAAATAACATTCAGATCATTCCTTTCGTACAGCAGATACAGTAGTTTCAAAATATGAGCCCAGCCATCAGGAGGTTTATAATCATGTCTGGTTTCAGAACAGTTACATGGTTTCTGTCTTGAGATCTCATTGGTTACACCAAAGAGATCAGTCCTTTCATTTGCTAGAAACAACAAAAAAGAGACAGTTATTTATAACAAGTTTCCCCTAAACCCATCGCCTCATGCTATTCAGGCAAATGGAGCCACCTGAATGCTGGCTCTGGCTTAACCCAGTAGTCACAAACTGTGTTCCTCGAGAACAGAGTTCTACTTTCCTGCTTTCCGTTTTTAAAATGTATTAAGGACTGAAGAAATGAACTCCAGGGTAATCGTGTGTAAGTGGTTTGATATTTTGGTCAAAGTGTTTACATAAGACAGTCACACACGCCATGTTATTTTCAGGAAACCCTAGTGTAGGGTATTATTAGACACGTCAACAGAACTAACAGAACTTTGATGTCAATGAATTTGGCCATGTTTTAAATTAAAGTTTAATGTAGCAGCTGCTGTTTTCATTGTAATTTTACCTATACAGACCCTGAAAATAGTCGACTGAAGTAAAAATGCAATTAATGTGATTGTGGTGTATAATATTTATTACTGACGAAAATATATAAACTGTATAAAGCTGAAGTCAACTGAAAGTTAAAACTCAATACGAGTTCATGAGGTGGTGCTGTTAGAAAGGGTCTATTGCACATTGTTGACTGAAGACACAGAGCTTTACAACTGCTCTCTGTTGTCTGACCAGGCCTCCCCTCCTCTGTAAACCAGGTAATCACCCCATGTGCTCTGAATTCTGGTCAGCTATCGCTTCTAGAACGTTGCGGGTTCTAGGAATTAATCACCTGGAGCGAGTATTAATGGACTGTGCTTGAAAATAAACTCTGCAGGAAGGTAGAGCCCCAGGACCAGGGTTGGTGACCACTGGCTTAACCAGTAAGTTATCTTCTCCTTGAAGGTTGACAAATCAAACCTAAACCATTCAGACCCAAACATTTGGGTCGTTGTGTGTGATTACTAGGTATCTGTACAATGTTCTGCCCCATTCACGTTGGTCTAGAACGTTCTCCTCAGTTCATTTAGCCTGTGTGTCAATTCTAGAACCTTCAACAGCTAGCTGCCAACATTAGAACGTTGGTGTTGGAGAATAGTGGGTACCTTATCAAGGTATTAGGTGCATAATGTTTTAGTTATAAATAAAAGTCAAGAATATCCAGCGGGATATTCCCATTGCCACTTCTATCAAACTATATGGAGTTTGGCTGAAGTCGGCCACCAGTTTTCTTTACTTGGACATGACAATGCATGGCAATACTGTGGGTGGGGAACTGAAGACAGTTTATTGATTTCCTTGCTCTAAGACACCAACCAAACCTGCTAATTTACTCAGTCGGTGCATCTAAGCTAACATATCTTGGTAGAAATCCAGCACTTTAGGACCACAGCTATCGACCCCTGACCAAGGAAATTAACATCAACAGTCGCTCTGCTGTCACAGGACGTTCTTTCAACCAAAGCTGATGAATGCAGATTTTCTGCTCTTCGTCCGTCCCCTCAGACTGATTTAAAGTAATAAAGTATTTGAACTGTGGCATTTACAACGGAATTTGAAACAGTTTTTGGGAAAAAAAAAAAAAAAACTTGATTGTTAAATATAAACCCAGCATACAAATTTGGCCCAAGGCCTCAACTAAAAAAGTACTAGACAGGCATCTACAACCTGTCAAAACTCGGACAGCTTTGTATGTCTGGTCAGAGACAAAGGGACACGGAAACCTCCATTCCATAACAGTACAGTATGACTTAGGAGATGGGAGACGGCGACCTGCCTATTCTCTACTTTTTGTCTGCTTGTATAATGTGAACACTGACGTTGGTGTGAAAAGAGAAGGAAACCGGGTACTTGAGAAAACTCCTAAAATAAAAGTGACCAAGTCCTGCAAAACACTGGAGTACGAAATAAACACTAAAAATATGCACTTCTTTGCAGGAGCACGAAGAATGGCAGATTAAATGTGTTTCCCTTTCAGAAAAGACCCCCGGGCCTATAAAACTGCAGAAATGCGGAGGAACGAACATGAAAAAGGCATTTCCATGTAACCTTGATGCACCATATTAGAAGTAAACAAGAAAATGTGTTGTTTTTTTTCCCCCCCCCGTATGTTTTAATGTTAAACTTATCTGATCATGTACGATTTTGCATGATCAGCAAACAACCTGCCTGACTGTTGCTTTTTTGCCTGATTGTTCATTGTAGATAGATAGAAGAGAGCTTGATGGACTCAGCTTGTATAGTCCTGTCAGCGCTCTGGCCTGGTCCATCTGTGTGAGTGTTACTGTTAGAGCGCCTCAGAGTCCGT
The DNA here is from genome assembly GCA_034552555.1 of Semaprochilodus insignis. NCBI lineage: Eukaryota > Metazoa > Chordata > Actinopteri > Characiformes > Prochilodontidae > Semaprochilodus > Semaprochilodus insignis. The sequence goes on along the minus strand of CM067479.1, from coordinate 12,499,432 downwards.
TTCAGTTTCGGTGTTGGTCCATGTCCCCCTGTCTCTCCACACCGGTCTGAGCCTGGCGGAGGGGTGGAGCTGCTGCGAGTCTTCGCTGCCCGTGCCGCTCTAACCGATGGTGACGCCGAAGCCGCACTGGAACTTGTTCTTGCGGTGGTTGAGGAAGGCTCCGAGAGCCAGCGACAGAGGGAGGGGGATCAGCTTCTTCTCCAGTGTGGCCCCAACCACCCAGTTACTGTCTAATGAACCTGGGAGGGGAATTTAATAGAGAAAGAAGACTGAATGTTGGTTGCAAACTCACTTTTCTTGAGCCCTGTTTGGACACGATTAGTTGTCCGTAAGGACATTTGTGCACTGCGCTTCTCAGCTATTTTTAGGCTTGAATGTGAGTCATTTTTACAGACTGCACGCTCTCACAGATTCTGGCTCCTTTTATATTCTATAAAATGAGCTGTTGTAATGACCCCAGGTTATGTCATCCCATGCAAAATGATATGTAACAGCAGACCATCATATTCTATGGAGTTGGGGTTTCTTAAGCATGGAGCCACTTTTACTGGTGTTCTCTGAGGCTCATTTCAGACTGCAACGTTACTGTCCTACTGCACTTGAATACCTGAGAATGTGTCAAAACTATAGAAAAATTATTTTATATAGGGATGCTGGCTGCTGGCTGTGCATACCCAATGCTAATGACCGCTAATGAAAGATGACAGCAAAGTAAGATGGTAAAACGGCTAAATTAAACGTATCTGCATGTTTTCTACTCATCTCGCGCAGCCACTACCAACACAGTCTTTTTTTTTTTTTTGGCCATTAACATTACAGACATTACCCCATGGAAAACGAATCCTGTCCAAATAGGGCGTTGTTCCGATTTCTTAAAATCCATACTTTTGGTTCAGTACAATACAGTGGTGTTGACTCTGTTTACATTAATTTCATTCAAAGTATTATTATTTTATTTTATTTTTTATCTTCCCTGTTGAAAACCAATTATCCATTCGTTAGACCAAAGACTGCCCACATATTGTGATATGCAGTATATTAGAACACACTAGAAACCCCTGATGCAGTGTGTTTAACAACCGCTCTACCTATTTCAATTTGCTGGATTATGTGAATATTGTGATTTACAGAAAGTCTGAGATAGGTCGTGATGATTACAGCACACAGCAAGCTTATTTGCACATCACAGTCTTTCATGCAAAGTAGCAACATCACATTACATGTTTAATTGGTTTACAGTTAAAGTTAAAAAAGTTCCACATCCTCTACAGAAACAACACTGCTGCAGATTTTAATGCTCAGTTACTGCATGTGTGTCATGTTTCAAATATTGAAGGGGGAAAAAATAAAATAAAAAAATAAAAAATAACCATAAAATGTGGCCTGTGGAAACATCATGGCACATTTTATATTTTATGCTTTCCAACATGCTAAACTCAAATGCTAAATGCTAAAACAAATAAAAGTGTGTTCTCTGTAAGGGATGTGTCCATTTATTTTATACACACAAAATCAACAAATAAATCCTTTAATCATACTTAATGTCATTACGGACCTTTAAACTGTAGATTAGCTTTGGGGAGATCCACCTGATAGCCGAGCGACACACTTGTTTCTTGCATCCGTGTGCTAGCCTCAAACTCCACCCCAACTTGTAACTGTGGGAAACAGTCATAGTGTTCAGAAACTGGATCTCATTCGTTTCAGATAAATAATAAATAAATGTGCTACTGCAGCATTAATATGCACATTTCAGCCCTGCAGAACAAAGACACTGACTTGTGAATGGATAAATCCGATTCAGTGTTCTGACCGCTCTGTGAAGTAGGCCTTGAAGAATTCACCATTTTTATATCAAATTCACAATTTAAAAAAACATTTTTAAATCACAAGAGCTGGGATTTGTTTTTTTATCTGTACATCATTCAACATTGTTTTAAGTGAGGAAATTTTATCTAACGACGCAAGGCTCTTGAAATGGATGTATTGGTCTTCATGAGATTAAGAAAAGGCCTGGAGCTCAATTTATTCAACATCTTTTTAAAACAACGGCGTGACATGGTGGCGCATGGGTTTAACTCCCCTCGCTGGGCAACTGGGGTCTTTTCTGTGTGGAGTTTGCATGTTCTCCTTATGTCTGCTTGGGCTTCCTCCCACAGTCCAAAAGGAGTTTCTTACTTTCCACCCAATGACCGCTTGGATAGGCTCCAGCATCCTCGCAACCCAAAAGGATAAGCGGTGTAAATGATGCGTGAGAGGAAGTAGAATCGCAATTAGATATTTACCCCAAATTGCCCTACTCTTTAGCCCTTTCACCTGTTTACTTTCACATGGGAATCCAACCGCAATTAAACACGAAAGGGATTAACTGTCGCAGCAATTGATCAGCATGAGTTAAAACAATTCCCAGAAAATCGATTGGTGGACTAGTTTAAAAAAAAAGCATTGAGTAACGTTTTGCCATCTGTCGGTTTAAAAGTTGAGCCTTTTCTGATTTCGAGAGTGGAAAACGTGACAGAAATGTACACGGCATTATTCTAGTGGCAGACTACTCGAGAGAATGGCAAAAAAAGACTGTTTATTCATGTTGGAAGTGCATTTTGTACATGCCTGGAAGATGAAAGAGTCATTTTTGCTGAGGAAATCACGTCCTGTTTAGCAGGACAAATCTGAACGTGTGCACTCCGGTAATTGCAGATTAATGGCGACAAGTGGGAATGATAACAAGGCCTGAAAATTTGTGGTAAAGACGGGTGCTTAATGTAAAAGCCCTCTTCTGTCTCTCACTGTCATGTGATGGATCTTTGACCAAGGATGAAAGATACAAAATTAAAGGCTACCTGGTCGTTGGCTTTATGGTAATATGAAGCATGTGCACCGGCTCCTCCAACAGTCAATGTGGCCACATAGTTGTTACCTGAAAACAAGAGATTTGTCACTGCTATACATATTTATACAACTCAATTTGCAGTGCTGTGCAGAAGTCAAAGACCACAATTTCATTTATAGTCAAAAATGACCCAAACAGCTAATTGTTTTTGACATCCAACTACAAGTATCTATTCACGTTTCGTTTGTCCAACCCTTATTTTGTGCACATTCTGCCACCTTAACTTCTCCATCATTCCAAAGATAAGGCCAATGAGTTACAGCTGTGACTTCAACAAAAGCTGTTCCCAAAGGTCTCTGCCTTCATGTTCCCCATCAAGGAGACAATAAACCTCACCCAAGTGACTACCCAAACAAATGTCCTTACAAATGTCTTTCTCGTACGCGTCTTAAATAGATAAGGAAGATATTTCTGAGGAAATCAGCATAAGGAAGGGGGAAGTCAACGTACTTAACGAGGGTCATGAATTGTAAAATCTGTGAATGGTCTGCCATAATATTTTTTACACAAGCTTCAGATTCAATAAAATTGGGACAGTATATTATGTACAAATAGGAACAAAAATCTAGCAACCCTGATCGACGAGTTTCAACAAGTCATTAATGAGCACTGCAAAACTCTCGTCAGGGAATGACAGTGTGACCTTGTTAAGCCTCTCAAATAAATGTTTTATACCTGAGCATGTGCTAAATGCAGCTGTGCCGGTCTTATCACCTGGTGCACTTACTTTCTTCCCTGTGATGGCTTCGACTGCTGCAAAGATATCACTGTGACTATTTGACTGGCATGAAAAAAAGCTATTAATAAATTGTAGTTTTTGCATCGTGTGCTCCCTTTAAATGCACGTTACTGTGTTACTGTCATAGTCTCAGATCTCCAGGACACGGTCAGGACTAAAGCCCTATGATTCCAACTCAGGTCCACTTTCCCAGTATCTGTTACAGCCTTCAGACAAGGTATATTGTGGTCAGTTGAGTCAGCTTTCCTAATTATGGGCATTACATTTTCTGGGGTGAATACAGGACCATCCAGTTAGTTTCTGTAAAGTTCATGAACATGAACACACAAGGTGGCATCTACACATGACAACATGGATGAGTATGGGTGCTACCAACTGAAAAAGTGTGCGGTGAAGCCCAACGAAGGCTCTGTGCAGTCACACGGCCCGAAGGACTAATATTTGGAATGTATTAGAGTAAAAAAACTACTTCTTGTTTTTATATATATTTTTTTTTGTAACTGAGCTTTGGACATATGTTTGCATGGTGTTCCATAATTACCTGTGTACCTGCCCACTAATGAGGTCACTGTACCCTCCTCTCCTGGTCTCCTGTGGTAAACCAACTCACCGCCCAGTGCCAAAGCAGGTGACAGAGATTGAAGGTAATGAGCCACTACAATACCTATAAACAGCAGGCAAAACATGAAGAATGCAATGTTATTACCACCAATGCCCAAAAGGATGCTGAGGTGGTCTCTGTAACCAATGGAGCCTAATAAATCAAAATCTTAGTTCATCTTAATTTGTCTTTCCTGTGGGCTGCATTGGCTGAGGAGACATGTTTGAAACATGTAGTATGTGCATCTGTACAAAAATGAAAGATTCTTAATTATACCGTTGGCATTTATTTTGGTCATTAAAGGCAACACATCTTAAAATTCCAATTCATTACCCGTCTCTTAATTACTTGATGAATTACAATTACAATGAGGATAATCTGATGAATTCTGGTATTGGTGCCACCCAGCACAATACAAGCTAAAGTGTTATTGGATTGGGGGCAGAAAATTAAGATACTATGTTTAATATGTTAAACATTTCAAGTAATGTGTTAAGGTTTAGAATTGTATACATTACAAGCCTTTAAAATCAACACGTGTGTGTGTGCGCGCTTACACTAAGGCCTACGTCTCTACTCCTGCTACCCCCAACCCAACATCATGATGGCATTCAAGGAATTTTTACAGAGACATATCTGCATGCAAAGCTTAGGCAGTGGCCAATTCAGGAGAAACATCCTGTAAACATTTCATTCAATGGAAACGAAGAGAGAAATTACCAGATCCGACAACAATGTCTGGATTGCCGAGGGTTATAGCAGCAGTGAAGTCATCTCCACGGTATTCTGCATCACACTGCCAATTCACAAACTTGTGTTGCTGTGTCTGTAACACAAGTTCATGTTCATTGTAAGCATAGGTTAAGCTCAAAGACTTGCATAAATATCCTATTATGAAACGACTTAACTTCACTGGCTAGCTATACTCTGTATATTTCTTTCTAGGTATCAGCACTTGTTCTGGCAGTGTCCGAGTTCAAGGGGAGTTTGGACCCTAACCTATTTGTACCAGCGTTGATGCATGCTCTGACAGCACACTTTGTAAGTCACTCTGGATAAGAACATCTCTTAAATGTTGGTTAAGTTTAGAAGTGCTCCATAACTGGGTTTGTGCTTAAAAGCTCAAGATCCAAATGCGAAAAGTTTCTGGTCAGAGCCTTTTACACGTATCGGCCGATAAAACAGCAGCAACGATGCAGATAAAAACACATTTGTTGTTATGGTAGCCTTTACAGAGCCTGCTAAATCAGAAACATCCAGTTGCTTTCTGCTGTTAGAGCAACACTAGGGATGGATTGGCCATCTGGAGGACCGGGACAATTCTGCTGAGAGAGTGACAAAGAGAGAAATGTATAGTTGTTACCCTGCTGTAGTCCTTTATAAAATAAACGGAGACCGCCAGGGACAAACCGCATATGCCAGATGAACACTGGAGAGCACATATCTAGACACAACTGCCAATCCATGCATGCATTTACATGTGGGTGGAGCAATTAAGCCTGAGACTAGTGATGCACAAACCGAATCATTTCAACTTTTAAAGCGAAATCAATCAAAGGCTCCTATTTGAAATCTTGAAACCCAGGTTTCCCATGTGACCTAATGTCTCATAGGCTAAAGGTCTCAGAACATTCATATGACCACTTGACTCGACCGCTCAACTTCTCTCCTGGACATCCATATATTTCCTGTACACAGTATACATTTCAATTTGTGTCCAGTTTATTTGTGTATTTTTTTTCTGCTGTTTAAAAGCCTAAAGAAGTGAAGCCTCAGTTGGGCTGAGGCCAAACAATGCCAATAGTTGCATCTGAAACATTTAGCATCCAAAATGATCAGCAGAAGGATAACATGTTAAATACTTAAGACGATAAGAAAAGATTTACTTTTTGAGTTTATTAACAGTTCAAAAACAGTGACACTGACAAAGCTGGGCAGCTCAATTCCCAGGGGGTACAATATTTAAGTTTCCACTGTTTGAAGAAACTTGACAACTGACACGTGACAATAATAGCTGACATTCACAGTTGGCAACAGCCTGATATGTCGGTACAGCACTGCTCACATTGAAGTAACTCAAGATAAAAACTTGACTGTCTCTCAATCATTAAGACAAAGTGTGCTGTCCCTTACACTGTCTGAAAATCTCATGACAAGTAAATCAAAAGATGAGCATTTTTTTTGCCTGCTCCTGTAAAGTTATTATTTTGGAGACATCTTTTTTTAAGTGACAATATATTGGACTAAAACACATGCCAATAATATACTAGACCAATCCATGCCATTTGTTCTTGATAATTTTGATCTTCTAAAGGCACATCCTTTTCTCTAGTGTGCAGCACCCACCTGCATAGCAACCTTGGAGCGTACGTGTGTGGTCAGCTGATGAATAATCTGTGCGTTGAGACTGCCTGTGTTGTCCATGTCACCAACCATTACAGGAAAGGACTAAGAAAAGAAAACAGCATATGTTATTTACATTGCCCTGTGTGCCAACTGGTTACATCTGTACTTCGTAACCAATCTGGAGCCAACACCGGTGAGTTTGAAGGTTTCAATCTGTTATTAAAACAGATTTTTTTTTGGCATATGGCACATGAATTCATGAAATACCAAATCGTTCCTTTAACATTCCCATGAGGACATAACATGCTGACATAACCCATATCATAAAAGGTCACCAGATCACATTTGGAAATATCTGAAGGCTCACCTCAGCAGGTCCAGTCTGCTTGCTCCCAACATATGTGGCTCCAAACCTGTAACCCGACTCTCCAATGGTGCTAAGCGTAATTGTGTGGCTAACCTGGTGTGAAGAAATGGACATGCTTTCTGTGTTAAGAAAGATAAGGCTGTATATTATAAAATCCTGCTACATATTATGAATGAGAACCCTTTATGTGACATGGTCAAAGATCAGCCTCGTTACATTTATTGCACTACATGACTGTCTTTAACCATCCATCCACTGAAAGGTAAATGTAGCTAGCTTGGTCAGGATGCTCACTGAACATAATAAAACAGTTCATTTTTTGGTCATTTTTTCCCGAAGTCCAAGCATTTAACCCCTTAAAGGAGCAGGCACAAACCTTTATTATTCTACAACTTGATAATAACTCAATCACATGCAATCACTGAATAATAAGACATAGGCTGGGATTTTCAGGAAATAACACTGACCTGGAAGTGATTACTTAACCCCTTGTTGACCACCAGCCGCACTCCCTCCATCTGTATTGGGAAGACTTCTAAAGATCAGGGGGGAAAAAAAGCCTTTGTCGGATCAAGCTGCATCTACTCAGTAATCAGCAGCATGGACATTTTAAGTATAGAGTTAATGACATAATTATCCACACTTATAAACGCTATAGACAAAAGGAGCACATGATAATAGTCAATAATGTCAAACAACCAATGCCCTCAGCACACTGACCTTTGCATTTCCGATGACACTCCTCAAACGTCCCAGGGTTGGGCAAAGAGGGTTCGGTCTCTGTCCCAGGCTGGCCCGCCGTGCTCGAGGGGGACTGGGCTGGAGACACCGAGGGCATGGTGAACCCTGGAGGCACTGTCACCAGCCCGGAGCCCGGCTGGGTGCCACCACCCCCCGAAGAAGGAGGGTTTGGGGAGCTGGCAGCCAACACACTGCCCATGCTGCCATAAGAACATGACGGTTATAAAGATGAGCACAAATGTGTTACATGACAACTTGATACAACAGCTTGCACAAGAGGGTCCTGTCCGCCTTGTGTGAAAAGGTAGGAATGAAAGTCAGCAACTTTACGCAGAATCCCACCGATCGTTCAGTAGTCTGGATGTAAAGCGGGCCATTCAGAGAGCCGAAATGATTCACTGCAGAGTAACTTAAACGCTCTGATTTCTTGACAGTGGTGGAACCAGGGCTCACCAGCTGTACAACACAAACATCTAAAACCACCAGAGAACATGTCTCAGCTTTTATAGGTAATGTTGATCAGCATAAAAGAGTGTACATCTAACATAGCAACTTTGTTGGCTCTCTGGAATTAATCAGGCATTGCATGTCATGTAAGAGCTTTGTGTGAGGAAGCTTTCAGGGGCATAACCCTTCAGATCCCTGGTTCCCATCGCCACCACTGTGAACAAATCTGATTCTGTAACATTTCACCTCAAACCAGAAATTTGGGACAACTGGTGGAATTCCCCTTTCAGTTGGACAAAGCACAGCAGGTGCCTGTATTAGTTCTTATTCCATAAAATATGTGCAAATAATTAACAAACATTAGTTAACATTATTAACATGTTAACACTGTTTATTAACAACTAATTAATATTAGCTGTTTCCATTTATATGGAAGAACGGACTTTGTGATGTACGAAAGCTTAGAGACACTAGGCCCCGGTAGAGACTGAGGCCACAAGTCTCAAGAGTGGCAGTAAGGATGCCGGGGAATATTCATAGAAGACAGAGCGCTTCAGTCTGTTGGGAATGATAGATAGGGAAAAAGATAGAAGTCAACTGAGAAATAAAGCGTTCAGTTAAAGGGCCCATATCTAGACTGAAATCGTATACTGCACCTTTAATAAGTGTTTTAGCCCAGACTGCTTCTGAAATGTACTCCTTGTATTTCACCTCAAACCAGACACAGGTAAACAATAGATAATGGTCTAAAAAGAGCTGAAATACTCTGCTGTTTTTACAGTTCAATCTTAACAGACTCAGAGCACGGCAAGACAACAGCGAGAAGAAGTCAAATCCGTGCAACATCTACAATTTAACGGGGGGAGCAACTTTCCTGTCTTCTGTTATTTCGGCGTATCCTTGACTCAGGTCAGGAGTCCTGCTAGTTTAGAAGTATTAAGCCATGCTACACCATCAAACCGTAAAGGACACAAACTACCACTTTATTTATCTTAGCCAACTGGCCTTAGTTCAGCAGTACTGGCCACAACCTCTTAACCATCTCCAACATGAGGGCCAATTAATAACGCCGTGTAAAAATAAAGACTTGCTTCATGGTTCGCTTAGCTAGCTAGGTTGCTAACGTTAGCCAGCTAGGGGGGGGTGATGGGACTACTCTGGAGAAGTAGCTGCATTTCCTTCTGAGAGGTAACGGGCTCCTCTCACCCTCTGACCTTACCCTAACTGACCTTACGCCGATATTTAGTGACATTTGCAACACGAAAACACAACCGACCCTGAACAGATGATAATAAGGTTTCATAAGGCCTCGTGTGATACTCACGTTGTGCAATGCGGTCCAGTCCTTCGGCTATTAAGCGCCGGTACGATGTTATGGCACAACCTACAAGACTGCCGACTTGGCCCGCCCACTCCGAACAAGTCTGAAGGTGATTGGCTGATGCACGGCAGATCTGCAAGCGGATTGGCTGTGGAGGTGTTTCCTGCTGAAGCGATAGGCGAAGAGCGAGCGTCGAGGACTGACGTTGTACAGGCCACGCCCCCCTCAGTTCAAGGGTATTGAGTGGGCTGTCTAAATGGACAGCGCGATAGGATTGGCGTGAATGGGATTTCTCTTCGTTCATTAAAGACTTTAGTTCGTTAAAGACGGCTTAGTACGGCAAGCAAGAACCTAAACCTTTAAGAGGAAACATTAAGCTTTACTTAAAGCGCTGGCACAGCCTTTGTAAATACCCTCATATTCTTGTTTCCATTTATATGGAAGAAGGGACTTGGTGATGTATGAGATTGAGGCTTCAAAGCCAGGGTGGGAATGAGGATGCCGGGCAGTAATCATGGAAGACAAAGCGCTTCAGTTTGTTGGGAATGTTAGTCAGGAAGACAGAAGACACATAGAAGCAACTGAGAAGTAAAGGGTTTGGTTAAAGGGTCCATATCTGGATTGAAATCATATACTGCACCTTTAATAAGTGTTTTTTGCCCCAACTGCTTTTTAAATGAGGTGCATTTTGGGTGTGACGTTTGGGTCATTTCTGTTGGTCCATTCACAATGTAATATCCACACAATGTAAACGAGAACTGCTTGAAAGTAAAAAAAAAAAAAAGATAAAATTGGATATATATGTTTTTCACTGGACAGCAACAATATATCAGTCTTAAAAGCACAGTGAAAAAACACCTGTTATAATGGGGATAAAGAGAAAATTAGTATGTACAAAAATTATACACAAAAACGATAATAACGTTTTTTAAATTCATCGTTCCCATGATTTCAAAAAGCAGGCTGAGCTGAAAAGCAGTTCTCAGGGACAACAGAAGAAGCACTCCAGTAGCTCTTTTTGCAGGGTGTCTGTAGAATACAAAAATACTACACTGTCGAGTCACATATTATGACCAGAGTATCAGACTAATATCCAAAGTAGCCGTCGTGTGCAGCACGGACAGCAGCTTAAACAAGCTGGGAGTGACTCAGTAAGGCCCTGGTAGGATGTCACAGGTATCTGGAGCCATACTGACTGCAGTGCATCCCACAGCTGCGTGGAGTGTGTGGAGGAGGATCCATAGAGTTATGATCGAGGTGGTCCCACAGATGCTCAATTGGATTCAAGTCTGGGAAATTAGGGAGGGCACATGGATGAGTGGGCCCAGAGAATGCCACGAGAATCCCGGCTTCCTTTATGAGCTACGTAGGAAAGTACAAAGTGGTCATAATAATGTGACTCAACTGTGTACTTCAAGTGCCATTCAGTTTTCTAGCCATTGTCCACATCAAATTTATCAGAAGGGAGATTAACATGTGAGGTGAGATGTGTGGGGCGGGTTTGCCCAGACAAGCAAGGGAACTTAGCTTTATACAATGATCAGCCATGACATTGAAACCATCAGTGTCCGTGTGCTGGACTAAGAATAATCCACCAACCAAAACTATTTAGCCAACAGCAACCTGTGGGCAGCATCCCATGTGTATCTACCATGTGTCTAATAGAGTGGACAGTGAGCGGACACAGTGTTTAAAACTCCAGCAGGTCATTTGTATCCCGGAGGTGACATGGTGATGATTTTCTAAAGCAAGGCCACGAATTAATGTAATGAGCCTTCATGTAATGAAGTTTGTCATGGTCACAAAACAATGTATTGATGCCACCAGTTAAGCTTCTTGTAGCCATAAATTAATATATTGAGGCCACAAGAAACTGGTGGCATCAGTATATTCATTTGTGGCCACACTTTTCAAAAATTAGTCCCCATGCCAACTGAGTGACTCCGAACATTTGAGTTTGGTGTTTAGTGAAGATCTTGCTGGGTAAGTGTCCAGTGTTTTTAGTGTTTCCTGCTCAAGCACTGCTTACCAGGGTTAGTTGGTGTAAATCACCAAGCTCTGCAGGACTCTGGTCCTCAGTTTCCCACCTCTGCCTCTGTCTACTATATCTTTTCACTTGAAGCGTTGAAGCTCAAGTATGTACGTTTGTATACATAGCTAATAGTATTAGCACCTATCTTGAAGCTTGAATTTTGTCATTACGTTTGGCAGATTTTCTAGATAACCGTATGTCATACAGGGTTAAACATACTACCTTGGACCACAGCGTTCTAGGTAGGATGCTGAGAGAAGCTTAGCATACATGAAAATAAATGAGATTTTTGAGATCGCTTTTGATAAAACCTCAGGACCCTAAATAAATAATTCTTCAAGTGCTAAAAGAGCTTTTATGTGGGTCGTAGATCATTCTCAACACTGCAGTGACACTGACATGGTGGTGTGTCAGTGTTTGCTGAGCTGGTGTGAGTGGATTAGACATAGCAGTGCTGCTGGAGTGGCCACTAAAGAACAGGGTAACAAAGCATACAGAGTATCAGATGAACTACGGCCTGTAATTGTAGAACACCTATGTGGTAAGTGGAACGGATAAAAAGGATAAAGGGTTAAAGGGTGTAGAAACAAGAAGTTGGTTTTAATCTTATGGCTGATATATATATATATATATATATA
>CM067479.1:12333987-12471095 GCA_034552555.1 Semaprochilodus insignis | reverse complement strand
TCTCTTCACCTAAACTGAGCTGATTAAGAGTCTAGTTCCAGAAATGATAATAGGACATTAGAGCCACAATAAATCATGCTACTGTTACTCTCCATACTCAAATACATTTGTATTACACATACTTCAGTACTTTTACTCAAGTGGAGATTTAAAGGGAGGAACTTCTACTTTTACTAGAAGAATATTTTACTTTGGGTATCTCTACTTTAACTCAGCTACATGGTTTGTGTACTTCGCCCACCGCTGATATTATGGTACTCTGTTTTGCTGGTATATAGCTGTACAAGGCAAAAACACAGTAACATCAAAAATCTAGTAACATATCCCCCTAAGCTCTGAGCAATACAGTCTTTCTGCTGTTTATTAAGAGATAATGGCTTAAACAGTAACCCGATCTGACATGACTATAAAATAGCACGCTGCACATACTGTACACAAGCAAAAAATCACCTCACATCACCATCACCCATCAATAATAAACCATTAGAGAAACTAGGGCATCACTTCACTGGAACACAGTTTAAACATGACTATTTAATATATGACAGTTTACCTTTTTGAATTAAATTATGAACAAAAGATAACACTACATCAGCAGACTGAGGTTTGGTTTATCCGTTTATTACAGAATAAAGCCTTGTTTTGCTTTGCTTTGTTCTCCTTCTCTCTCTCTCTCTCTCTCTCTCTCTCTCTCTCTCTCTCTCTCTTTGTGTTTGTATTTGACTCTTTGGGCTGCTTTATCTCTTTAACTCCAACTGTCAAATAAAGTAAACTGAGACCTAACAAGTTAATGCAAGCTATTATTTAAGAAGCTAATGGGCAGTAAGGCTGTCACTAAAACTCACATTATTAATTGAGTAATATTTTGTTAATTTGACTCCTAATCAGTCTTTATTTAAGATCAAACCCCCCCCCCCCCCCAACAAAACAAACTCTGCAAACTCTTTCAGAGATTCTGAGCAGTTTTGTCAGAAACAAATAAACTAGAAAGCCTTATTCAATCATCTAGCTGCATTTAAACATAAAGAACACTGTTCCTTACACGGTTCACAGAAACATGTGTGAATGTGCACTAGTGGAGCATATCGTGGTCAGTCTCAGGACTGTGACTGCACATATACAATATTCTGTATCAATTACTCCAGTGAACTGCTTATTCACTCATTTGAGTAGTACTCTTTTTTTAAGTAAGATTTTAAGTAGTCTGTCTGCCCTTGGCAAACAGTCAGAGGAGAGAACGTGCCATTTCCACTCATTGTGGAACTGGTGAAAATGACATTTATTTACATAATATTAGTTTTTTAAATATATAACATGCCTCCATCGTCGTGATTGGTTTTAGAATTGTACCCATGTGTGTTGATGGACAAACAGATTGTGATGAGTGCTGAGCTAAAATCAAGGTGAGGTTTATTGAACAGATTTGTAGTCAAAAACAGCAACAAGAGCAAAGCGGACATTACAAGAAACAGGTGGGTGACAAAACCAGGCAAACGATCAGACCAATAAAAGTACCAAAAGGGCAAAGACAAAAGAGTAAACCAGAGAATAAGAATAAAGTCAAAAACCAGAGTAGCAAACAAGAGTAATCACAAAGAGAAATACTCAGTACGCACAGTGTGGCAATACGCAACAAACCAGTGTGAGAGAGGAGTATATGTACAAATAGACTAGATGAGATCTGGTGTGTGTAATCAGTATTCCGGGGATGGACATCTGGAGAATGGAACAGGATTGGAGGATTGCGGACATGTGATGGTGACATCATCGGGTGGTGGGTTATGGGAAACGGAGTCCGGGTGATCAGGGGTGAGAGGAGAGCCAGCAGGCGTGACACCATGTCATTAAACAGAATACAAGACAGGACAAATTATGTCTATTGTTTTTCTGAATTGGCTAATGCACCCTTTATATTTGATCAATTTAAAAACCTGGACACACTTCCAACTGTAAAGTCTCAAAGTCTGACAAAAACACAAGGTCCTACTGTCTGAAATATCATTAGGAAATGACAGTTAAGGAGAAATATTGGTATTCAGGAAACTGTAAGATCTGGAAAACCATGAACACTTTCAGTTAGATAGTCAGAAAGGCAAAGCAAAACTCCCATATGATAGCAAAAGGACCTGCTGAAAGGTATAGCTAATACAAGTCATCAGAAAGAAAACTTACCTGCAAACTTATCAAGAAGCCAAAGTGTAAAGGATCTAGAACAACATCTAAATAAGTCAAATGGATTTTGGCAACAAGTGCTCCACTACAGAATATTACATACCAAGACCAATAATATATTAAATTCTAGTTTTAGGCCTTTTAGGAATAATTTAGCATTTTGCATTGTTTATGAATAATACGTCTTAAGAGATTGTCATACAACCGAAAAGAACGCTAAGTCTATATTGTATGCAATTAGTGCTTTGATTTTTAATAAGTCAACATAGTATAGTATCATTCGGCTGATAGTTTATGAATGTAGATTAGGTTAAAATTAGCACAGGTTACTGATTATCATTTATAATTATCATCTGTGATTTTAGTATATTAGCATGCAACCAAATGTCCTCCCATACATAATTTAATCTTAATCTTAATATTAGAGAAACTGTACATTAACGTAGTAATTGGGTTGCTACTGCTGTTGGTCCATGTCCTACAGTAACTTTTTATTAATGAATGTTTCATGCACTGAGCTATAGGCACTAATCATCAAACACCTGCATTCTGTTTGGGTAGTTGCATTGTGTGGGCTGGATTCATTTGTTTAAAGTTTAGCCCAACTTTTTTGATGCACTGGACCTCTCGAATAGATCTTAAGGGTGCCCTGCGTCATTCTGTGGTCAGTGTCAGCCCAAATTAGGAACTCCATGCCAAAGTCATGTTTATCTATGGAAAAAATGAATGGCATTTTTCAAAATCACTTCCTGTCATGTCCTGTGGTTAACAAAAATGGTACAGACCAGATATTTTTGTCCTGCCAACAGTTTTTATCTGAATGTCAACACATCCTCTGAACGCATCGACTCTGAAGAGTTGAAATACGAATAATACTACTTCCATGCTAACAGTCCTGCGCACTGACATCATATGGAAGCAGGTATAAACACTGTACCTTCAACACTAGTTTATAAGTCAAAAGATTGATGCATCTAAATATTCCTTTATATTATGTATATCATTAAGCCCAAAGAATAAAAGAGTAACTTGAAAGTGAACCATTATAAGCCATTTGTCAGGAAGAAGACTGGATCTTCAGATTCCGAGTTTACTCACATGCTCCAGAGAATCACAGTTTGGTCATCAATCTGTCCCCAGCCTTATGAATGCATATGCTGATGAGGTTTATTTGCAGACACCAGGGTGAAGAAAAGACAAAAGGAAAGGGAAGAAGATGTAAAGGGGGTCAATAAAGGAGGAACATGACGGTGACAATGTCGTCACCTCCTCAGGAAGAACTCAGTTTTGAACTAAAAGACAATACAGCTGACATAACAGAAGGAGAACATGCTGTTTAATGTGTGAACCAGGTGTCCTCTATCATGAAGATGAAAGCACATGTGATCTGTACAGTACTGTCAGTAAGTCAGTAAGTTATTTTCTGCCCTTCATTCATGTCATTTCCATGGGTAATTTTCAAGGGTAGTCATTTATCAGGAGTTATTTCTGGGGCGATTAGATATAATATCATCCACTTGCATAAAAAGGGAAAGGAATATAGACAAAAACAATAACATATTGCGAACCAAACAGAAACTGTTGGTGTTCTCAAAGCAATGGGTTGGTCACAGCAATCTCATTAAATGTGTTTGGGATCACTTAGGCCTTGACATTTTGCAACCAGCTTCTAAGGTTGGACTTGGGTAAACATGGACTTGGGTAAAATAAGTCTCCTGAAAAGAATAGATGCTGTATTCATGAAATAGGCTAGACACACTAAACACTGTTTTGTGAGTGATGTTGATATTAGATGAAAATATTACGTGAAAGTTATATAGCTGCCTTCAAGTTCTTCATGAAATGGTAAAATGTCTCACTTTCAACATCTGATATGTGTTCTATGGTCTACTGTGAATAAAATATGGGTCTATGAGATTTGCATATCATTACATTCTGTTTTTATTTACATTTACTTACATTTTATGTAGCATTCCAACTTTTTTGGAACTGGGGTTGTAATTTTCTATTCTATTCTCATTTTTCCCCCTGAAGCTTAAATTCAAAACTACTTAAAGATATACTATGTAAGTTTTGGGGATTTGGAGACCTCTGTGGTAAAAAAAAAAAAAAGTGTAATAGCATGCAATGTGTAGAATAACATTTGTAAAGTTAGTTTTGCTTCAGACCCCATTCCCAAGTGGATGAATCTGATGATTGCGGTAAAGGGATATAAGTAAATTGCTGGTTGTGTAATTAAGACCTAAACATCCAGGTTGTGTGGGAGAGTTTTTATAATGCATAACACTTTCAGACCTGCTAAAACAGCAGATGGTTTGATTTTAGAAGTTAACCAGATTCTGCTGCAGGATAAGTGAGCTGGAGTCATCTTCACACAGCTCTGCGTACAGAGCAGGAGAGTGTGAGGGTGTGTCTGACATTATCAGCTTGGCTCTGCTCCATATGGAGACGCTCATTAAAAAGACCAGTGCAGTAAACTGGGATGTTCTGTACAGATCCAGAAAGGTTTTGTGCTGGGAAGAAACAAAGAAGCTATCATTTTATAGAAGATGATTTAATTCATTAACATAATCACAAAATGGAAAATAAAATATGCGGATTGTTGTAATCAGGTTCTTCAGGTTGAAAACAGAGGATGTGATTATGGTATAAAATACAGCATAACCAGCATGATCAATATCTAGTCCCTAGGTCTGTGGTCCAGGCCTAAGGTCAGTGTGATTATTCTTAAATGTTGATCATTATAGTGAGAACTATAATTAGCATTGTTAATTAACAGTGAATTTCCCTAACAGGTGTTAACAAGTGCAAAACACCAGGCAAAGGAGAAGAAATGAAGGAGCCTTTGTTAGCTTGTTAGCTTTTCAGTGGGAAAATGAGGGGAGTTTTTACCTGCTAGGAAATGTGGTTGGGCAACAATGGAAAACCTCCAAACAGAAATGATCTTACAGTAGGTGGTTCACATTGGTTGCCAATCAAATGTAAAATTCATTCATTCAATCTTTAGTAAAAGAAGTCTTCCCGCTTTTTAGCAACCCTGGTTCTTGTGATTGCTCAATTCTTTGTTAAGTACAAGGTAAACTATTTGTGTCAATTGTGAGATTTGCCATGACAGTTGTCCACCTTTATGAGCCTGTGTGTGTTGCATGAGTAAAGACTTGGCCTGAAAAATCTGCAAAATCTGACCCAACACCTCTGACTTTTAAATGACTGTTTCAGGCTTTTTGGACCTCACTCAGTAAAGCTAATTCTTTTAATTAAACATAATATAACATTTAATAAAACATGCATAGTTCAGCTATATTGCATTTCACACTGAAATACTTCACCTAACATACTCTATATATATCCAACTACCTGCATTTCTGCACAATTCCTTAACAATATCGGCTGCTAGAATATCGCATCAATCAAATATTGTATTCCATTGCACAACTCTACATATTCTCTGTAATGTTTTTGAGTTGCATCATGGTCCTGGAGGAGTGTAGTTTTGTTTCACTGTGAACTTGTATATATATATATGTATATAGCTGAAATGGCAATAAAGCCTCTTGAACTTGAAACTGAGAGTGGAGCTTCAACAGTTATATAAGCTTTTTATATTAGGCAAAAATGCCCAAAATATACTTATAAAATAAATACCAACACCTGGGACTCGATGACTCAAAGTAATTCTAATTACTCTCAAAACATTTGTATTAAAAGCCCCTGTAGCAAAGCACAAAAATGTTAGGAACAAGCACAGCAAAGTCCAGGTACAGCCTACAGTGTTGAATCAACACCTACAATGTTAATTTCAAAGCCCAGTTAATTCAGCTCTGGGGATAGTGCTGTGGAGAATGGAAAGCTGGAGTTTCATAATTATTTGATGCAGCAGTTTTAAGGTCACCATTCAGCCGTCTCATTGACTAAATGTTGTGTGTCAGTTTGTCCTGGAGCGAAACTCCATTTTTATAGGCTGGTCAATCGTTCAGACAGAGGAATGGATAGAGAGAAATTCTACGGTTCTTCCGTACCTTTTTATAGACCTGGTTTGGGTTTGAACAGTTTGCCATTTCAGGGAGAGTCATTAAACACTAACTTCCATGTCTGGCTATGACATAATACCGGGCCACAGTGGAAACTCTGGACTCTGATATTAATATTTAAGGAGATTCCCTTGGGAATCCAGGTCACATTCGTTCTGGCAGGAGTGATCCCCAGGATTCCAAGTCAGCAGAAACCCGAAGAATTTCTCTGTTGAAGCTGGTGGTGACATAATACTTTGACCACCCGGCCATTTCGCAAGTTAATGAACAAGCAGCTCAGTCACACATGTTCTACATTTCACACAGCGCGGTGTGAGGAACGATCGCAAAGATATTTTTACATGCTCTGATTCTGGCAAAGAGACTCTGTGCACTGCTTTTGAACTGAAAACACAAAAACAGATGTCATGGAAAATCAGTATGTTGATCCTACGCTGCTACCAAGCCCCTGGCAGATTAGCAGCAAATGGACTGAAACCTTTTCTGAGAGATACCAACCATAGCCCCCTTTCAACATCTCATCATCGAGCTTTCTGAATCCCAAACTGTTGTCTTGATGTTGCCTGCTCCCACGTTTAACATGCGTTTATCGCACCACAATCCCACACATAGTTGCTGTTTACATTTCAAACAGCGTACCTGCTGTGCTGCTCGCTAACCAGTGCTTTCCTTATTTCGCCATGTGTTGCCATCAGACGGTAACTGAACTGTGAGTAGATTGTGGACGTCAATATGTCAGTGGATAGTTCATTTGAATGTGGGTGCTAGTGGTTGGTTTGGCAGCTGGAGTGCTGGTGATATGACTTCGATACAGTTCTGAACATCACACATGAATCTCTTTCCACTGTTAGGTTCTGAATAATCAAGCAGTAGTACAATGACAAACCTCAGTTCCACAAACGTCAGTAATACTAATAAAATAATAACAAAGCTAATCAACAGCTATATCACAATAGCTAATAATAACAGAAAGCAGTGGTTAGTAAATTTTCTTTAATCTGTATTAACCTGTTTTAAAGACAGCACAAAAAATTATATTTGATGCCATGCCTTATCTTCATTGTTTAAATTATTAATTAATGTATTTATTAATTAATTTATTTACATGCTCCTTTTAAATTTGATCCCTTCAACATGTAGCAATGAAACTGGGAAGAATGCATGTCAGCCACTGTGTTTTAACAAGTTACAGGGTATTTGTTGCTTTCTTTTGCACTCTATGACATGTATGATATGTTTTCAATGGGAGATCAGGATCTAGATATGGACGGCAAGTAGAATAATCAAGCACCTGCACTCTTTGATTATGCAGCAACGTTGTTGTAAAACATGCGGACATGTGTTTGCTGTTGTTAGATTGAATAAGCATGGACGTCCCTGAAAAAGATGTCAACTAGAAGGCAGTATATGCTGCCCCAAAAGGCTCTGTGGGTACTAATTCACCTACATGGTACTACAGACTATGGCTTTTAAACTGTATTCTGGTAACAATCTGGATGATCTTTTTCCTTTTCCCTTTTTTTCTTTGACCTGGATACTGCAACGTCCATTTTTCCATAAACAGTCTGAAAGGTTGACTCAACAGACCACAATACACTTTTGGCCTTGCCCTTTACTCACAATGCTTCCTCCAGATTGTCTGAATCTATTGCTATTATAGTCTTTTTGTTTAAACACAGATCATTGTGGATGTACAAAGCACTGCTTTGTGTTGAAATAATACGTATTTTCCCAAAATCTGAATAGTGTGGTGTTTCTCAATAACTTGCGTCCTGTCTACATCTGCTGTGCAAGTAGCTTCTACAGACTATGTGGGCCCCTTTCAGTATTTTCTATTAAAGAAATCAGTAGAAATAATCCAGGTTATGGGAATCCTGTGCAAATGGACTTTTGGATTTTTTACCATTTTTAAAATCTTGTTGTATAAATAACAATACTTATATCCCTCAGACTCACTGGTTTGACAGAATTCATTATTTTCATGTTTTTTTCAATGATGTTTGCTCAGATACAATACCCAGCGTGCATTATGCATTATCCACTGGCAATTTTTGTAGCCATCTATAGGCTAATAAATACAAGCAAGCTAGCACTACTGTAACTCTCACCTGTCAAACAAGGTTTTTCTTCATCAAAGGCACAAACATAAAACCAACATAGATAATGTCTCTAGCCATTTGCTGACAATAGCTTTTGGCTTGTTGTTCCCCTCAACTGATGAACACTATGAACACTGTGGCTACTTTTCTCTATGTATCCAAGAACACTTCAGTCTTATCAGTTAGTAAGACATTGATTGACATGATTAAATTTGCTTTACCTGGCATTGCACCTCCTGCGGCATGACTATTGTACATGTGCACATTGCAATGACGACTGAAACAATATAATATGTGCCACTAGTGTAAAACCGCAATGGGGTGCGAGCAGGGAGACCAGAGGTTCTACGTGAACAAATGGCAGGAAACAGAGGAGACTGTATATATAGTATTCGACATGTTTACTATCACACCCCTCTTTTAACAAGCTGCAATGTGTCTAATAAAAAGGTTAAAAAAGGTTTTGTGATAGTTTTGGCTCATTTTTGGCACTTCACCAGTGTCATGGAAAGCACATTTTCTTAAATCGCCAAATAGATACCAACAAAAGCATAAATACTCTGTAAAAGAATAAGGTAATGGACTAGTGCATATCTGTATACTGTTCTTTAAATAGTAAAATATCCTAAAATGGTATGCTGTGTGATGTTTAGCTTATCATAAATACTCATAATGACAACTGACTTTTGATTATCTTAGTTGGCTTAGATGTGCCAAGTTTCTTAGGTTGAAAAAGCATTACTAACAGCAATTTCCATTGTTATATATCAGTAAATGAGCTGAAGCAGGAGAAAGCCAGTAAACCTTCAAACTGTTCTTTTACCGCACACACCAGCTAGTAACTCATAGGAACTTAAAAGCAACTCTTGAAAGTAAGCTCACCAGACAAAACATTAGTCATCTGTAACTGAAACGTACTTAATAGCATACAATTTCTCCACAACCACCAATAATAGCTGTGACTGTATTTGGCATGGACTGGACAAGTTTCTGGATGTAGTCCACGTCAATGTTCAGCCACTCTTGCACCAAAGAATTGCGCAGTTGGACCAGATTTGGTGGATGCCTTTTACTTACTGTTCCAGGTAGTCTCTTAGATCAAGAGGTTTAAAATCTGGGGATTATGCGGGCCAGTCTTGATGTGTGAACGTTCCTGAATGTTCATCAAGAAAATCATTCGCATTTGCAGCCCTGTGAACGTGAGAATTGTCATCTTGGAATACAGGGATAGGAATGTTATGTAACTCGGTAAGATAATGAAAGGCAAAAGGTATAGGCACTGTGGTTCAAATGTACTGTACCTTAACCAAGGGACCCATGTCCGCGTGATTAAAAGCCCCCAGAACATCACAGAGGGGACTCTTTCTTTTTTCCAGGGAACTTCTAACTACATCCAAGGTGTGTCCATGTTTGTTGGTTGGTACATGAACATGTTCTTTAAAAGCCATAGATCCCAGCAAGTCTAAAAACTCTTTGGCTCTGGTATCTCGCAGATTATCAACATGTGTGTTAATATCACCAATCAAAATACAGGCATCACGACTGAGAGGTTGTAGTCCTGAGAATTCCAGGTCAAACAACAGGCCATTTGGGACATCTATAAGCTGTCACTGCAATGAAAAAAGGCTGAGAATGAAAAAAAGTGTAATATTTCCCTGACTTTCAGTGTTTGTACTATAGCTTGCAGCTGTCTGTCCACCCTTCTTGCCATTTCTGGATAAATAGGATAAGGTGCAGCTGGGTGGACAGGCCTCAGGTCAGTGTGGCCAGTGCATCTGTGCCCAGTCAGGTCTCAGTAAGTAAAAGACAGTCTGGATTATGATCATAAATGACGTCACTGATACAAAAGGATTTGTTTGTTAATACCCTCGTATTAAAAAGAGCCATGTTGACGTCTGCCTGTTCTGTAGCCGCAAGTTCCAGTTTATGGGAACTACTGTATAAACATGTTTATTTATATTTGGCCCTTTTATATCTCTGTTTGAAAGGTTGTATCGAGATAAAATGATGGGTTTTATAGAATCAAAAAGGCTGGGTCTGGTAGGTAGTGATGTTGAAATACATTGCAGTATATTGTTTGCGAACTCCTGTGAACCCCTGTGGTTGGGGTATAGTCCATCATGTATAATGAACACAGGGTGGCAAAGAAAAGATCAAAGTTAAAAAAAATTAACTATTAACTATAAACTATAAATACTACAGTCTGTTATAACTATTACCTATAAACTATAAATAATACAGTCTGCTATAGAAATATATACAACAAAGTCTATCTACAAGGATACAAAAATCACTGTAGATCACAAGCAGAAAATACAAAAATATGTAAAAAATATGCATTAAGATCCCGGAGATAAAAAAGGCAGAGCAGTTATCAGCAGCTAATGACAATACTGAATAAACATTATAAACATGTGCATATAATGGTGTTTAAGTGTCCAGAGTGTCCAGGGGTGCAGATGAACAGGATATACAGTAAAGTGTCAGTAGTGCAGATAAATAAACCTCTGATTTAACAGAAGAGATTCAGTCCTCATCTGTCCTCTTCCCTCTTCCGGTCCCACTGGGAAGAGTTGAAGAGCCTGATGGCTCTCGGGTCAAAGGATCTTCTGAGTCTGTCTGTAGAGCAGCTCTGTGACAGCAGCCCGCCACTGAACTTGGTCCTTTTGTCCATAATGATGGTGTGCAGTGGGTGCCCATCATCATCCATAATGGACAGCAGTTTGTGCAGTGTCCTCCTCTCTGCCACCATCACCACAGAGTCCAGCTCCACACCAACAACTGACCCTGCACAAACTGCTGACCCTGCTCACCTGACCAGCTTGTCCAGTCGTGTCTCGTCTCTCTTCTTAATGCATCCTCCCCAGCACACCACAGCATAAAAGAGACAGCTGGACACCACCGTCTGATAGAACATCTGCAGGAGCTTCCTACAGATGTTAAAGGACCCCAGCCTCCTCAGAAAGTAGAGTCGGCTCTGCCTCTTTCTGTACAGGATGTCTGTGTTGGCTGACCAGTCCAACCTATCATCCAGGTGCAGTTCGAGATTCCTGTAGGTCTTAACCCTCTTAACACTGGCACATATTCACGGGGCTTCGCGGCATCGGAGTGCTCATTTTGGATCTGTTCCTGTCACTAAAATCATAGTAAAGAAGAGTGGTTTCTAGATGAGCACTCCTGCTCTGAGAAGCTCTGTGAATACAGACTATTGTGTGGGTGTAGGGGTCTACAAGAGCCTTACTAAGCATCACAGATCAGTCTTGTGCCACAGAGATGGAAATATTGTGCATTTGTGCATGCAAGCTTATTGGTCCCCAAGCGGAGTGCACGCCGCAAAAGGGTGGTACTGTTTCCATGCCCACGGAGCCTAGCTGTGTGGACCCTTCACGCAAGGTTTTATTTTGGGGATGAACCACACTGGGTCTCAGATAAGCTGCTATGGCACAGAGGCTTGCGGATGGCAGCCTTGGGAGATGGGACAGCAGCCAAGTTCCTCTGCCACAGGGGGCCTACAGACAAGTTGTGGAAAGCGCTGACAGGCCTTGACATCTTTTTATCCTGAAATCTTTATTGGAGCAATAAAGATGTTATCTGAATATTCATTGGTACTAGTGATGGGCATCATGATGCAAGCTTTACAGCACGATACACATTAAGGACAAGCGTTATGAGACGAGTTGTTAAATATATGATTCTATCATGTATGTATGAAAAGCATTTTTCTTGGCAATGACTGTCTGTGCTCATAAAACTATTGTATGTACAGACATTTGGATGAATTGACATTAACATAAATACGGTTCGAATTGTTTTCAAACATGTAGTAGATCAAAACAAAGTTTAGTCCCAGATTTCTCCTTGATGTCCCAAACCATTGCATGAATTTGTTAAATTCCATCACTTGTTTTAACATAATGAAGCATCGATTAGCCAAACCAGGTACTGGATGATAAGTTCAAATAATGCTGGCCTGCTCTTAGGAGAGAGTTGGAACACATAACATGATATGATAACGTGATACAATATGACACATATCATGATAACATCAGAATAAGACACATATTGTAACACAAGCATCACGATGTGACACATTGTACAAGCACAACAATGTGACGTGTCTTGATATAAGTATCACAATATGGCACATATTACAATGCAAACATCAAGACATATCACTATACAAGCACCAAAATACAATACATGTCACTATACAAGCACCACAATACACCGCATATTACTATTACTGTACAAGCACCACAATATAATACCTATTACTATACAAGCGCCACAATACACCACATATTACTATTACTATACAAGCACCACAATATAATACCTATTACTATACAAGCGCCACAATACACCGCATATTACTATTACTATACAAGCACCACAATATAATACCTATTACTATACAAGCGCCACAATACAATACATATTATTACACAAGCACCACAATACAATACATATTATACAAGCACCACAATACAATACATATTATATAAGCACCATAATACAATACATATTACTGTACAAGCACCACAATACAAGTGTCACATTGTGATACATTATGATAAAACATCACAATACAATGCATTGGTACAATCTTTGCAATAAGATATGGCAGTACACAAGCATCAAATGCAAAATGTGCAACAAGCATTACATTACAACATGATACGTATTTATACAGGTCATAAGACATAGGACTATAAAATCTGCAATCAGTCTTATGATCAGTAATTTGAGAACAGGTTTAGGTGATAGAGAAGAATTCGTCATGCATTAATTCAAAATAAAGTGTATGGCTAAGAGTCGCATTGTTTCCTATCACTTCTAAGTGTTCAACGTAGCAGCATCTTGAGTTAATGCAATGCTGAGACAAAAATAGCGGTGATTCCTGGGAACTCGTGTTTTGTCTGACCTCCAGTTTGCGTTCTTGGCCTTGAGTGCTTTCATCATGGCTTTCAAAAGCTCACAGATCATTGATCTGTATCTGGCACAATTAGAGTGACCATTGAAGTAGTGCCTGTGCATTCAGGATTTCCTGAAGCTGTGGGAGCTCCTAGATAAGGGAGTGTAATTTCTTCATGAGAAACTCCAACCCAAACTTCTTTTTGCATTGCATAATGTAAAGATTCCATGGCTTTGTTTCGTAGAGCTATAGGTCCCAGAAAGGAACAATGTAGGAACATTCTTATGTGGAGGTTCATACCAGAGCAAAGAGCCACGGGTGGCCTACATTGTGAAAGGAGTTATCTGTGGTTAAGTTACTGTAACTAAAGGCCTGAAGTGGCTTATTGCGTTGGTAAAACTGCAACAATCTAAGAGATATGTCAAATACGTCTTTGAAGCCATAATTAATGACAGTCACAATAAGTAATTCTAACATCAATAATGTTTTCATCTTGTCATGTGAAGTAATAATATCAAAATACAGCAGTGTTTAAAGTAGAAACCCTCACCCAGCTCACTGAATAGCCACCCTGATGATAATTATGAGTCATCCAGTAAATACTCTAATTCGAAGCCTAAAAATGAAAGAAGAACTGGCCTGCTTAGCTGAAATGAGTTCACACTCACACTTACTCTTTTACATAAATGGTTCTCTAATGAATCATCCATTGAAAGTACACCACATGTCTGTGCATATGGTACAATTGATGAATACATTTACCATATTGTTCCTGTAGCTCTGGAATTGCCATTAATGAATGAACCCTTATGGAGGTAAAGCTAATCCCAGAGAAGTGCAGGCATGAAGAATTAATCTGCTGTTGGTAAGCACTGAGGGTAATGTGGTAGTCGTCCACCCGGGAGGGCACTTTGCATGGCGGCTGCAATTGTGAGAGAGACTGGGATAGCCGTCATGTGAGGTAATGCTTTGGATTTAGGTAAGATGCTTACAGCTTTGTGCTCTTTATTAAGATAATGAGATTTGCACTCTGAGGATGGAATTGAAGACATAACCTTGACCTGTAATTTGGAGAGCAGAGGCTTTTTGCTCAGCTCTTTACACAATAGCTTTGGTTGTTTCACAATTGTCGTTCAAAAGGCTGCTTGGTTGGGTTCTTCCAAAATTCAGTTACCTGGAACGAAGCTAAGCCTGAGGTCCAAAGTACACCATTTTCCTCACGTCTTAAATGAACAAATGCCGACCTTTGTTACTCATTAAGCTCCTTTTGGGTGTTGGAAGCCAATTTGAAAACTGGTTTAAAATGTACTCCATTCAAATATACGAAGCAGCTCAAAATGAACCAGGGACCTGGCTGGAACCTGCAAACTGGTGGCCTCCAAATCGAGACATTAACTTTTTAAGGTCAAACCAGCTCTGTGGTTTCTTCTCTCTTAAAAATCAAACGTCCTTCGTGGTTTCGGACTTGAACATATGGTTCTAGAAAAAACTATCTGAGTATCCGTGCATTATGTGTTGGTATCATATTTAAAAATAGTGGTATAAAACATATTGGTCTTAAATATGCCATATGAATGAAAATACATATTATTATGTATTAAGATATATGTATTTTATGTTATATGTAATGTGTATGTTATATGTTTTATAATCTGTTTCAATACAAAAGTCACAATGTGATACAAATCACTATACGCAGTATGTATACCGTACATACCATAATGCAAGCATTGTAGTACGACACATATTACTCTATTCTAAACGATTCTTGGTCTGGAAAACTTTATTAGAACCAGTATGCTAAGTGGTGCTTATTTTACAGTTTTTTACGACTGCTAACATCCTCTTGTCCAATCTGTAGTCACGTTTGCAAAGCTCTAAACACAGTAAACGCAACATCAGTCCTTAGTGGGCTATACCATTAATACAATTCATGTTGTTTTTGCATAAAATGCAATCACTTAACATGTTTCTACAATGCTTACATTTTCTGTACACACAAGGTTACCCAATAACAAAACTCTTTCTTGTCTTATTTACCAATGTTTGCACACAGCATGTTGGAAATGAAAACCTAAGGTTCAAAACCTTAAATATTGCATAAAATGCTAAGTTCTGCAAAAAAAGCAGGGGAAAAGCTATTACTGTAATACACATTTTTGCATGTACAGATCATTGAAATAAAATGTCTGTTGGGCCAGGGCAAGGGAGAGGGAGAGGAGTAAGAATGCGTGGTGGTGTTCACCGAAGGGTAAGAACTACTGTCACTAATGAAATTAGAGACACCATCCTAGACCATGTGATAAACCATGGTCTATCACTGAGAGAGGCTGGTGAAAGAGTGCAGCCTAACCTCAGACGGTCAACTGTGACTTCCATTATCCAGACTTTTAAACAAACTAACAGGTAAACAATACATTTTACGAGTATATTCCTACTGATGCTATATCTTATAGTAACTGCAGGCCGCCGGTCCCACCGCTAATACATATGTTGTATTTTTGTTCCTTTACTGTAAAGGATGCAGCGTCTGCCTCCCTCTGGGGGAAGGGGAAAACACCTGAGTGAAGACCAGGAGCATGCCATTGTAGATATGGTCATTGCTGACAATGGAATAAAACTTAGAGAAATTCAGACCAAAATAATAGAAAATAACCAGGTATTTCACAATGTGGAAAGCCTGACAACCATTGCCTGGACTTTTGACTAAATACAGAGTTTGCATGAAGCAGTTGTACACAGTTCCTTTTGAAAGGAACAGTGAGAGGGTTAAGGAACTCCGGCACCAATATGTCCAGGTATGGTGTCTATCCTATATACCTGTTATATCTTGTAATATAGTGAGAAAGGGAACAGGTTGGAGGAAATATGAGGACATTTGTGATTACATGGGACAATGTAGCATTCCACCATTCTCATGTCATCACAAACTGGTTTGCAGACCATCCAAGAATGATGTCCCTTTTCCTCCCGCCCTACTCGCCTTTCCTCAACCCCATTGAGGAATTTTTTTCAGCCTGGAGGTGGAAGGTGTACGATCATCGGCCACATGACAAATGTCCCTCCTGGATGCAATGGAGATATTTCAGCTGAAGACTGCCAGGGGTGGATAAGGCATGCCAAGCGTTTCTATCCCAGGTGCATGGCAAGGGACAATATCAGATGTGATGTGGACAAAAACATGTTGCCAAATGCTGAAGACCATTCAGATTAACAAGACCGTTCAGTTTTGTGTTCTGTTTTTTCCCCCTTGTGTGGCTTTTTTTGTATATGTGTATTTTTACACATATGGGACCACGGCTAATTATGTTTATAATTACGGTAATTCTTTTAGGCTACAATATCATGTCCCTAATAAAATATAACCTTTACTGCAAGACTGTCACAGGCTCCTTTTTTGTCTAATCTACATTCCATAAAGTACATTACAGTAATATCAGTCATTATGTAGACAGTATGTGCCAAAAATGCACACATTGGAGTAAAAAGTCCAAATGTAGTGGATTACAGTAAAAATGAACTGACTCATAAGAAAACAACAGATGTTATAATGTCTGTTGTTTGCTGGGAGAGAGTAAAATATTACATGTAATACTGTTTCTGTAATGCCATCAAATGGTTGTGCAGTGATTGACTTTATGTTCCTCATGAACAGAGAATCTGCACTAGTGTTTTGAAAGAATTATTGGATATGAACCAGGTTTGCTGTGTTTTAACAGAGTTAGTGTATATAGAGAAAACTTGGTATTTAGTTAAGAATATGTGCTTTTGAACAGGATATTAACTATTTGGCTATTTGTATGAGGTAGATGTGTTGCTGTGTTTAGAGTTTTGAAAAAGTATCTTAAGTGTTGGTAAACGCTTGTTAGTAGTCATAAAAAGCTGTAACCTCAAAAACATTCACACTCCCAAACCTCATTAACAAAATCTGTTAAAAGAGAACCAAAAGTGGTTCTTCTGTGGTAATGCTCCAAAGAACCCCTCTTGGTCCCATCTGGTACCTTTAATTTTAAGAATATGGATTTTCAATTAGAAAGACTCCAGTGCATTGCACTTGCTGGTTAGGTTTAATTACTATTTGTATTAGCATAAATTTTATTATTTAGTAAGTACTGTAGGTCTATTGTCGTGATGAAGGAAGAATTTTGAAGAATAGTCCTTCATGGTAATGGAAGCCTATGGATAGACTTCCTTTACAGAGTGAATGATAATCATTCTGGGCTCACAATATGACTCCATCAATGTAGGCCTAAAGATTAGATTCCAGGAATAGTCTTTCCACTAGAGTAAATGCAGTTTTAGAAACAGGTAGAAAAGACCTCCAGTGCTACAGAGAACCAGGGAGCCAGCGAGACACCATTGTCAATAATGTGCTTTGATGATATGCCGTCAGCAGCTGTAAACGACCAAAGCTTTTATCTATATGTAGCTATATATGAAAAACATGTATCTCAATTTTTGTTGATATATATATATATATATATATATATATATATATAATTATTATATTATAATTACATTTGTTTTAACCACAAGAATGGCATAAACAGTAATGTGTATAATAGGCTGATGTTTAAGATATTAGGTTTTGTTTTCGGGGCACAGTATATGCCTGATGTCTAACTGTCTATGTTGCTTAATGCTTTAATCTTAGCTTTCCGTTGTAACATAGTTCCAAACAAGATACAGTTCCATATCGGGAATAGGGATGATGTTGGCCTGCACTGTTCAAAATTCAAAGTGTGTTCTTATTCACACCCAGACATGGGGTGTAAATAGCTGTACTATATGGTAGGAGTGAGTCAAGAAGTCAGGCAGGGGTACATAAAAACCTTTTCTTTAATTGGTCTCATTTTTACATCTATTAGGCAGTGTTTACACTGACAGAGAGTTGCATAACTTTAATATGTGATATAATAAATGTGATCTAATAAATAAGTGCAAAAGTACAAGCCTTAATGTGGTTCTGAGCAGTCAAACGTTTAAAACATCTTGAGAAAAAAACATGCATGTCTGACAGGAACTGCGATCCTTCATTAGTCATTCTTCGGAAAAATCTTTAAAAGACCGTCAAGCCACATCCCATTCAGGAACGGACACTGGTCCTAAATTTGTAACAAAGGGAGCTGGGGAAGTGAGTAAGGCCTCAACTTGGAACTTGGAATTTGCCTTTGGTCTCTTCTTATATTCATGAACACATTCCTGAGCAGTTTTCACATTCACTGTGGATCTCCAATGCGTGCTTCTCATTCACAACCCCAAGGACCCTAAAGGTATTTTAGGCCTGTATATGAGCCCAGTCCACTACATTGGAATGCCATTTTCACTTTGTGCAGCTGCTGTGTTCATTCAGAGGCATAATGACTACATGTTCTGTGTGTTTCAGCAAAGCCATTCATTTTGAAGGGGCAATGCAATTCATTGATTGCATGGGGCACCTGTTCTGTGGTAGATGTCAAGCGGTTGTCAGACACGGAGGATCATCATCAAAGAGTCAAATCATCTCCTGAACATCTCTGAAACTGCAAAAAGCGCTATCCTTAATTGATTAAGACTTCTACCTAGCTTGCATGCCATCTGCAGGGACCTTAGACTCCAACTAAGTAACCTCAGCTAACATGCTCTTCCTTGGTCTGCAGATCTGTACATGCAGTACTGTGCCAAAGTCAGAGACTAGCATTCATTAAGACATTTATTATTTATTCATAATATTTATATTATTTATTAATATACGTTTTGCAGAGATGTTTTTCTCCATGTAAATTAAACAAATGAAGGGGCAACATCTTTTCAATGTTAACATTTCAATAGCCTTGTTCGTACCTGCTATTCAACTGGCATTTGTGTCTGGAATTTGTCTCTAGAGACCACTTATGATTGGGTTTCATGACTGAAGGAAGGGCTCTGTTATAGCAGAGCTAAATGTACTGCAAGTCCTTGTTTATGTACTTGCACAGACTGTTACAAATGTTTAGACCACATGGACTGCTAATGCAACTTATGAACAAACAAGAGAGGAGACGAATCAAGAAGCTATGCGGCTGCTTTTGTCTGTGCTGTGATGACACAGTTCAACTGAATTTCCCTCGTCTATTCGAAACCAAAGAGTCTGATGAAGTGCATGAATATTGTTAGTTTCCAAACCTGTCTGTATACATAAACTAAGATGCAAAAACAGTGTATTTGCATATTGTCGCTGTCCAAAGAAAAAAAAGTATTTACAAAATGACTACTTTACAGGGGAGGGCAAAAATCTAATCTAGTTTCAGCGTAAGTCAATGCAGCCGGGCGTTTTTCATAGCAATTTTAGGCCATTTCTGTTGGTCCATTCATCATGAAACTTTCACGCGATGTAAATGGAAGCTGCTGTGTTCAAATGATGGATAAAAGTAAAAATCAACAAACTCGGAGATACATATATTTCATTGGACATATGCAAAATTTGGGCCCAGTCGAATTACATGTTTTGCAAGTTAACACACCCTTTATAGTGAACTTCGAAATTGGCACTTTACTGCAACTTTTAGTGCACCATTTCTTTTAACATTAACCAAAAAATATAATATATACAAATATAAATTATAAAAACAGGCATAATTTTCTTACTAAAATCTTAAATGCAATAAATAAATTGTGCAAGTTTTCCTCTGTAGCAGATGTGTAATTACTGCAGAAACTTTTGCATTTGCTTATTCAGCCTACAGCAGTTTAGCTCCACTCTTCCATGCTGAAGCTCTCACTGTTGCCCTAAGAACAAGAAGAAAGTTTACAAAAAGTACCCACACAAAATTCATAAGTGAACTTTTGGGAAAATACAAATGCAAGGAAAATTAATGATATCAGCCTTTTTGAAATACCAGGCCACCAAACTTTTCATATACAGGAAATCATATCTAATGAGAAGAAACCTCACAGGGGTGAACATGCATAAACTGAAAACCCTGAAGTTACGTGCACTTGAATGACCAAGTAATATTTACTTATTTCCTTGCAATTAGTAGCTCACATAATCCTAATCCAGGCAAATGGTTTTTATTGTCTGGTTAAAAATTCAAGTGTACTTATTTTAGTAGAACAAACTCAATCTCAAAAAGAGAATACAGGGCAGAGTTACCCAGAATTCACAGCAAGATAGTTTATTTCTGTTTTTAGCTCTTATATTTCCTTCAGATTTTGCTTTCTAATAAAAACACATTGATATGAAATATCTGGGTTCACTTTATATGTTCTGGGTGTCCAAACCATGAATGTGTATAGTGACTCTGCTAAATAGTCAGTTTGGTTATAACAAGACAACAGTTATTGCCCATCCTAACACCGACTCTAGCATTGGTGTGGAGTATGTAGTTCTGAGGACTCTTTATTAAACAGTTATCTCAGTTTGTGATTGTTACAATATTATCACTGTTGTGAAAAACATGAAAGACAAAAACTGATGTAGTTAATTAAACTTAAAAGCTCAAGTTTATCCAACAGTACAGTTTGTGTCACGCGTCGGGACTCTTCTTCTGCCTCTGCCGAGTCCGGAGACTACACTTCCCATGATTCCCTGCTCCTTGACTACAACACCACGAGTGCTATCTCCACCAATCAGGAACAGCTTCCCTGCCCTACGTCACCAGAGTTCTGATTAACCTCACCTGTCTTCCATTAACTTGTTGTGTATATATACCTGCCCTTGTCAACAACACTTCATGAAGTATTGCCGACCCTAGTGTTGCTTACTGAGCAGTTTTCTATTGCTATCTGTATTTCCGTGTATGACCCTCTTCTGCCCTTTGGTTTTCGTCTTTTGCCTTTCCCTCTTGGTTGATTGCCTGATTTCTTATTGTCCTGGTTTTGACCCCAGCCTGTATCTGGATTTACACCTTGTCTTGCCCATGTCTGTTTTGGTCACTCTGGTTCAGCAATTCTGTTTATTTGCCGAATCGACTCCATCATGACCCCGCATTAAAGTCTTGTTGCATTTTACATCCGTGAGCATCTGGTTTGCCAATCCAGTGTCACAGTTTGTGTGATGTATACTTTTACTTTGTTTGTTAAGCTTAAATGTTTCATTACATTTAACTCTATGTATAATTTCAGTGAACCTAGTTCATCTGAGACCACTAATTACCCTAAAGGATTTGAGTAAACTCAACTTATTAGGGTTAGAGTGTAGACCCCTGAGTTTGGAAAACTGGAAGTCATCTAAGAATGAAGGAACCGTAAAGAGCACAAAAAAGAAAAACAATGCCGTTACTTTATTACAAATGTCTCCTTTAAAAAGCATATGTGAAACTATTTGTTTTATTGTTTTATACTGTGAAAAAATCACCCAGAACTAAAAGAGCAGACCAATGGTCCCAGGTCACGCACATTAAGAGAAGGACTCTGCTGTA
Source organism: Semaprochilodus insignis (assembly GCA_034552555.1). Lineage (NCBI taxonomy): Eukaryota > Metazoa > Chordata > Actinopteri > Characiformes > Prochilodontidae > Semaprochilodus > Semaprochilodus insignis. The sequence continues at coordinate 12,449,497 of CM067479.1, read as the reverse complement.
CTTGTAAAATCTATGGTAATAAAATACAATTTAGAGTTTGTCGGTCTCAGTCTGGCCAAAGCGAATAAACAAAGGTTTAGTCACAATCCACCCAATAAACCTAGTTAAATTTGGATTCGGATGGGAAAAGAGGCAAAACACACGCTTTAAAATGAATCTCTCATCAAGTCAAAGAGCAGGAACCAGATTTATATCAGTGAATGACACAGAACAAACACATTTAGGACTTCTGCCAGCTGCTGTGGATATTGATTTATTCTAGGTAAAGATTAGAGAAGTCTCATTTCTTATGTTTATGGTGCTTGTGAACCTTTAATCCTGTACATACAAATCACTTGAAAGGCCATTCCAGGCTAAAATTAACCTTTAATATCATATTCATCTTGTTATGTTAAATTCTGCATAGAAACACTGCATTGCTTAGGCTCTCACAACAATACCCAGCATGCATTATGCAAATGAATCGCACAGCCATTGAGAATCCCCCGGAATACTGCTAGCATAGCTATTGCCTAATAAAATAGGGGACTCAAAAAATCAACTCAACCCTTAAATATCCACCTCAAAGTGCTGTTCTTTCAAGATACATCATAACAAAAGTGTCTTTAAACCACAAAATCTCTCTTTAGAGACTACTGTGGCAGCACTACAGGAGGTTTATAGGAGGCATGTTTACTCCAATGCGAATGGTTACTTTTTAAATGTGGTCCTAGTGCCTCTCCAAGTATTTTCCACCTCTGCAAGTTGAAATGCAAAACAGATGGGCTACTACGTAATTAACTGTCATTGTAAACCTACATAATGAACCTATAATGTAGGTGGAACTCATGAACTCGTCCGTGAGTGTAAATATAAAGTAGGCGTTTCTAAGAAAGGTGGTCAGTCTAGTGACTCAGCATACCGGGGTATAATTCTTCAGAACTATACACAGTACAAACAACAAAAAACGCTGTATGACACTGTTAAGTGAATACCAAAACAATCCACTATTGTTCCCACACTCTGTGTTCCCTGTCTTTTAAGAGGTCATTGTGTTTGCTGTTATCTTAATCAAAATGTTCCTCTAGATGTTCCACAAAACCAAACCAGAAAGAGATCAAATCTGTGCTATGAATATGCACAGCAATGCACACGCCAAGCTACCAGTTTATTGGGTGCGCCTACCCTGTAACTACAGTCAAGGGCCATTTTATGAGACATTCCTACAGTGTAAGTGCACATTGTAAGTTTACATTTATTTACTCCAACAATTCTTCTGAAATCAAGAGTATGAATAGGAAATTTACCCTCCTTTGTTGAAGTAACAGCTCCTACTGTTCTGGGAAGGCTAGATGTTGGAACATTGCCGTGAGGACCTGATTGCACTTAGCCACATGAGGATTAATGAGGTCAGGTACTAATGTGGGATTATTAGTTCTGATTACAAACGCCATTCCAACTCATCCTAAAGGTATTGGATGGAGGTCCATCACTCCATACAATGCAGTTCACAATAAAGGAACACTTTCTAGCAGAAATAATGGCCTACAATATTTCTTCTCTGCTAAGATCTTTTAATAGTTACACATTTGTACGTTCATTTTTTTCTGATGAGTGTCACAACGATGTGGAGAGACAGACAATATATCAGCTAGAGAGACACATGAGGTTCTCTCTTACCTTAGATTTCAGTGATATTGTGGCTCTCCAAAGACAAACATGTATCTCCATTTTTGTCGATTTTTACTTTTATGCATCATTTGAACACAGCAGCTGCTGTTTACACTATGTGAAAATTTTGTGATGAAGGACCCAACATAAAAGGCCCAAAACTGCTTGGAAAACAATCTGGTTCCAGTGACTTTCCTTAAAGTTAAATGAGGTTTTTACCCTCTCCTGTAAAGTTGTTATTTTTGAGATGCTTGTTTTGCTTTGGACAGCGACGATATGCTCAAGGCTTCTGTATCATTCCTATATAACTATATGAGAATCTTTTGTCAGTTTAGCAGGTTCACTGAAAGGATGATAAGTTCAGACTTCATTGCTAATGTTGTTGTCTTGGTTCAATGGTGTAATAGCAGCAAAAGATGAATGTAAATCTCATTCAGCTGTATATAGATTTATGGCTGTTCATAGCTCATAGAAATCAGCTAAAACAATTAGCTAGCTGGGGATCTCTGTTTGCCGGGTAAGTGAGCGACTGAGGACGCCCTTAGCTTAATGTAGCTTGACAGCTAGGACCTCAGCCAAACAAATGAATGCGTATTTGGCCATTTCTCTTTGCTGAAATATGGTTTGCCATTTTATTATTTCTCAATAACTTATCTTAGCTTCAGTCATTCAAAGAAAAAAGGAAGGTCATTGTGACATTGTAGCGGCAACTGAGCTCAGCTTTTAGCTAATGCTACCTAGGTAGGACATGATCTATTTTATTACCTAATACAACATCCAGTAATAAGAATTATGTTCTGCTGTAATGATAAAGCATCCCTAGCCATATGTTCCACACTGGCAATTTACCCTTGCTGTCTATATATGCTTAATACCCTAATTCCAATGACACGACCTTCTCATAAGAAGGACATACCAACCCAATTTTACATTGAGAAGAATGCAGGATCACTTCCTCTGAAGTGTGTCGTAAGGTTTCAGGAGCTGATAGTGTATCAGTTTTTAACAGCCAGAGCAGATTGCATAATGGCACAACACATCTGATGTGGCACCATTGCAAGTTTCTAATCTGATTGGTTTATAATCCGATGGACGCGTGAAACTGCATTGATAGCAACCAATAACTTTGCATGGCAAATCATTATCTGCTTCTATTTGTGACTGATATTAAATGTGTGGTGCTTCTAAGCAGTTCCCTCTTCTATATTATGTAGTGGGTAAATCCTACTGTGGGTTTAATTTAATAAGCATTAATATGGGCCAGTGGATTTAGTACAATTAGGCTTTACACAGAGTAATTATCACATGTTTAATTTGACACCCCTTATGATATTAATATTGTGGTCATTTGAACAGGCTGATCCTTTATTATCAGTTCAAAACACTGAACTCTTCTTTCCTTTGCTTGTCTTGTTTTCTGGTGTCGACCCGAGGAGGATGGGTTCCCCTTTTGAGTCTTGGTTCCTCTCGAGGTTTCTTCCTTTTGAACTGAGGGAGCTTTTCCTTGCCTATGTCACCCTTGGCTTGCTCACTTGGGGCTTGGACACCAGATTCTTTGTAAAGCTGCTTTGAGACAACATCTGTTGTAAAAGGTGCTATATAAATAAATGTTGACTTGACCTGACTATTACTGGATGTGTGTGGAAATCCATGGATTTGGACATGGATTACTCTACCGAATTGGTTCAAAGTCGCGGTTCAAGACATGTTTAGGCTTTTTAACCGACCTGGCCTATAGACTAAAATACGTTTTCTTTGAGTTACTTTATGTCTTATTTTATATCCATTGGTTTAAAACAAATGATTGAATGTTCCATCTTGCCACATGTTTCATGGCTGTTAATCTGGCAGATAATCTGGAGCATAATTCCAAAATGCTAGCCTGTATGTGACTAGCAGACACAACTTTGAACAGTACACATAAAAATCCTAATGTTTCTCCTTATAACACATGCAGTTTTACTTGCAGAAAATATGTTTTGGTAGTGACGACTCTTAATGTTATGTGAGAACTGTGACTTAACTGAAGGACGTATAGCTCTTAAGAAGTTTCTTGTTTGAAGCAGAAAATGGAACCAACTTCTACTACTAAACTTTGGCAGTGCAGAAAATATGTCCCTAAAGACTTCTTTGAAAACTGGAAACATTTCACTGGAAAAGAACTAAAAGCTGTAATGCAAGCAAAGTGTGAACCCACATTAAATTCTAAAAGCATTCATTTTACATTTAGTTATGATGGCTTAGCGGGTAGCACTGTGGTTGGTGTAGCGCAACGGATAACACCACTACCTGTCAGGGGCTACCAGACCATGTGGGAGATTGGGGTGTAATTCCTGGTCTCGGTGACTATGCTATGCTACACCAATAAGAGTCCTTGGGAAAGGCTCCTAACACTATGTTGGCCTACCTCTAATGCGAGTAAGCTTGTAAGTTGCTCTGAATAAGAGTGTCAACTAAATGGCATCAGTGCAATGCAATAGGACTGTCACCTCACAGAAGGAAGGGCCTGGGTTTAATTCCTGGCTGGGGTGTCCAGGGTTCTCTTTATAGACTTTGCATGTTCTCGTTGTGTCTGCTTGTGTTTCCTCCAGGTTTCCTCCCACAGTCCAAAGACATGGTAGTCAGATGAATTGGAGGTGCTAAATTACCCCCTAGGTGTGAGGCTCCACCAGGCCCCCCCCGCAACCCAGAAGGATGAGCAGCTTCTATGTAATTTTCAGTAAAAATCGATTTTGTGATGCAAAAGAATGAATAATGTCAACTTTCAATAAATGAAGGCTGGTCTGTGCACAGTATTGTCCAAATCAAGAAATACCTTTATCTTTTAGCATATATAAAGTATGCTTTCATACTAATATAAAATGTAAACCTTTTATTCATTTCACAGCATTTCATAATTACTACCATTGGCAATGTATATTCGAGAGTGCCACAGGGCCGGCAGGGTAATTAAATATAGGGGCTTTACTGTGACAAGCATTTTTAAGATGAGCTTTAGCAGTCAGTTAGTCACACATATCGTATCCTCCTGACTTTGCAATCACTGAGTCACGACATGGGTTCATATTTTTTTATCCCTAAAGCTTATATTGCAGTGGTTATGTCATCTTGTCCTGCTCTGTCTTAATCCTCTGGCTCCTTAAACTGTGTGTGCCACACGGGAGATCAGAACTGTGGGTTTTAGTGATTTGGGAAATAATCTCTGCATTAAAGAATGAATATTTATGTTTAATATATGAAAGTAAAAAAGCCCAAAGAATTCTGAGGTTAGGACCAGGTCAGTTAGCCAAACTTCCAGTTGTGCATGCGTGCCTACGTGCACACACACAAGTACACCCACCCACATTTTGTAACACACTGCAGTTATGATGCAATTATTCAGTGGTTTGGCTGCTCTTGTAACATTCTAGCCTCATCATCAACACAGGCCATTCACAATTATAACTCTGCCGTCCACATATACATATAATATCACATATTTCAGTGTTCAGTGTGTCCAGCCTTTATCACAGCTTCTGTTCTACACAGGAAACTTTTTGATTGGTGAACTGTGATCGGTCCATCAGTGACACTAAGGTGTTTAAAAGCTGATTTCCTGTTCACATATGTGTGTGTGTGTGTATGTGCACCAGGTTTACACCATGTTGTGTGGACCATAAGCTCACATTGTGCAGACCATTCTTTCTTAGTGTGGTTTTTCAATGTAAGGGTAAGGTTAAGGTGAGGGTTATGGTTAGGCTACTTCTGGTTAAGGTTTGCATACGTTTCCAGGAAATTAATGGCTGTCTATGTGATTCACAGGAAAATGGTTGTGTGATTGTTGTTGTGAGGTTGTTTGTGATTAAGAAATCTACAGGGATATTTCCTTTATTCACACTACCAGAGTTCAGTCTTACTTTTGAACAACAATTTTGGAAAGTACTGTCTTTTTTCACTTATATTCTTTTATTACATTACTAATACACACAACCTTTTTTTCCTGTGACTCACATAGACAGCCATTCATTTCCTGGAAACTTACGCAAACCTTAACCAGAACTACTACCAGCCTAACTGCAACCCTAACCCTCACCTTAACCTACCGTTACATTGAAAAACCACACTGAGAAAGAATGGTCTGCACAATGTGAGTGCATGGCCCCCGCAATGTGACAAAAACCTGGTGCAAACACACATATGTGAAAAGGAATCCAGCTTTTAGACACCTCAGTGTCACTGCTGAACTGATCACAGTCCACCAACCAAAAATGTCTAGCCAACAGCATTGCGTAGGCAGAGTTGAAGGTTGACCAACACAAACCATGCAGCAACAGATGAGCTATTGTCTCTGATCACTAGGAGTATCTAATAAAGTGAACAGTGACTGGACAGAGTGTTTAAAAACTCCAGCAGCACTGCTGTGTCAGATCCACTCACACCAGCACAACACACTCTAACACCACACCATCACCATGTCACTGTCGCTGCAGTTCTGAGAATGATCCACCACCCACATAATACCTGGTGTTGGTCCTGACCAATGAAGAACAGGGTACCAAAGTATACAACAGAGAAACAGATGAACTACAGTCTGTATATGTAGAACTACAAATTGCTCCTATATGGTCAGTGGAGCTGATAAAATAAACAAAGAGTGCAGATACAAGACGGTGTACTTAATAAAGTGGCTACTCAGTTTATATTCCTTGTGCTGTGTATGTCGTATGTCTGCGAGATTAAATAAAATACATGGTGTAGAAAACCACACAAATCAGCTGGCTCTCTGTATACAGAAGTATTAGCTCCTCTCTCTTGACAGTAGAGATTGCGTCACACAGATGTAACATTTGCACTAGTATACCGAAACTAGAGAGTGAGCTTTTATTGTCTGGTGTTTCTTGTGAGCAGCAAAAAATGCAACCAACTTCTAAGACTACATTTTGGCAGTGCAGAAAAGTCCCTGCAGATTTCTTTTCGAAAACTGGAAATGTTTCTCTGGAAAAGAATTGAAAGCTGTAATACAAGTAAAGGGTCAACTCACATAAAATTCTAAATTCTAAAAACATTCATATTATATTTAGGTACACACAGTTGGCACAGTAGGTAGCACTGTGGTTGGTGTAGCGCAATGGATAACACCACTGCCTGCCAAGAGCTACCACACCACGTGGGAGACTGGGGTCCGATTCCTGGCAGCTGTGCTATGCTACACCAATAATAGTCCTTGGGCAAGACTCCTAACAGTATGTTGGCCTGCCTGTAATATGACTACCCTTGTAAGTCGCTCTGGATAAGAGTGTCAGTTAAATGCTGTCAATGCAATGCAAAGCACTGTCTCCTCACAGAAAGGGCCTGGGTTTCATTCCTGGCTGGGGTATCCAGGGTCCTTTCTTTATGCACGTTCTTTGTGATGGTCCTGTGGGCGTCCATTGAAGAACAGGGTAACCAAGTATACAGAGAATCAGATGAACTGCAGTCTGTAACTGTACAACTACAAAGTGCTCCTCTATGGTCAGTGGAGTTGATAAATAAACTAAGAGTGCAGATACAAGAAGGTGTACTTAATAAAGTGGCGAGTCAGTTTATATTCCTTGTGTTGCGTATCTTGTATGTCTGTAAGATGGAATACAATACGTAGTGTAGAAAACCACTCAAATCAGCAGGCTCTCTGTATACAGAAGTGTTAGCTCCTTTCCTCTATTCCGTTCCTCTGCATTCTTCCATGGTGAGTGACCTTAGAGTCACATGCTTGTCACAAAAGAGGAAATGATAGTGTCTCTACTCTTCCACAGACATAAGAAGCCTTTTTACACCAGCTCTGAACCTTCACCTCATAAGTAGTTCTGAATGTACCCATGCATACTGTTAACTCTGCAGCCTGCAGACATTTTATTCAGTTACTGCTCTTTTGACATCATTGTAAACACTTATCCATCATTAGTTTGTAGCATGTTGACTGCCGTGATTATGTCACACTGATGTATTGCATTAACATAAGTGTACGTGTGCAAGCTTGTTTCCAAAATATAGGGACGATATGCAAAATATAAACAGAATGCAGGGATGCGCCAGTCATTGAAACCCAAATGTTGGAACTGAGAAACTGTATATTCCCATTTTGAATGTGATGCCAGCAACTTTTTTCAAAAAAGTTATTTCAACGAAGGACTGGTAAAGTTGAGTCATTGCTAAAAACACCTGGTGAAACATCTCACAACTAATTGGGATAATTAACAGCAGGTCAGCAACATGACTGGGTACAGAAAAGGGTCCCAGAGAGGCCAAGTCTTTCGGAAGTTAAGATGGGGATGGGTTCACCACTCTACAAAAGACTCTGGGGCAAATAGTGCAACAATTCAAGAACAACTAAAGTTTCTCAATGTAAAAGCAAAGAACTTGGAGATTCATTAGATTCATTAGATTCAGAGAATCCTGACCTTGACCTTTGGGCCTGACCTTCAGGCCCTCAGCTAGCACTACTTTAAAAACAGAAAGAATTCTGAAGTGGAAATTACTGCATGGGCTCCGGAACCTTTCTGAAATCCATCGTCTGTCAACACAGTTCATCACTGCCTCCACGAATGCAAGTTAAAACCCAAAAATGCAAGGAAGAAAGCAGACATTAACAGTATCCAGAAATGCCTTCTCTTGGCTTATTTAAGAAGGCATGAGGCCAAATAGAAAAGAATCGATGTTTGAGATTTTCTTTGGGGATCATGGATGCTGCATGATGGAACGGGGGAGCATTAGTGCACATGGCATGGGTGATCATTATGCTGATCGATATGTACAGGTTACTGAGCAACATATGTCGCCATCCAGATGACATCTTTTACTAGGAAGGCCTTGCTTATTTCAGCAAGACGATGCAGCATGGCTATGTAGTAAAAGAGTCCGGGTGCTAGAGTAGTTCTCCTTCAAACAGTAAACTGACTTTTACTTAGTACATTTTCTTTGGTATTACTTTTGCTTGTGTTTAACTGACCTTTAGTGTTGCAGTACTCGGGTCTCTGTAACCCTCAATGTCATTTTGACTTGAGATAAGGTGGACTTGGAAATTGGTCTTGAGATCAGCTTAGTGATGATGCCTCTTCCTGAGGTAACAGGAAACTACACCTTCAAAAAGTCTAAGCAGAAAAAATGAGGATCTAACTGATATTTCTACGGTGGCTTACCTGGGTATTTTGTCTGTTACAAACTTCAAAGGTCTCCTGAGGGCAGTCTGGAATGTAATTGTGTTACATGTTACATGTATGTTACATTATGTTAATGTTTCCATTTAATAATTTAAATAGACGTTCCCTGTTTGGTTTAAGTTTAACTTTAGATGTTTACTATTGAATAGCTTTTAAAGAAGAAAGGACAGAGAATATCCCTACCATCATGTGCTTCTATAACATAACAGAGCATAATACATTAACATATAAGTATTTTAGGTTAAATACTATTCAGTGTTATATTTTACACAATGAATGATAAATACAACATTATTTATTAATACGCATAGTGCATTATTAATTAATCATAATAAATACACAATGAACAACACATGAAAACTATTTTTTAATTTTTTATTCTACTATCTATGTGTCTTGGTCTTGGCCACTCCTGGTCTCGGCCTTGACCTAGATGGGAGTGCTACATAGTCTTTTTTTGACTTGGACTCAATGTGTCCAAGTCTCCGTCTTAAACTGGACTGGCCTGAAGTGACCTTTGCTACAACTACATACAGGCTTAAGTGTTTTTGCCTGATTACTGTGAGCCAATGTCCAAACTCATGTGTATAAGCACAGGAACACTTAATAAATGTTACATCCAAGTGGATATCTGTAGTAATTTTGGGATTAAAGCAGCAGTCCCCATCTGAAGTACCACAGCCTCGAATTGTGAATATAGAGCTGATGAAGCAGTCACTTTCACATGCCTGTGCACTAGCTTGTGACTGCGGCACTATTTAATGTGGAACAGAAATTTGAACAAGAAGCTACTATGAGCCTCGAGAGATTTCTGCATCAAACGCAGTGCATGGGCAGTGCTTCACAGAGTTCATGACTTCTTTTGCATTACTGATGTAACAATTTTCATATGTGAATCATGAGAAGATGGACAGCAGTGGCAGGAAATCCAAAAAACAAGGCAGCACAGAGACGACAAAAATGAGAGCGCTACTTTAAGACGCTGAGGACATATTCAAGCTGGCAGGCAGTGAGAAACGCTGAGCTAAACTTTCTAATCTGGCATTAGTTTGTACTCTATTGACTGTCCTGATTATGTGATATTTAACATAAAAGCTGTTGCTAGTTTTTGCCACTTACTTTATCACTAGCTAGCCATGCTGGTCATCTCAGTGTAGCATATAAATAATACATTATAATAAATAAGGAGGAAATAAATGAAGGCAGGAAGGTACCACTGCAGAATAAGGCTACCTTTATAAAGGATTTGTAAATGGCTTAAAAACATGTTATTATTGGTAGTTATTTAGCTCATAAACACTTTACATATTAGAATTAAGTATTAATCAGCAGTTATAACACAAAGCATTCATAAACTCTATATAAAGGCAGCCTTATTCTAAAAGTGGTACCAGCAGGAATTGCCTGAAGGCAGTGCTGTACGTGTGTAGCAAGAGACAGTTAGTTTGGGGTGGGCTGGTCGGCTTACTTCCCATCCATCTCTGGGCCTATAGCAGGTATAGTAGTAGGACCTAAAGTAGAGTCTTTCGGTACTCTTCCCATCCCTGTTTGCATACCTTTAATTGATCATTACAGTGCCTTCTTAAAACATCTCAGCTCCTCTCTTTCATGCATGACCTTTGAGGCTCAGGGCAGGCGACGACTTGAAATGTGATGACCACAGGGAAACTCTATGCTGCTAGATACAGCGGATATGCTGGTCCTGTCATGGGGCTGCCAAGTGCACTGCAGAGAAATGAGATGCGGGCAAATGAGTGTGCCAAACCGGGGAGGAGAGGGGCGAGCAAATTGGAGACAGGAGAGGTAGGCTAATTGGAAAGGGCTTCCTAATTGGCCACAAGTTAGCTTAGATAAATGTGCACGCAGTGCTCAGTAAACCGTGGCCTTTACCAGTACTAGCTGCTGATGTGCTTGGGAACACTGACTGAACTCTCTGTTCGGGTAATTGGAGTTGTGAGTGCAGTGACCTATTTGCAGCACGATACAGCGGCCTTTGCAGGCGTCTCAGGTGACACATCACCAAGAGTTGAACTGGGCTGCATGGGCTATAATTTGATAGAACTCATAAATCTTTCCTTTAAACACATATGGTTCTGGATCTTGAATTTAACTGACTGAGCCATGTTTGAAGCCAATGTATGATTAATATACATGCACATACTTATACACATAAGTATAATTAGTTTTTGTTGAAATATGTTGTCTAATTTTCTCAAAATGTTGATGTATTATCTCAAATAATTACTTACTGTCTTGAAATAATAACTTACTTTATTCAAATTTTCACTTAGTATTTCAAAATGTATTTATTATTTATTATTATTATTATTATTTATTTATTTATTTTCTTACATTTTCTTGAAATATTGATTTACTTTCTGAAAATAATGACTTACTGTCTCAAAACATTAAAATAATTACTTGCTTTCAAGAAATCAGGACATAATATCTGGAAATATGGACTTAATATCTATTCAAAAACTTAAGATATTCTGCTCAAACAGTAAGCTGTTTAACTATTTTAAGTATTTCAAGACAATAAGGCGTTAATAAGTGATACGTCATGATTTCAACATAGTGAATATTTTCAGAAAATATTAGAGTTCATAAAAAATATAAAATAATAAAAGTCGATATTTTGAGAAAATGGTTTAAAAAAAAGTTATAGCATATATTGTTATTATGAGGTGTAAAGTAATTATTTCAAGACAATAAAGATATACATATATATTTTTTATTTTAATTAATTTTTATTTAAATAAAGTTTAATACAAATATTGTTAAATGCACCATTAATACTGTTCATATATGTAACATAAGCTGCAAGAACAGCACACTTTGAAGTCATATTTCTGTGCTGTGATGAAATCCATAACATTTACATATATGAACCTATTTAGCCTACAGCAGATTAGCTCTCCCATTCACACTAGGTATAACCCCAAGTTATAGGAGGGGTTTCAGCCTGGACAGCTTTTTAAATACAGGACAGTCAATCAGAACAGAGGTCATTTACATTAGTCTTAAAGGCACAGTAACACAAACGCTCCGTTTGATTCTAAGGATAAAGAAACATTGGGATTTACAATCCACACAAATAGTATAAGTGGCTCATAGAAAAAAATGACATACAAGAAAAATGAACCACAACACAATAAGACAAGGGAAAGACAAGGCCGAAAACAAGAGAAACAAACAATGGTCAACATCAGGATAATTAAAACAATCCGGCTACAGGGGCAAACCAAAAACGATAGAACAAATAGACAAAACAGAGGTCATACATGGGAAATGAATGGAAGACAAAATACTCTCAGTATGCAATGGGAGGTGTCGCCAAAGAGCTTATGTACAGAGGAGCATATATACAGACAGCTAAATGGATAATGTGAATTAGTATTTTGGTAATGACGAGTGGGAAGGCAGTCCATGGTACGCCGATGGCTGACGTGGTGCTGACATCATGAAGGAGTGAATCATGGGAAGTGTACTTTGTAGTCTTGACGGAGGCAGGAGGAGAACCTAGAAGCATATGGGACCCTAAAGCATGACACATGATATCTTATTATATCTTTTAAAACATGAAATTTCACATTTTTTCCCACAATCCTTCTATCAATTTTGCCTGTCTCTAAACATCTTCTGATTTTTGATTATGTAACCATGCACCATGAGACAGGGAAAAAAATCATATTTCATGTCCCCCTCCCGCCGCCTGTCACGAATACTCACTCAGAAACCATCCCTGATAGGGGAACAGCCTGCTTTACAATCCACATAAAACATTTTCACACTGACCTGACAAGACTGTTTGGTTTTGTTTATTGCATTTTATTGACATTTGATAAAAAGCAATAAACCAAAAGCCAACCTGAAATCAAAACCGACCGACCGTTTTTTTACTGTGTTAGTTCATGTCCTTGGACATATTAACCACAATTGATCAAATAATATAATTTTATTAAGATTAAATTAAAGTTTTCAAGTAATCTTTGACCAAACTATACTTACTTTTGCCTGCCTCTGAAACTCTCTGAAACTGTCTCTGGTTTTTGATTGTGGCAACTAATACTGCCATGTCTCACCTCCCCATTGCACCACCCCCACCTTTCATAAAGTGAGACACTCCAATACCCGTATCTGGTATCCAGCATTCACATAGATATTAAGATCTTTGTGAAATACATTTAGGTCCTCAATGGGATCACACTATTCATTTCCAACCATAGATCCATAGATTGAGCTGAAAAATGTTCTTAGCTTAGTTGACCTTCATATTGTCTGCTCTTCTTGCTGTTTCATTAGCTAATTCATTACGCCCTGCCTGTATGAATGAAATTGGTTTCTAGGTGTAACAGGCATTCCAAAGTAATGTTACAGCACTGAGGAACCCTCAGCCCCCCCATGTAGACCCTATAGGCTGAATGGTTTGTAAATGTTGTTTCTTGGCTGTTTATATAATCAGCTTGTGTGTTGTATTTAAACTCTGCAAGACCTGTAGAAATACTCTTATTATATTGTTAGGTTTTCAGGTCAGGCAGATAAGGTCAAGCTAGTGCTCCCATTGGCTAGGACTTGAGGAGCTACACTAAAGACCTAATGTATCAGGCAATTCTTCTAAGTTACTTATATAGGAGCTGACAGAGGAATCAACCAATCATGTTGGGATTTATGATGGGTGGGAGCAACAGGCATCCAGGCCTTCTGGAAGTTCCTGATATGTCATTGACTGTGACTATGACCAGGAGCCTGATGCATTTCAGTCTGATGTTAGAAATGGAAAGAAGCGACAGCTGTGTGTCAGAAATATACCGTCACTGTGCACAGAAAGGCAAAGTCGCCATTTTTTAAAACTATTATTATTATTCTTAATTAATGATGATCGGACCGATATAAATGGTCCAAAATTGCTTGGAATAAATATTCTTTGATTTACTGAAAGTGAAGAACGTTTTTGCCTTCTCCTGTAAACCTGCCAATTTTGGAACACGTAATGTAATATACAAGCATCGAATGTCGCATATTAAATGTAGAACTTACATTTAGCTTAGTTTTGCTTTAATATGCTAGGAGAAAACCATAGACTGCTAGAAGTCAGCACTGTAGAGGCGTTCTCATTTTTTGATCTTTTATTGGCATTTGTCATCTGAATTAAAGGTCTGGCTTCAATAGTTGTCACTTCAGTTCAGTAATTCCGAAGTAACTCCAGAGCATTCATTTGTAGCAAGCCTACATCTGTATTACAAATGCTAACCAAAACTGTAATTACGACATTTAGTGTTTTATCAACTGGTGTTTGTTTGCATGTTACTCACACTGCCATGATATCAGTACCGAGAGCATGTGAACCATAAACTGAAGTACACTGTTTCCATATTGTTAGTCTCTATGATAGAAGTAGCTCTCCACCCTAACGCCTGTTTAACTGTGGCTTCTGCACTAACTAGGGATGAGGGATGACCATGGTAAATCACTGCTCAAGAGGATCTAAGCAGACCAGGCCTGAGAAATAATGGGCGGGGGCAAATGGACTGCTCTACTTAAGCTCTATGCTCCTATTTTAGCGATGGAGATTCTGCAGCCATGGCAAGAAGCCAGCTCTGTGATTAAATGACTATCAATGCATTACAATGTGCCGGCTTTCTCTGGATATTCTGAAACTCCCTACATACACTACAGAGCGTGTTTTATTGCACTAATTCATGTATCTATCCTACTGTTTATGACAGTGTCTGACAAACAGTTGTAAAAACAAGCACATTCTATCCCAGGAAAGTCGCCTCCACTGGGGACATCCAATTGCAACAAATATTTACATTTTTCCACACTCGGAATAAAATGTGTCCCAGGATCTTGAGAGCACGCTTTGTTTGGATTCTCATGGATTAATGTGTAATAACATTGAAAGGGCTTTAAACAAGTATCCTTTATAAGTAGAATAAATGGGTTAACAAGATCAGAATCTGGTTAGTGACCTGCGGTGTCAGGTTCTAGTACTGGGGGAGGGGGCACACGCTCTGCTACCAAAAAATCACAACAACAAGAAATATGATAAAACAGAAAAAAACTCTTAAAACACTGTAATTACTGCACATATACATGTAACCATCATGTAAACGTAATACACAAGCTCACTTTTCATCTTGAAGGTGGTAGTAACTTCAGATGATGGGGCTATTAATACCTGCGGGGTGTGCGTGATGGGATTCATAGATTGAGAAGAGGTGGTACAGTGCAGTGAATGTCTCGTTCCATGTGGCTCCAAAGCAGATGTTAATGACTGGCTAAAAGGAGTGATTGCATTTGGGCGTGCCAAAGACCATAGAGTGAAGGAAGGAGCTGAATCTGCAGGTGTATGGAAGCGTATGGTCATACGGGTCTACCAGCAGTGGCTAAAATCCCAGTCTACAGGGAATTCTCCTCAGAACTGTACAAGGGAAGGCAACCACCAAATCTGGCCCAACTGTGCAACTCTTTGATGCAAGAGTGTTCAGCCACTCTTGCATCAAAGAGTTGCACACTTGGGCCGGATTGATGTGGCCTATAGCCAGAAACTTCACGCTGTTTCACGCTATTAGGTACATTTCAGTCACATGTGACTGATTTTTTTGTCCTGTGACCTAATAAAAAGCAGACACAACAAACCAAGTAGATACATCGTTATCACACAGGCAGTTAAAGCCATGCTTTGCATGCAATACTATAATAACAATACTAGTCAACTGCATCTAACTCCTGTGGAGGTAATGCAACTAACTAGACAAGGCTGAAGTTACTAAATTTCCTTTTTCACCTTAAATGCTGCTCTAGAGAATATATTTGCCTCATTACAGCTCATTACAGTGACATACAGGACATTCTTGGCTCTTCACATGCAGTGAATGATCTGAATGCCTAATCCTTATAGGCTAACCGTTGTCTGTAGTAACTCTGCATTCCCCAGACAAACAAGACATGGGTGTTTAATAGTAGCTCTGGTCAAACGCTGCAGCTACACAAAGAACTATTTTGGAGAGTACCTGGACAACATGATTAGACAAAAGGTTTCTTTGATTGAGAGAATGTCATTATAATAACAAACAAATACCATAAATCAGTACAGTGTTCTTGGAGGTCAGTACATAGCCCTCTCTAGAAGCCCATATCTTTTAGCTAGGTTCCTGAAACCAAAGACAAGCACCCTGACATAAACTAGCCGATAGTTATGGTATTTGTCGTAAATAAACGATATCTTGTGAAATCTATAAAATACTAAATAATAGCATAATGCCATACGTTTGTCATATATACCTAAATATTGAAGTAAGACAATACCCTTAAAAACAACCTGTTTCATTACTAGAATGTGGCCATGCTTGGTAATGCTAGCAAACAGACAGATGTGTGCTTCGTTCTCTTTGTCATTACTGATTATAAGTAAATTAATTTTGGGTTTAATTAGAATTTTGCATTGTAATTGGCAGTTATAATATTTTAATAGTTATAATAATTGATATCTGACAGCTACTCCACACACCAGTGGATAGTTGTCTATTTGATGGCTTGAGTATATAAATGAAGATTTTTGAGCTCCATTGACTTGTGAAAAACACTGTTTTCCCACCATTCGCGAATATCCAGCAAAGTGCCTTGTGTTCACACACTGACCAGTGATGCATTGGTTAACACATATGGGCTCCATTGTCTTTACAGTAGCTGGGGCTACAGTGGGGGCAATAAACAGACCAGTGACTGCATGTTCACACCTCTGTAGTTGTTCTGAGAATGAAAATAGTTTAACATGTAACTGCTGACCCTGACGTTGTAAAGGCAAGGACATCAACGCAATGTCTTATCTGCTCCTGATAAAGAAAACAAAAGCAAAGGCCCAGTACCTTGATATCTAAGGTCAGAATAACGTTAGCTCAATGACACTTCGCAAGCTACTTTGTGGTAGCTGGTAAAGGTACAGTTGTCAAAGACGAGGAAACTGAGGTCAGTATTGCTTTTTGGGGAAATTGAGGTCAATGAGAAAAATACAATGCCGCCATTATGAGGCCTGTTCTTATATAATGTGGGAAGTTGTTATGAAACTTGCATAACATCAATCTTCCTGTGTGGCATTCATGGACATCAGTAGTGTCAGTTTAAGTTTCTTGTGTCTACAGTCACAGATCATTTTATCAGGCACATCTACCATGTACAGTACTGTGCTAAAGTCTGAGACTACCCTTCATTAATTTGTTTTCCGGTCCAAACAGCCATCACGTACAAGTTATGAATTTTTTTCTGGAAAAACCTGCATAAGGAAGGAGGTCAAGTCAAAGTAAAAAATATGACTTTCACAGCCTAGAAGAAACAGAGAAAATGTGATTCCTCATAATCACGCAAGACCTTGTAGACCACCAAAACTGTCATCGTCAGATAAACCGAACTTAAAGCATTGAGACAGAGGGGAAAATCAAGCTCTGATCTGTCCACACTGACAGCAGGTGAAGACAACTGAATGGATGTGCAACTGTCAGGAAACTGGTACTTATAAAAGAAACAAGACTTAAATTTGCAAATTGAACAAGCTGGCAGTGTTTGCCATATGGAATTTCTTGCATTGTAGAAAGTAGAA
Organism: Semaprochilodus insignis; assembly: GCA_034552555.1. Classification (NCBI taxonomy): domain Eukaryota; kingdom Metazoa; phylum Chordata; class Actinopteri; order Characiformes; family Prochilodontidae; genus Semaprochilodus; species Semaprochilodus insignis. The sequence continues at coordinate 12,432,070 of CM067479.1, read as the reverse complement.
GATGCAAGTCTGCAAACATTTTCACAGTGACTCCTTCAGTAGAGAGGCCAGGTAAATAGCCAACACCGTTTTCCATCTCTAACAACCCAGTGCTTAGGTGGCAGCTTGTATTAACAGTCAGAGGCATAAGCTCACTGGACAAAAAATGAGTTACCTGTGACTGAAATGTATCTAATAGCGTGTAATACCTCCACAAGCACATATAATAGCTATGATTTGGCATGGACTGGACAAAGCCACATTAATGTAGGCCACATCAATGTTCAGCCACTTCTGAAGCAAAGCACAGTGCAGTTGGGCCAGATTTAGTGGATGCTTTCCCTGGCACAATTCTGAGGAGAATTTCCTTTAGCTTGGGATTTTAGCCACTGCAGGTAGACTCGTCTGACCGTACGCTTCCATACACCTGCAGATTCAGCCTATTCCTTCACACTATGGTCTTTGGTACGCCCAAATGCAGTCACTCTTAGCCAACCATTAACATCTGCTTTGGAGCCGTTTTTTACACATGGAACGACACATTCACTGCACTGTAGCACCACTTCTCCATCTATGAATCGCGTCACTCACACCCCGCAGGTATTTATAACCCCATCATCCTCGTGCAGCGCCATCTGCAGGAGCCTGAAGTTACTACTACCTTAAACACGCAAGGTTACTTGTCCAGTGAGCTATCTATGAGTTCCAGAAGACCTACAGTGATGTTACTTCTCACAAAATTAGTCCAGCCTATTGGAAATCAGAATGTGATTGGCTGATTTCTTTCTCGGTTGTAAATATGCCAGTGGTTCATGTAATTTGTTAGGGCTTCTCTTCAGCGCCTAACCCATAGGAGAGCTTGCTTAGCTACATATTAGCTTAGCTATAGCACATGGAAAAATTTGTCATTTTTCCTTGGACATTTCATGAAATTGAACCCTTTGGTTTTAATCGAAAACTTAACAGTGAAACAACAACAGTGCTGTAAGACCTGCAGAACCTAAATTCTAGCATGGTTCCATAAAAAAAAAAGAGTTACAATTCATTCCTAGAGGACATTAGACCTTCTCTGAAGTTCTAGAACATCCTCTACTGCGTTCAGCTGACGCTTTCCTAAACAGTAGGTGTTAGAAATCATGTTTATGTTTTAATCTGTAGCATTAATGGTATAAAACATATGCATCTTCAAGTATTTGTACATGTGTGCTCTTGCTTACCCTTTCATTAAACAGTCTAGATGTAAATTGAGTGACTACAGTTTATGCAACAATGTTTTGGGTGGATGGACTAGTCTCAACCTAGCAGTGGCAATAAGCTACAGTCAGTAACTATAATCCTACTGTGCTCCTATATGACAAAATGGCATTACAAGTACAAGATATGGGCACCTAATAAACTGAATGCATTTGTAGAACCCCTCAAATATAGTCAAGTAAACCCTCACATAGCGTAGCCTGTATTTTAGTGTATGTGACGTGCTCAAGGACGCTGGTAGCTGCTGGTATATACAAGCATTAGCACTGTCCCTGGGGCATATACAGTAATAAATCCCGGCGCCTGCATTCTCCCTGTGCTGAAACTGTCATTGTGCTGCCACCTTCAAACTGACCTCTCCAAAGCCCAGTGACTCATAATGTGGGTTGTGAATTCCCAAAGCTACATGCTAGGTTTGCCTGGTAATTTGCAGCAGCGTTAGCCGGCTAGCCACACGGTTCAGAGCACGTTTCTATGATAAAGGAAGAGACAGTGACCTGCAGCCTCATGAAACATGTCAAGTTAGATCTGCTGCAACATTGCCAGCACCGCCAGCAGGGACAACACGGCAGCCTGCAGACATGGCTGCATCTGTCCTTGAACTTGGGACCCCTAGTTAATAATGAAAAAAAGCTTGGCTGGCTTTATTGGCCTCTCTGCAGCAGATCCATATTAATTAGTCATGCCAGAGTGAACTGGTGTGTCTTTGTCAAGAGAAAGGGACAGTGGTCTCAAAAAGTATTGGGACAGTTACAACGATTGGTAAATGGTAAGGGAGTTCTTTAGGGTTCAACCAGTCTAAGGCTGTTTTCCTTGGTACTGGTGTGGTTGAGCTTGTGTGCATTGATGGGATCATGAACCCAGAAGTCTACAAAGTCATTTTACAAACCTCAGTTCTGGAAAAATTGGGAACATTCTGTAAAATGCACAAAAAGTCCAACAATATGGGGATTTATTACTTTTCTTATTTAACTGACAAAAAGAAAGAAGTACATAGAAATTACTTTTAATGTTTGGCTGACCAATGTGATTGTATTATGTAAACAAGTTAGAACTTCATTTCTGTAACACAGTTGGGATAGGGGCAGAACAAGAGTGAAACGTTAAATTCTAAATTAGAAATACACTTAAAACTGGTCAGCAAAAACGCTGGAAATCTTTTCTTTGTGCTGTTGTCAGTCAAATAAAGGTTCAAGAGAATGAAGACAGCACAAGTTCTTGTTTATACTGCATTTTACAAAATGTCCCAGCTTTTCTGGAACTGGGGTTTGTAGTTGTAAACCTGTAGAAGCCTGCAAAGAAACTGCTCAAAGGTTACAGAATGCCATAGAATTGGAGGCATTTGTTCAGCATTTTAAATTGTTCTTTGAAGTCTTCATAGAAATACAGTTGTTAGCACACCTATTTACACCCCTATGATTTGGCCACAGAATGAAATAAGCTGTTTTGCATTATATGGTGTGCTATGAACATTGTGATAAGCTCTGCTCTGATTGGTTGGCATAGAAGCAACATGTCTTAACAGACAGACAGGTAAAAGAAATTAATCTAGACGTCAACACAAAGTAAATTAAAGTTGCTACTCACTATGAAGCTTTCAGTGACTTTAATTGTCAATAAGTGGATAAAATCATACAGGATGGCTACTGCTTACAGGTTGCTGCCTGGGTTGTGATGGTAGTTAAGGTGGAATTAAGAATCTCTTCCTCTGTCTGTGCTGCATTTGGCACATGTTCCAGAGCGAAATGTGCAAAGCAAATTTTGGAATTGGGGTTGCACAATTCTGTAGAAAGATTTCTGTCTATATTTGTATCTGAATAAAAGTAAAATGATGAAGTACAGTTCAAGTACAGCACTGGAATATTGTATAATGTAAATGCACTCTTTACCAACAGTACTGCATTATATAGTATTCCAGGGTACCACTTTAGAATAAGACTACCCCTATAAAGCATTTATGACTGGTTTAGAATTAGTGTATTAATGGCTATTGATTTAGATGTAGACAATTTAAAAAGTATCAATCAAGCAGTTATGACACCACTAAACAGAGCATAATGAGCAATAATGTTTTATCAGATTATTATATGACCGTGTTTAAGTACATAGGCTTAATGCTGACTGATGGAGAAGCCAAAGTAAACATCACAATCTGAGATTGAATGTGGGTTCACTATTAGACAACAAAGCCTTATTATTTGTATGTGGTAACTGCTTATTAATGAGGCTTATTTCAAGGTTTTTATGACCTAATTAATTAAAATTACAATTAATAAACTCATTTACAAACAGTTCATAAAGGCTTTGTAAGGGTAGCCTAATTCTAAAGTGGTACCTATTCCCGTACTGTACTCTGTCAACCTATGATTGACACTGGAACACTCTGGAACACTTTAACCACCTTTAAAATAAACACTTTGCCAAAAAGAAAATCAAAGCCTAGGCTGGGCACAAAATAAACAGGCATTATGTAGATGTTAAATGTTATGCAGTATGGTATAAATGTCCAAATGCTTTTTATTTAGGTCCATTTTTCATGGCAAAAAATTATCCGGACAAACGACAGCAAACTGGCAAAGCTGAGGTTAAATTAAACCTGACCTACATAATCCTGTATTTTGCAAAGTGCTTTGTTTAATGAAAGCTACATGCTAAAACTGAAATGTCTTATTGGTTACTAAGCTTAGGGTTAGGCTTAAAAATAACATGTGTGTAGGTGTCCAACACGAGCAAAATACAGTGCTGTGCTAAAGTCAGTCAATTAAATGCCCAATCAAAAAGGCCATTGAGAAAGTGCAACCAAGCATCTAAGGCCAAAGTTTGGAGGTGTGGAAAATTATCATCCTGTTAAATACAACATGGTGTGTGTGTGTGTGTGTGTGTGTGTATGTGTGTACATGAAACACCACACACTATTCTTATGTAACTTCTGCAACACAATGGTGTGGGTACCCGCTCCCTCCTCCCCAAACCCCTCAGGCACTATGTGTCGGAGGGATGTCATTAATCAGCTCCATCAGCCTTTCTGTACATCTTACCCTCTCTGACCTCTCTGGTCAGTTTGTAATTTCAGCTGGGCTGCGCCTGCTCAGTGGCCCCGAGCCTGCAGTTCATAAGCCTGTTTATGTTTGTGCCGGTTCAGTTATGTCAGTAGAGGCTGTGGCACACTAGTGAGAGTGACCTACACATTGTGGTGTAGTGGCGTGCGAAGTAAGTGACACTTGCTAGGGACCGTGTTTCCAACTGTTTTGGGTGACGAACAGCTGTCGCAACACCAAGATGACCCCAGCTGTCATGGCATCTGGATTCAGTGTACATTTGAAGTGGGTGCATCATATATGCAAGGCGTTTAGCTTTTGAGGTGTTGTCTTTGTCTGTGGCTGTGTGGTATATGCTGACCAAGGTCATGTCCCAATAGGCAAACAAAGGTTCTGTCTTGGTTCTGTCTGGTAAAGGAGGAAAGACATTCCCGGCATCTTATATATGGTAGTTTCATACTAGAGTGAGAACAGCCTGAGGGTGACACGTTTAGTTAGGCCTTTCTCAGTGAAGAGGAACGGTCAGTGCCTGCATCAGCACGCTGCTCTTCCTGCTGTGGGTGTATCGCAATCTGCAGTTCAGGTTGATCCAGTCTGCTCAGTGAGTGTTGTGATAAGCTATGAAACAAAGCACACATGGGAGGTGAGGCCAGTAGATCATAGCTAGTAATCATGTGGCTAAGTCCACTGATACGGAGTTGCTAAACAGATGGCAATGAATTGCTTTATTTATTAGGGATCATTAAACACTCCTTAACAGTTTCCTTTGAACTAAGAACAACGATGATGACACAAATGCTGAAATGCTGTATGAGGTGGACAGAGCTAGCCCCTCAAACTTCAGCATCAAATGTGCAATGACAATAACTACTAGCTTATAAAATTTGACTAGCCTTTTAACAAAATGTATCAGCCATATGAAACAAACTAAAGTATTAGACGCCTGTTTGGTAGCTATATAGCTGTTCATAATGGTATCACAATTCCTTTATTGGTCCACAATGGCTTTTCACATGACCTCTATATGACAAGATAGGTCTTCAGGAAGTTGTGAAAAATGTGGGAATGGGAAAAATGTAATAAACGAACGTTCATTTAATTTAAATCAAATTTTTAATTTTAATCAAAAGAAAACCCCAAAAGATAGGTGCAAAAAAAGATGTAGAAATTTACAATGAAAGCTGAATTAAAGAGACTGGCTACTAACAGGTGAAACTGAGTTCTGCAATTTTGAATCATAATAACAGCTACATTTTCTATATTTTACGGATGGCATTTGTAGATGGTAGATCGTGTGATCAGACAGACATTCTGTGAGGTATGCAGGTGCTTTAAGGCCATTTAGAGTTTTAAAAACTAGCAATTTAGCGTCTAAATCTATCCTAATAGATGCAGGCAGTCAGTAAAGTTCTTTCAAACCAGGAGGGACATGAGCTTGTTTCGTTAGGATCCATGCCACTGCATTCTGTACAAACTGTAGAGGATGTATTAATTTCTTAAATCATCCTAATCAGCTTTGTTAATAACAAAAGCATGGTTTTCTGCATGGGATATAAAAGGCCGAATTTAGGTTTTGTACTTGCAGTTTGGTATATAAAGCAAAAGAGCCTGTCAAAAGAGCATCGATGTTCAAAAGGAAATGAGGTACCACTTTAGAATAAGGCTACCTTTATAAAGAGTTTACTAATGGTTATTAATTAGGTAATGAACACCTTAAAATCATTAATAAGCATTTACAACACATAAATAAGACAGGCAACACTGACCTGTTATTAGTCCAACAGCAAACACATATACTTTTAGCTCAGATTTAAATGTTTACTGATCATACTTCATCATTTCCATCAGACCGCATAAACCCTGTCAGCTTCAATGCATATTCATATACATCACATGGAGGAGCTCATATGTGCCCTTTTCATTAAGGTGTTATAACTGCTTATTAATACTTTGTAAAGTGTTTATAACCAACAGTAACCTAAATTTAAACCACTTATAAATCCTTTATAAAGGTAACCTTATTCTAGTGGTACCAGAAATGAAATACAAAAACAAGTAAGCATAATTGCGTGTCGTTAGCTTGGTTATGAATCAATGTCATGTTTCCTGATGGCATTAGCTAGAGGCAACATGCACAAAGAAAAAAGCTAAGGCCCTAAAACTGAATTTTGTGGGACTCTACAAGAATGATTTTGATGAATGATTTCCCCCAGTCTCAATTTTTCCCAATTTGTATGTATTGTACGACAGTTTAAAGTGTAGCGTTGATTATTTGCAAGAACACAAAAAATGATGGTACAACGTAATAGTCATATAGTATATTTTAATTAAAATATATTCTTCCAAAATAGCAGATAGCTTAGCACAATGACATCCTAAACAGAATTCATAATCTTATACAAGCAACATTTTCTATGAAATCTTCACAAAAGCATATAAGACACAACTTTCTGGTCCCGTGACTCTGCATGACGAGCTGAGGTTGAGGAAACCTGTTCAGGTGTTGTTCATGGCTGGTTTCTACCGTCACCTGCGCACTCTACAGCTAAAACAGTATGAATGATTTCTAAGGCTAACTCCTGCTTTCGTCAAAAAGATTAAGGACAACAAAACAATGACCATCTGTTCATAAATTATCTTCAGGGAATCATTCAGAAATGAACATACACTGCTTAAGCTTCCACAGCAAGACTGCAATTCATTGGTGCTACTGTGGAAAAGACCAAAATGCAAACCAAACAATCATTTCGAGGGTCAGAGGCACAAATGATAAAACTAGGACCACTGCAAATCTCCTTTGATAGAATCTGTTGTGCGTATAGCGTATGTGTGCATGTGCTTCTCGCTTCTCGGTAAGCCCGAATGTACTGTGCCATGTGGGCATATGTGTGTGTATGCGTGTGTGTGTGTGTGCGCGCCAGAGGGGATTTTAGGGTTCACTCTGCCGGAAAGGCAGCACGCGCTAGGCTCTGTTAAGCTGCAGTGATCCTGAAGCAGGCAGAGAGAGAGAGAGAGAGAGAGAGAGAGAGAGAGAGAGTTAGAGAGAGAGAGAGAGAGAGATTACAGTCTAGCTGGATCGACAGTACCCATCGCAGATGGCCAGACGTTTAGCTTGTGCCAGCATCACTGGTGCATGTAGGCAGCACTACCTGCCTATTCCCCATTTCACCGAAGACATTTCCTTTCAACACATACCTGTGTGGGGTTTCATCTCTTGCTTTGCTCGTGTGATTGGTTGTTTGCTTTTGTGAACGACCTATGGGACTTGGCATCTGAGTGGCTTGGGCAACATTGGCACCATATGCAAAATCACAGTAACTCTGCCTTTTTAAGACTGCCCCACGTGGACTGCATACGTTATATGTGCAAAAGTATTCAAACAGCCCTTAGCATCAGCAGACTCAGCTACTTTAAGGCGCCTTCATCTTCAACATCAGGGGGGTATTCCACAAAGCAGGATTTCTCAGTTAGCCAGATAACTTAAGCCCAAAGTCAAGTCTGTCCAATAGGAAAAGAGCTGAGAGTCATTCTTATTGGACAGTCCTCATCTATGGGCTTATCTGGCTAACTGAGAAATCCTGCTTTGTGGAAAACCCCCAGGTGTCTGACGAGAACAAACAGACACAACAAGCTAACAAAATCGTTTTGGGAGGCTGTGGAGTTGTGGGAACTAAATGAGTTTGTATGCATAAAGAAATGAGCTCAATATCTCACTTTTGTGCTTAGCTAGCTTAGCTTTGATTAGCTAGCATTCGATTAACATTGGTTGTTGGTTATCTTCATACAACTGTATGCAAAAGTTTGGGGACCTCTGGTCAAATTCCATGTTTCCATCAATTTCTAAGTGGAAAATAAGCCCATATTCTAAAATATGTCAGCACATTTTATGCTGCTGTTTTTTTTCCCCCTGAATTTAGAAAATGTGAAAAGATAAAACAGTAAATATGCATAGGCTATGACACATTTGATATTTTTGTATTGCTTTTTTAAATTCTGGAGATAAACAAAAACTGTGCTGTAAAATCTGTATATTGCGCACATTTAAGTTTGTTTACTAAAGGTGGTGTGCTACCTTATGTTCAGCAATCATGAAACTTGACCAGGAATATTTAAACATTTGTAAACAGCCATGTTAAAATGTGCACATAACAATCATAATCTCTTTTAATAAAAGCATTGCCAGTAGAATGGTATGCTTCGGAGCAGCGGCACACAAACCTCTGCAATGTGCGAAGGCATATGCCTAGAGGGGTGAAAAGCTCCCTAACAATGGATTTGTCATTGGATGATGGAGATCACGTCCTATTGAGTGATGAAGCACAATCGAACAGCTTTTGTAGAGAGTTGGGTCGCCATTTGTCAACCAGAACCCAAACAGCCAACATCAGGACCTAACCTCACTAATGTTCAAGCCTGGCCAGAAGAGTAAAGGCCGTCACTGCTATAAATACCCTTGATTTTGGAAATAAACGTCAGAATGAGCAAGTGTCTGGATACTTTCGGACATACAGTGGTTGTGAAAGGGACAAGGCATGTCACTAGAAGAAGCAAAGACACCTCAGCACCCCCGCAGCCTAGTGCTTCTGCTGGGTGGGGTGGGGCGTGAATTTGACGCGAAGCTATAAACGGGACAGGTGTGGTGGCACGCTTGCCGGTCTGCTATGATGGGGTGAAGGGGCTGGGTCAGGGTGAGGAATCCAGTGGCGGCTCACTTGAAAGAGGCGCGGACCTTGCGACCCTTCAGAGGCTGAGGGGGGCGGTAGTTATCCACCATACAGCATTCTGGTTCCCCCTCACCAGAGAAGAGCAGGCTGCGGAATTTTTCCATCTGTTCCAAAAGAGAGAGGGAGAGACACTTCAGCACCTGCCTTTGCCACTTAAGCATGTAAGATTGCAGTCTCCACAGGGTGCCAATGGCTTAGCCTGAATTTGGATTACACTCCCTAAACTTTTAATAAGATTGATATTGGACACCGCGTTCATTCATTCCTCTGCGCTGGTAGGTAACATTTACAAGATGTAGGGTATATATGGTAATTACATTTCATTCCTCCTCTTTTTTGTTATATTACTCTCTGTATTTTTATCACATGTTTATTTAACATCTTGCTGTTATATTTTAGATATTCTATCTTTATATTATCTTATAGTTTTATGTGACGGGCAGTAGTCAAAACATTTCACTGCTAGCTGTACCGTGTATGACTTTGTATGTGATAAGTAAACTGTGATTTGATTAGAAGTTGCAGTGACTGTCACATACTTCACCACATAGTTAAAGGGATACTCCAATCAATGCAAATGAAACATGTAACCATTACTACATCTGTCGCAGACATATCTACACCCATCCTGCAACGGTGCCACAGTCTCTATAGCGAGATTCAAGGCACTAGAAAACCTCCTTCCTGATGACATATCTTGAAGGTGGAGGGAACTTTTGAACAATTGCTTTGGGGTGGAGTTTCAGGGTGGGCTGTTAGATTTTATTTTTGCTTGCTTGTGAAGGCAGAAGGATCTTAGACCAAATGTCCTATTGCAGCCATATAATAACTGGAATAACTATTGAACTATGATTACGATAAAGAATTTGGATTACATGAGCAACAGACAAGACTTTGTAAGATGAGGAAGGCAACAATGGAAGGCTCGGTCTACAAGGGTCTACTGGTGTCCATCTTGTGCTGAATAAAACAGGATCACTGATCAGTTCTACTTCTTTCTGATCAGTTTTGTTGGGTTAGCATTCTCTAGCTTTAGCATTTTCCTGGCATTCTTCATCTGAATTTCATTTGGCAATAAGACAAAAAAGCTACTTTGTTGACTGAGGTAAGAGTTAGTCTTATGCTAGCTTGGTTGTAGCAGTAAGGATTGGCTGACAACATAGGGATTCCCAATGATTCTGTAATGCATGCTGGGTACTGTACTAAAAGTACATTGACAAATGCAAACATGAGGAAGCTGAAGCATATAATGGCCAGCCATGCAATACTGCATACACAACAAATAACACAATAAATGCTAATTTAACACCAGAGCACTCCTTTAAGCTCATTTCTTTCATGCCATGTCCAAGGATCTGGTGTTTCATTGCTTACTCTTGTAACTACACACCTTGCATTTTTACTTTATGGGATATAGGCATAGTGGGCTGATGCCAATAACACATTTCATGCATGTATCTGCAAATGCTGGTACATGAACATTTAACAAATGTATATACTGGTTCTAAATCTACCTAAAAAAATATTACAATAAATTTTATGGGGTAGAAATGAAGTATAAACGAATAACATGCACAGCATCAACCAAACCTTATGATTTGATGATGTAAATATTGGATTAATATAACAGTGCAATAAGCCTTGTTGGTGAATAATAAGCCTAGAGTTTAAACAGTTAAGAATTTAAGCAAGAATTTCTGGAGTGAAATGAAACTTGGCCCCCAGAATTGGCATAGCGCTCACAGTATACAGCTGACAAAGTCAGTCTTGCGTCATCATAACATTTCTCTGGTTAGTGTTAATTTGCACTTGAGTGCAAGATGGATCCTAAGCCTGGAAGACTAGTGGATGAGAAAAAAAGGTGTGCAGGCTTTGTAAGTAGGCTATGCACACCTATAACTATTCATCTAACAAATGATTAAGATGTAAGATTAAGCCAACATACGAGCTGGTGAAAAGTTGGATGAGAACCCCCTGAGCATAATTATAAGACACAAAATGCCTCCAGCCACTAAACTTAACGTTACCCTGCTAAGTGGCCTGTATTTACCTAACCGCATTACCTCTGACTGTTTCAGAACATGGAAGGGTTCAGAAACTGAGACACTATAATAGCCCTGTAATAACACCCCTGACTGTTTTAGGACATTTTTTCTGCCTTGAATTCTTCAACATAAATAACGTGTGATGCGTATTCATGTGCTATGACCGTGAGCAGTGAGGTCAGCACCCTTTGAGTAATATGTTTAGGCGGGAAATAGACAGGACCTGGGCAGAGCTAACGCTGATGGACTGCTTGCACACAATCCATGTGACGCTCTCCAGCAGAGGGGGTGTGGTCAAGGAACCATCGTATGTCCAGTATTCCAGAGAGCTGGGCAGCAGCGTGGCGGGGTCAAAGTCTGGAAATGAGGTCTGGGTGCCCTGTGGAAGGAACCAATTAAGGGACGATTAGCAAAACAAATCTCAGCCCTGGCAAAACAAAAGTCTACTGGATCCAAAAGAACTTGCCTTTGTCTTAATGCCGTCCATCGCATCAAGGATCTTCTGGAGTTGCGGATTTTCATCACTAATCTAATGAACATACAACAAAAGGTGATCTCCTACACTCCCATCATGCCTATGGCTAATTAGGTTTAGGTTTGTGGGGTCATTTTATTACAGTTTTATTAGTAGCTCTCTTATCATAGGAAAGATGCACACTCACCTCCAGAAAAACTCCAATGACAGCAAGGCCATCAGGCTTGTCGACAGCTTCTCCGAAGCTGGGATATGCAGTATTAAAGTGTACCAGATGGAGCTGGAATGAGAAAGATGTTTAAGTCTATTGTATGACAGCACTGATCTTTCTCTTATTCATACAGTAACTAGATAACTTATTACATGAGACAGAGATACAGCAACTGGACTGAAGGCTACATCCATGATGTTGAAGATCAAGAACACACTAAAACATGCTATTCTAGCTAGAATTTAGACGTTAGCCAGCTAGCTTTAAGCTTAAACACAGCTGTCCTGACCAAAAGTTACTATTTGATTTAAAAAGACACGATCTGTAAGCATTAGCTTGATATGCTATGTTAGCATATGCTATGTTAGGCCAGCTGAGTAAGGGCATAAAGGATAAACCAGTAAGGTAGCCCAGTTGGTGGGAAGACCCACATTGCTAGGTGGTGAATGGTTCAGCTGAACCAGCTTGACATTAGTCAAATTTATGCTAATTACCTTTGGTAATGTTAAATACAGTGTATGGTATCTGTACTTTATTTATGTTTTATTTTCTTTGGAAACATGTGACTTTTACTTCATTATACACATTATTACTTATAGAATGGCTTTTAATTTTTCACCAGATGAATTTGCTTGTCTAAAATGCATTGGGTACTACTACCATGGTAAACTACTCCTACACTGCCACTCAAAATCAAAGTGCATCCTGTAACATGTAATAATAATGAGGGCGAACACTACAGCAGATAATAACAATAATGATAATGCTCGACAGAGCATCCATGGCCATATCAGAATGCCATGTTTGAGATTTATTAAATGAAGATAGACTAGAATCATTTTGGAACTGGTGTTATATCTCAACTGGTTTATATCTCGACTGATATCACTGATTCCCGTGTTCATGGGCAGTGTTGGTCTTCTTTTTATAGGTGGTTGTGATGTAGTGGCCACTTATGCAATCATATTCATTGCAGTAGAAAGTGAAATGCGACTTGAAATTCGCCAGTAATACATTTGTGAATGTGAAACAAATCTAGTGACAGAGATTGACCACAACTTCTGCTGTTAACACAGTGTGTGGGAAACAGTTAGCTTGGAAACTACTTAATTCTAGCAATGGGTCTTTTGTAAATCCACTGATGAGACAAGCTAATAGTTAACTTGAGAAAATGCAGTTTGCAGAGTTAACATTACTGACCAAAGTCCTTTCAGAAACACGTTTTAATCGTATCAAATAAACATAGTACTATTAGTAAGATAAGATAATCCTTTATTAATCCCACAGTGGGGAAATTTACATGAAATTTACATGAATGTTACTATTCCCACAGCGGGGAATAGTAACATGAAATATGTGCATTTAGTAGGTTATTTCAGGGTCATTAGGTTCTGTAAATGTGTTGTGGCAACAATACAACAAAGCACTTACATTAAAAGAAAAAGGGACTTTTAACTATTCCTGAAGTATTTTTAAACCAGGTACTCCAGTACTTTTGTATTGGAGAAGAAGCTATACTTTTACTCAAGTAATGGAGTTGTGTACTTTGTCTCTCTGATAATTTTAAACAACACAAAGGCTGTGTTCCATTACAACTAAGTGCCTAGCGTATTGCGCTTGCTAGCTACTTTGGGGCCTGTTGCTAAAAACAAGCAATTTGCTGTCATGAGTAAAAGTGTATGCACTGTCTTATGCTCCAATGTGCTAAGTTCTATGCTCCAATTAAACAGAGGTGACAGGCCTAATATTGTTTTTAATAATAATTGTTTTTTTTTTAATTAAACATTCAACCACTACATAATACACATGCACAATGAACAATGAGTTTGTTTTGTCAAGCATTGTAATTGCTAACTTTGCCTGCAAAATCTATTACGCCAAATTTCAATCTACAAGAAACTCGATGCATAAACTTCAAAAATTCTCAACTTTGTTTGCTCGTTTTGCCTACTTCCACTCCCACAATTACGAAGGGCATAGAAAATTAAAAGAGAATTTGTTCATTTATCACCCGACAACATACAGCACATCCCTAAAAAGCAGCACAAATTATAAGGTAATACAGGATAACCTCCCATGTTAATCAATGTGGCCTTTTATTAGTTAGATTTGCTAGTTGTCACCATAGAAGCACAAAATATTGCATTTAGTGGGACATGATGATTGCTTGGTGGGGTATTTCCCCACTAAACCCCAACCCCCGATTCTGGGCCTGCCCACAATCCTCAATGAGATTAACTGGAAGCAAAATCAATGGGAGGCGTAATGCAGAGTAAAACACAGAGGATCCATACCTCAGCAGGGTACATTTTTCCATCGACGGTGTGCTCTGAGCCTTTATCATCGCAGGATCCCCAGTGGAAATGGAACTGCTTTAGTCTGTAGGTGCCGGAAATGGGGCCTCCTGTCAGGCCTGATGATGAGAAATGGGAACACCAGCAAAAATATTTAGCTATGTGTAGAGAAATGTCTCTAAACCACACAATTTTGGCATCTGAAGAGACGTAGTCAAAGGTTCCCAGGAATTTGGTCTACCAAAGCGACAGTTACAGTAAAAGACTAGTCTACCTCAGCTTCTGGAGAATGAAGAAATCCTGAAGCCATAACCACTAACCCCCAACCCACACATCACACATCTGTTGCGCAGCCTGACAATACATTGCCCAACCCTGTTGACAGTACAACGCTAGCAATTCTTACTAAACATTACATAAGAACTTTAATTAGGAACTTAGAGACTAATCCTTAATCATGCTATTCCCATCAGCACTTGATTAAAATTAGGTTTGTGACAAAACAGGTCAGCTCCACCACTGAGCAGATTAGATCAGCTTCTGCAGAATGTGTGTGCGTTGGTACATATGGGAAGCGAAGTGCCTGCTGTGCATTTGAAAGCGAATGAGGGCGCATTACGTGGCAAAAAAATTGCTGCTGTGTCTCACACCCTCAGGTGTGTGAATCCTCAGACTGACTGGGTTTAGAAAATTCCTCCCACTGCAGTATTTGGAGTCTGGCACATTCACATGCATTGCAGAGATTAATGTTTAACCAAGATATGAGTCAAAAGTACACTGCAATGGATCTTGCAATGTTTCTCTATTGGTCAGAATAGGAAAAAGTGACTGAAGCCAGTGGATAGGTATCCAAGCTCATAACTGCATGGTTACTGTAAAGGAAATACTGTAAGGAGGCTAATTCAAATGGGAAAACTTGTGCACAATTAAATCATTCGTTCATTTCTTCATTCATTCATTCATCTTCTAAGCTGATTATCTTTCTGGGTGCTGGAACTTATCCCAGCGTTTACTGAGCAGAAGGCAGGAACCACCCTGGACAGCCCACCAGTCCATCCATTAAGATGCATGATAACATACAGTGCTTTGTTTTGAAATACACTTCCGAATCAGAATAGTTCACAATGGTGCTGACAGGAACAGGACATTTGAAGCATTTAAAAGTTACCTCACAAAAGATACTTTGCCTGATGTCCCAAAAAAATTACTTGCCACTATTTTATCATTGCCAACAATGGCTAATAAACAATAAATAAATAAATAAATAAATGTCTACACATTTGCATTGCAGATGTCATAGCTCCTGGTTACATCAAACATCAAACGTCATGCAGGTACATCAAACAGCCATTGAGAGTCCCCAGTAAGATGAAGGTTCATAAATACAGAAGAGATAACAACCGCTGTCTGGCTAGTTGCCAAAAGCAGTTGTAGTTTTTTTCCTAAAAAGTTTCATCCCACCTTCAAGTTACATCCCCAAAAACAGGTTTAGCTCATCATATCAAACCACTCCGAATGATTTTTTTCGTCTCAGTGATTGAATTACGAATTTTGCTGAATAAATTCAAAAGCAAAGAAACACAGCTCCTGTAAATGATCACACAAACACGTTGGAACATACTACCTGATGTTCCACAATACCTGAATTGTGCACACACATTAATTATGCATACATATTTTAGGGCAATTATAAAACACTCACACGGTTGATCTGCCTTCGTAAAAGCAAGGCCAAAAGCACCACTATAAGCCATGGCTTGCATTTACTGCTTCACTGTTTCATCGCCAAGTAAAAATGCCTGCAATGTGGAGTGAACATCTACAACATTGAAGAAATACCTGTAATCTTGAATTAGTATCTACAGTGAATGAATGCATACTGTAACTAAGCCTCCAAATACCTACCGTAATAACAACAGAACAGCTAACAGCCTACACAAGGATATGAACACCAACTGATCTGAATAAATCACCAAACATTTGGTCTTGCTTGTGAAAAGTGACACCAAACATTGACCAAAAGCTGTGACCTGTGCAACATATGTCTCAAACATGCCCACTCGCCTTCACTAGAGTGAGATTGTTCGGTTTAAAGATTGGCCAAACCTGTATTTGGTGATGTAACTTGAAGGTAGGATGAAACTTTTCAGGAAAAAAAATCTACAACTGCTTTTGGCAGCTAGCCAGACAGCTATTGTTATCACTGTTGTATTTATGAACCAATATCATTCTGGGGGACTCTCAATGGCTGTATGATGTACTTGTATGATACATGTTGGGTACTGTGGAAGAAAACTCAGAAGGGACAAGAAATCGTTTCTGTCAAACTGATAAGACTAAGTGATGCAATGCTGCACTATAGAAGATTACATAACATGGCAAACGGCACACTAAATGCTAGTGCTAGGCTGGAGTGCCCCTTTAACAATGCAGACAGCCTTGGTTGAATAATTGTTATTGAATAAATGCATTCATTTAAATATGTGCCAGAATTATGCGAATGGTGGTTCACCTGTGATGAATGTGATGTGAATGAACATGAGTTGGTTTGAGTTTTCTAAAAGTACATTACCATCCAAGCTTGATCAATTATAGGCTGCATAGTGTTGAATGAACATCTGTAGTACTGAACACTGAACACTTACAGAGGTGAAAACCTTACAGTCGTGGAGAAGGGAATTCCACAGTAAGCCCAAATACAGCCTGCAGGTCTTGCAGGGAATGTCTGCCAACCTTTATGTTTAAAATGTCCCATTCAAGAAAAGCTCAGAGAGAATCAGAACTGGTCACAGCAGTGGTGGCTGGAAGCAGATGTCCGATGCATATAATACCTCCTACATTAAATGTTATGAATACACTTCCTGGTGCAGGACACAGTGTTTGGCGATAGATTGAGATTAAGTTTTAGCCTAAAACATATTGCTTTATGCATTCATGGTGGAGGGATACAAGCAGCGGGGCATAAGTAAGGCAAAGGAAGTAAGGCAAAGTAGTCCCTAAAGAAAACTTGTTTTTGCAGATTTACTAATATTTATCATTAGGTTACTTACAAAAAAAAGAAGACACATGCTGGTAGTCAACCTGCTTCCCATCAACACTACCACCACCACATCAAACTACACTGAATGACATCAGAAATTGCTGAATTGCCCTTTAATTCCTCTTTTACGGTTCCTGTTGCATGACCTTTAAGGAGTCATGCAGCAGTGACAGTTAAAGGGGAATTCCACCAAAATATCAAAATTCCTTACTAATTCAGTCCTTCAGAGACTGCAGAGAAACTGACACTCTGATTCCTTTAAAGCAGTGGTGAAGGAACCAGGGGTCATAATATCTACAGCTTTCAGAGGCATTAAACTGTGCAGACATCTGGTTCCCATCACCACCACTGTGAACAACTCTGACTCGCCAAGAATGACTCTGTGTACCTCAACCATTTAACAACACCCCCACTTTAAACCAGCTCTGTAAATTCCCTGCAAGCCTTCGTTCAGCACTGGTGCCCCATCACCGGCAGCGCGCGCGCACTCACTCGAGCTGTCCGTGTCGTCGGCGAAGGTCACTTGCACGGAGTGGCCGTTATTGAGGATGTCCAGGGAGGTAGAGGGGTCGTAGCTGGGCGCGATTGCCTCCAACGCGGGGTCATGCTCCGCCTCCCCGGACACGATGTCTATGGGGGACTGGCGGGGTCCCGCGGCCACCGGGAAGCTCTCGACCCATTTGTCAGGTCCTGCAAAGAGAAGAGAAGAGGGTCCGCGGTGAGAGAACGTGACGGTTTCTTGTCCACACGAACCCAAACGGGGGCGCCGGGCGCGCGCAAAGGCGAGCGTGAAGTCATTCTGAAGCCCAGCAGGGTTTCATTCATTCAAGCCAAGACACGCGAGGCTAGTGCTGAATGGAGCAGAGAGCTGCAGATCGACTCACCGTTGTCCGCTGCGTATCCCCATCCGTGAGACATTGTAAGAGTGAGCTAGAGCTGAATGCAGCTGCAGTGCGCTGGAGAGAAGGGAGAGAGAGTGTGTGAGTAAGTGTGTGTGTGAGTGTGTGTGTGAAGCAGCCCCGCACCGCACCGCACCGCACACGCACTCAGGGTTTATATAGGAACGCTGTAGGGTTTGGTCATATCATCGCACACACACACACACACACACACGGGAGAGTGAGCAAGCGCAATCGATCCACACTCACTCACTCTCACACACACAAACACACACACACACGCGCGCTCTGGAAGGATGTCAGTTGCGCAGTAGTGCTGTACACGCACTTCTGTCAGGCTCTCCTACAGGCCTCCTTACGCAAACGCATGAATGGAAAATCACTTATTTGCTGAACTGATATGAAGTGAAGTAGTGAATACGTGGCTGTAATGGTTGTGTAATGAATACACTGAATGCAGAACGAAAAGTCAGTATGAGGAAACAGCTTGGTGCTCTGCTGCCATCTGGTGGTGGGATTCGTTACAATCGCCCAGAAGCTTGAGAAGTGTGAAGCAGAGAGATTGAGTGGACAAGTCAAGATCCGGTCAAGACTCATGTGTATTTTGGGGTATCCCTACTAGGGGCGTGTCTACAGGTGGGCTGGGGTGACATGAGCCTTACCCTACCCAAAGGAATCTTCTACCTACCCAATGAACATTCATTATTACAGTTCATTGACTGTTCATAGTTAGTCATTTTGTCACTGGTCATCAAAAAAATTCACTGTTTTCCTAATGGCCATTTTGAAGGAGTGGGTGTGCTTAGTGCTCCTGTCAAACCACCACAATGATCACCAAACCACCACACTTTTTCACACAAGCAGTACAGACACGCCAAACTGAAGTGCTAAGCCTGTTTGTAGATGCTCTTAGGGGTCCATTGATCCTACCTTTGATACTTGTTCATTCTTTTCTCTGGTTCTTCTAAGTTGCCAGCTCACTTGGTGGCCACTGGGTTAGTGATTGGTCAGCTCTGGACAGCAGGGTTGTTTGAAAAACAGGCACCCTCAGCCCCAGTGCATGCAGCCTCCACTGTTTAACCCACCACACAACCCTGAGCAAAGTGTTACTGTCTTGGTGTCCATCCTTGCACAAAATCCAGACACACCATCCTCCAACTCTGTCGTGTCTGCTCCTGACTTTAATATCAGGCCACCCCAGCCAACTGTAAATTATGTTTTGAGAACGCCTTCGTTTACAAACCCTATTTAGGAAAAATTACACTGTTGTTGCTCACCCAAATAATTGAAATGCCCACCCAAAGATGGCATCCTAGTAACACCTCTGAAAACCATTAAAAACTAAAGAAAAAAAAAGTAAAAACAGTTCTTGTAACAAAAGATAATGTTGCAAAGTCCCCTCAACACTATACTCAATACTCATTGTCCAATAAATAGCTACACCCAGACGGAAGTGTGGAATTGCAATGCTATTGTGAAGGAAGATAAAGATTACCAGGAACAATAAATGATGATACATTTAGACTGATATGGGCAATACTTATTGAGCTACACATACAGAAGTAGTGTCTCTCAGTATGGCATCGGGCTAATGTAACATGACAGATGTCTCGGCATGGAGTTGTAGAGGTTCCTAATGGTGTCCTGTGATAATCCATCCCATGCAGCTTGAACATTCTCACACAGTTCCTGCAGTTTTTGCGGTATGGGGTGGCGGTGGGGTCCCACCAGGCCTTCTGGACATGCGACAATAAACTGTTCATCTTGGTGCTGACCATGGTACCTCCACAGACGAATCCGTTGTTCATCTCCACCAAGACAAAAGTGGGACTCATCGTGGCTACAGATACCAAGTTTCATTCCTGTCAGTTCATTCTTCTGGGTGCAACCATTTGTGCTTTTTGCTATAAATAAATAAATAAATAAATAAAGAGAGAGAGGTTAAACTAACACTACAATGTATTTGGTTGTTTTTAAAGAAATATTTTAACTTTAATCCAACATTTTTGGGGTTTAGCTGTTTTTAATAGTTTCTTTACTGACTAGCTTTGTTGTAATCGGAGTGCACATTGTTAGCAGGCGCAGCTGGAACAGCAAGAAAAAGCTGTTAACACGTCTTTTGTGCACTTTGTGCAGGTGGAGAAAATAAATGCCCCATCCAGTTAAGGTGCTGTGTCGCTGTCATTATGTGCATTCTTCAACACAACACCGAAGTAATCCTGTTACACAAGGACGATACACAACAGCCACGATTACGGACATTCAGCGAGCAGTGATGTCCTCCATGAGTCATCCTGTTAGTGCCAGCACCATTGGCAGACGGCTGCACGATGCAGGACTGCATGCACGCAGACCGTTACAACAACTTCCTTAACACCACGTCAACATCACCAAAGACTGCAATGGTGTTGTGTCTGACTCATGGAGTGACATAGAACGGCAGTGAGTCATCTTCAGGCACGAATCCCGCTTTTGTCTTGGTGGAGGCGACCAACGAATCTGTATGTAGAGGCACCATGGTCAGTACCAAGATGAACTGTATGTTGTCACGTGCCACATGTCCAGAAGGCCTGGTGTCACTCCACCTCCACCCCTACCGCACAATCTGCAGGAACCTACGTGAGAAATAGCTGCATTTCACAGGACACCATTAGGAACCTCCACAACTCCATGCCGAGACGTCTGGCATGCTGCACTAGCAAACATGGGGCCCCAACGCCATACTGAGAGACATTACTTCTGTATGTGTAGCTCAATAAGTATTGCCCATATCAGTCTAAATGTATCATCATTTATTGTTCCTGGTAACCTTTATCTTCCTTCCCAATAGCACTGCAATCCCACACGTCCTTCTGGGTGCAACTATTCTTTTGATGACAAGCGTATTTTCTTTTAAAGAGCGACTTTGCCTTAAATAATCCCTGAAGCATTGCACAAGTTCCTTAACTGTCATTTATAGATTATAGTTTAAGGCAAGGAAAACGCCTCCATAGCCAGTGCGAGAAGCTGAAGATATGGCTGTGTGTTGGAGGGCTTTTAACTCTGTAAACATTATTTATTATTCAAAGAGAATCCTACGCTAGTAAAAATACAGAGTGCAGATTTGACTGCCACGACGTGCATAAGCTATATCGCATTGGAAGTAGGGATGGGCAGATTAATACCTAAATATCGATACATCCGATCCTAGCGTTAACTTTTGAGAATCGATTTTGCCACAAAAATCTATATCATTTATTTATTCATCACTCAAACAAAATACTGCAAATTATGGTGTAGTAGAGGAACTACTTTTCCTTTCGCCTGCTTCCTTTGTAACTATTCAAATTGTGACTAAATAAATAAATAACAAAAGTAAAAAAAAATAAGTAAATAAAAAATAAAGTAAAAAAAAAGAATGAATGAATAAATGAATAAATGAATGATATCACCATTTTCGCACCAAAATCAAGTAATACATTTGCCAATGTTTAACATCACATACTTTAAAGTATGGGTACGAGAGTATTAGCCTTGGTATCTTATTAGTTGGAAGACGACCTCGGCTGGTAAATACCGTGGTTTCCGCCACTCCTCCTATCAAAACATTGAGAGATGCCGAACAGCCAATGGTGGACAAAGTACACAAACCATGTACTTGAGTTAAAGTAGAGATACCCCAGGTAAAATATTACTCCAGTAAAAGTAAAAGTCCTCTCTTTAGACCTCCACTTGAGGAAAGTACGAAAGTATTTACCTTCAAATGTACTTAAGTATGGAGAGTAAAGGTAACATGATTTATTATGGTTCTAATGTCCTATTATCATTTCTGGAACTAGACTCTTAATTAGGTCAGTTTAGGTGAAGAGACTCTAGTGTCTCTCAGTCCACCAGTCTTTAATAGAAGGTCATTAATTAGTCTGACACTGACGTCAATTCAACTGATCATAGGCACAGAACACTGAAGGAGAACAGTTTCCTTTAACTATAAAATAACGGTATGCAAACATGCAAAGGTTTGGGTGAAGAATTATTTATAATTATATAATTATAATTATAATTAATTAAGTTAGTTACAAGTTAGTTTAATACAAACTCAACAGCTTAAACAGCTTCACAAATGACTTTTCCTTTACTATACTGCATCTGTAGGTCTCTGTTCATAAACTTAAACTAGTCAAAACTAATTTACTATAAAAGGAAATAGTGTTTGTATAAATGCAGAAAAAGACACTCGCCAGTCACAAGTGCATGTGTACATGTTTCTACATTGTGGTCTATTTACCCACAAAGTCAGGAACAATATGTTTGATCTGTTTACTAACCCCATCCTGCTGTGCCTACCTTCCTCCAGGTGGTCCTTGATGTGGTCCAGGCCTGAAATGGACATTTCCATGGATGCTAAGAATCCATGAATAAACTTGTTTTGTTTTGACATGTTACATTTTACACACACATAAGCCAAAAGGAATGACACATTTTATATAATGTAATGGAGTAAAAAGTAAGATATTTGAGTTTGAAATGTAGTGTTACAGTACAAAGTCATCCAAAATGGAAATACTGCAGTAAAGTACAGATACACAGGAAAACTACTTAAGCACAGTAACTAATTACATTTACTTAGTTACTGTCCACCACTGCTAACAGCCAATCACAGAGTGATTCAACACAGCTTGAGAAGGCAGCAGAGCCAATTAAAATACATGTGTGAATCATTATATGTATTTACGGTATTGCTATAACCCATTTTCAGTGGAGTTTTCTAAAGTGTGTTTACAAACCTTTAAGGCAGCTCTCGGGGTTCAGTGAACAGGGGTTTTTCATTGGTGAGTCGTGGTCATGGAAACAGTGGAACTTCACTGCCACAAAGTCTCAGTCACTGCAGTAAAGCCCTCACTGTTTTTCCCTAGTTCAGTGAAGCGTCTGAGGCACTTAACTCCTATGGGTAAGGAAAAATCTTCCCCCAAGGTTTATACTTATACTTAAGGGGGGAACTTAAGATGTTTTATTCAATTGGGCACAGATCATTCATCTCCTAACATTCTGCACTACCTTGCTTCAAATCTTGAGAGGCCGTTGCAGAAAAAAGGCTTTTTGCAAAGAAAAAGAAAAGAACGAAAAGAAAATCTCAAGAGGGGTAAAAATCTAAAACCGGAAAAAAAGACAAAATGGAGGAAACTAATCAAAGAAACTCTCAACAGAACCCAAACAACGTGGGACAGGCTTTCTCCCTAATGCAGCCAAACACTTGCTGTCACCACCAGGGGGCACAGCTGAGCTACTGGCGTTAACAGAACCTGGATAACAAAACAGCCTTTCAGCCTCTATATACCCTAATAGATAATAGACTTTTTGATTTACTTCTTTTTAAAGGTTTCTTTATTGATTTATAGCCAAAACAAGGGCCGTAAAGCTTACAGAGTCTTCCAGCCAGTCCCTGACCAGGCCAAGCCTTGTGTAGAACTTGAAGCCAGACATCACCAAGACTCCTTTTAAGCAGTTCAGCCATTGTTGAAAGTTGACTGACTAAGCAGCCTTTTAAAGTATTCCACCTCTCTATATGTTCTATAAGTTCCTATTAAAGGTTTCTTTAATGATCCATAGCAAAACCAAGGGCTGTGAAGCTTAGAGAGCATTACTTGTATGTATTTAATATTCATCCCCCTGGTCACTAGGGATGGGCAGATTGATAACTAAATATGGCAGGTGTTTGGTGTTGAGAATTGATTCTGGTGCAAAAAAATATCAATATCATTTGTTTATTTATTTAATAGTCAGAATTCTTTGAAACAGTAGAACTAATATATGTGGCGGAGATCTGGCCCACATACTGTAAAGTGAGCAAGACTAATGGAGGTGGCCCAGATCTGGTCCATATACTGTAAAAAGAGTAATACTAATGGAGGTGGCCCAGATCTGGTCCATATACTGTAAAAAGAGTAATACTAATGGAGGTGGCCAAGATGTGGTTCATATAGTGTAAAGTGAGTAAGACTAATGGAGGTGGCCCAGATCTGGTCCATAATACTGCAAAAAGAGTAATACTAAAAGAGGTGGCCCAGATCTGGTCCACATACTGTACAGTCAGTAAGACTAATGGAGGTAGCCCAGATCTGGTCCACATACTGTACAGTCAGTAAGACTAATGGAGGTGCCCCAGATCTGGTCGACATACTGTACAGTCAGTAAGGCTAATGGAGGTGGCCCAGATCTGGTCCATATAGTGTAAAGTGAGTAAGACTAATGGAGGTGGCCCAGATCTGGTCCACATACTGTAAAAATAGTAAGACTAATGGAGGTGGGCCAGATCTGGTCCATATACTGTAAAGTGAGTAAGACTAATGGAGGTGGCCCAGGTCTGGTCCATATACTGTAAACTGAGTAAGACTAATGGAGGTGGCCCAGATCTGGTCCATATACTGTAAAAAGAGTAAGACTAATGGAGGTGGCCCAGATCTGGTCCATATACTGTAAACTGAGTAAGACTAATGGAGGTGGCCCAGGTCTGGTCCATATACTGTAAACTAAGTAAGACTAATGGAGGTGGCCCAGATCTGGCCTATAGATCTAAATCTTTCTTGAAACTCTACTTAGATTCAGAATATACCCCTTCGGACCCTTTCATTTTATTTTAAATCAGAGATGACAGAAATGTATGAAAAATCATATATAAGCATTTGTGGAATAAAAATGGTTGTGTATGCCTGAAGTAAAGGTGTCAAACCATTCAGTGTGTTTATATAAAAAAAGAAAAACATACACACAAGTAACAAAGAACCTGTTTATGAGAGAGGCTGTTTTACTATTTAACATCATAGTGGTGTGCTCTATATAAACATTCCTAAAATCTACTAAAATCATTACAGTCTCTGGTGCCTGTGGATATATTCAGCTATCATTTACGTGTTTAATTTATTTCAAGAATCTTTTAATGTTTCTGTGGCAACTCCACAACAAACCTCTTCTAAACATTCATAAATGTTAAAATAAGCAAAATAAGACACTTTTAAGTCCAACGAACGTAAATCACTCCTGACACATGAACTAATGGATATCACCTCAGCACCTGTTTATAAATTAGCACTTGTTTATAAATTAGTTTTACTCTATTTCCGCTAATTAACAGCATAGTGTGATGTGTGTGCAGATGAGTGGACATTTCGCTGCTACACGCACTAACAAAGAGCAAATGTCCTAGGCCCGAGCTAATGAGCTAATCGCTAGCTAATGTGCTAACTCCCATCACACACCCTAGACCTGAGCTAATATGCTAACCGCGAGCCGACTCGCCAACTCTGATCAAATACCATAGGGTTAACTTAGCTAGCCGGTGTTTTTACAGTAATATCATTAGCTGTATGTTCATTTTCCATATTGGAACCATGTAATGGTTCATTGCATTAAAATTGCGTATCACAAATAACGTTAATGTATAAACATGCTTGTTAAAGTATTACATACCTTACTGATGCTCCATGTATGCTTCCTTTATCTCTGCTGTTTTTGTCTATTAAAAATTATGAGTTTGGCAGGGAAAATCCATAAAATGAGCTTCGGGTATGTCCTTTAACATGAGTAATGGGCCACTTATGACATGCCAGACTTGGGCCAAAAGTACTGAAGCAAAAATATACCATGGACACATTACAGAAATGTAATTGTACTCTACATGGCCCTCTTACTTCAACCACATTGTTGGGCCACAACACTCCCCCCAGAATTGAAATATAAATACAAGTCAAACAACAGTCACAACTGTTCAGCACATGGAAAGCCAGAATTGGTCCAACACTATGTGGGGGGCCACTTATGGCATGCCAGACTTGGGCCAAAAGCGCTGAGATGTAAATCAACTAAATGCAGATCTGTCACACATAATTGTGCTGTTGCCCTTGTACTATAACCACATTATTGGCCCACAACATTGACACCAAAATTGTAGATATGAGTAGATATAGACAGATATGAGTCAAAACCAGTTGCAGCTGTCCAGCATCTGGCCCAATTCTGGCACACATGCTTAACATCTGCCCGGAAGTCAGCCAACACTCTCGAATAAAAGCCAGAATTGGCCCAACACTGTCTGCTATCTGTGTTGTGTTGTTTAAAGCTGGTAATTAAACTCTCACTACTTTCCTGCTTTACAGACGTCCCATTAGGAAGCACCTCAAGTCGATTAAGATTAGTAGAGTCGACTCCCAGATGTGCTGCAGTCAGAGAATTGACTCTTTTGGTATTGAGCCCCCATCACTAATTAGAGACTTTTATTTGTCTCTCTCTGTGCAACAGGCTTTACTCTGGCTGTTTTCTCAATCTGTTTTCTTTCTCTACTCCCACAACATGCAGGGCATCATGCAAGCCCATGGGCACCTCCTCTACCAGCAGAGTGGAAAGAGGGATAGGTGCCTCGGCCTCCTCCAACTCTTTGGTTCCCGTCTCCCGTTGTCACTAGCTCTGCCTCTGGCACACTGCATGTTCTCCATCACCTCTTTCTTAGCATCACCACTCGCACCTTTGAAGTCTATTTCACCTTTTTCCCTCTTCTTTCATCCAGGGAAACATGCACCTGCATTCTGTGTATTTTGGTCCCTTTTGGTAGCTCGCCCCGATTCGGGACATTCATGGTTCTCATGCTTTTGGCTATGGAGTCTGAGACACACTTAGAGCGCTCTATGGAAATCTGGGCATGTTAGAGCCATGCAGTTAGAGGCATAATGCCATTGCTCGTAGCATTCCCAACAGTGGAAATCTGGACATGCCCCTATGATTTGTTCTGGGCTCAAGCACAACCAGCCAATTCATGCTTTCCTGTCGTGTATTACTCTAAAATATTGTGGACACTCCACCGTGTTCAGTCATATGCTACACACCAACGAGGCTACTTGATTTAGTTACGTATTTCTTTTTAAAGGTTTCTTTATTGATTCATAGCCAGAACAAAGACAGTTAAGCTTTTAGAGCTTGGAAATCCAAATCAGTCTCGCTTCCAGTCCCTGACAAGGCCAAACCTCACTTAGTATTTGAAGCCAGACATGACCAAGGCTCCTTTGAACCATACAGCCATTGGCAGAAGCTGACTGCACCTGAAACTTGTACTTGTAAATAGGTCAGTGCATTGTTTAGTAGTCCCTCCTGCTTTGTTTCCAAATACTTTGTGCAACTCCAGTGGGGGTTCGGTTTGCCCTGTGCTTGGAATGGCTGTGATGGTGAACCTTTTAGGCTGTTAGCAGCTGAAGCATCCATGGCAATACCATTTGTCACACTTTTACCTTCTGTGACCAATGCCAGAAAAAAATATATAATTTTTTAGATATATAAATTTTTAGATTTCTTTCTTAAACCTGTTCCTGGCAATCCACAAATATTCCGGTCATTCCATTATTCCATGACTAAACACACTTGATTCAGCTCATGAGCTGATTATCAAGCTCCACTTGAACCGGATCAGGTGTATTGTCTTCATAGCTGCCCATCTATACACTGCTCAGGCAGGCCTATAAATTTTATTAGTCCTAATTATAACTTGTCTTTAAAATACGTGTCTTTATATGGTAGTTATTACAGACGTGTCAAAGCTTTTTTGGGGTCATCTCTGGCCTTCTTCTGGGTAGTTGTGCTTCCACTGAAAATGACATCCAGGTCAACCCAGCTAGTACCAAACTGTAGATCCAGCATAATGGCAAAGAAATTAGCATCACTGCCAAAAAATGTTCTACTGTTTCATTCTGTTTAGCCATGTTTTACAAAGGTCCAGAGAATCTCTTCAGCAGAGACTCCGCAAGGGCCCATATCGATGGTTTGCAATCAGTCCTTTCTTACTCCACCTTGTACAGGTGTGTGTTGAGATCCAGCATGGTTGAAAGCGTCATGCTTATAGTGACACACTGTTCTCCTTCAGTGAGGTCTGATGAGTTCTTTCAACTGGGTCCACTCAAGCAAAGTGAAACCACAGTGTTCTTGCTATACATTTCTGTCAAACATTTATGGTCAGGTGCTATGAGGGCCTGGGCTTGTTTATAAGTTTGTAAGTTGGAATTGCAGATGCAGATCCAAAAGCAGCTTCAAATTGATCCTTGTACTGTGTGCTGCTGTTAGTAATATCCTGAATCTAGATACCTTGACGATGGCTAGTAAAATGGCGTTGATTTTCTGAACTGCAGACAATGGGGCAAACAGGACAAACCATCTCTGGAAAGCAACAGATCAGACTCAAGCCCAGAATGTGGCATATCCTGCCAAAGCTGTTCATCATCAAAGGTTTGTGCTTCCATTTCACTTTCATCACCTTTATCTGACAGCTGTGACATTGTAGCTTTAAAAACACACTTTTTAAATTGTATTATTAATTGTTTAAAAAGCACAGTATTATGGCAGCAATAATGTACAAAATCTTGTTTGTGATGCCATCTGCAATCTCATTGTAATGGTGGCATGCCAGACACAGGGGTTGGATCCATTGTAGGTTTATTCACTAACGCAAAGTGGTACAAACACAAAGGGTCCAAAAGAAAGAAACGCCCAGAAGTTCTCCAAAAAAAGGCACAAGACCTCAAAACTCAAAAGCTCAGAAGGGGTCCAAAAGTCATAAAAAGGGAATCACAACAGAAACCAGGGGCAAGAGGTGACCAAAGTTCAGGAGTCCAGGGCCGAGGGAGTATTCTGAAAAACAAAACAGAGATTACTGATGGGACACGGAATCTGAGGATTTCCACAGCCACCAGTGCACATGGGAAGGTGGGTAATGCTCCACAAACACCTAGGGAGGGGAAGGCCATTTAAAGGGAAGGATAATTATTTGGCATGGAGAGCAGGTGAGAGAGGGCAGGTGCGGGAGGGGCTAGGTGAGAGGGAGCAGGCGCGAAAATCCTCAGAATTCTGGCGAGTTGGACCTCTGGTGGCCGGCATGAGTAGTGTCCCAGGAGTGCCTATCCTGGGACGACCTGACACTCATCCAAAGCAGCAGCATTGTTTCTAATGGTACGTCTCCCTGTAAAACGCCTGCAGTCCTACAGGTGGGACTCCAATGTAGAGCAAGTGTGTTATGTAGAGAGAATGTGAGGAGTCATTCCTAAAGAGGAGGTCAGTGTTCAGTACGACCAACTGTCATTGATGACTGATGACTGCTGTTCAGTAATTGTGTTCTCAAACTTGGAGACCAAAATGGGAATATGATTGTTATGGCTCCCCTTGATGCTGGATTGTACTTGTTGTCAGGGACTTTCAGAAAATGCCTGAAGGGCTCACTCTCCACAGCAGAAAGTAGAAGGCTGGAGCCAATAACTTCATTCTTGATTTATAGCCTCACTAATGGCTTGTTGGCAAGGTGAAGCTGCACTGTACATTTGGAACCTTTGGGTAAAGAAGAGAACACTGGGCTGTGTGTGTGACATGTTGCTCTGCTTGGTACTCCAAAAATCTAGAATATTAACAGAAAGAAAGAGAACATGAGTGTTATCTGTTCTGAAAAGTAAACAAACAACTTAAAAAAAACAGAAAACAAAAGCTTTTACTTGTCATATCATTAAACTACATCACCAGACATAGTAATTATTACAAGAACGTTTGCAAGATTTTACTGGACCTGATCAAATAATTAGGACTTAAATGCTGTTTTACAAATCTGCCATCCACTTTTGTGGAGGACACATGTGCATACATCTGCAAGGTAATAAGAATATGAGCACCTAGCTGAAGTGAAATTCAATATCATACAGCACTCATTTGCTAAGGCTTTTAAAACGTCATACCACCACAGCAGGCTATCATGATGGTATAATTCATGGTTATGATATGTAAAAGTTACATTAGGTGATGCATGGTTGAGTGAAATTTTGGAGCTTACAAATTCTGCATGTACATCAGGATTTAGTTCAATTTATTACAACTTTGTAATGAATGTAAAGGTGTTAGCTAAACACTACTGCAGACCGGATTCGGTGGATCACATGGTTTAAAAATTCAAAAATGTAAGGAATGCACATTGGCACACCATTTTACCATTCCTACTAGGGATGCACTGATCCAACTTTTCCAGTTCTGATACCAGCACGGCTCATGTAAGTTTATGTAAGATTTCGATACACAAACTTTGCATATTGGTCGATACCCGATATCAATCTGATACCATTTTTGAATTAATAAACTGTATACTTCACCATGTTGAGAGACTTAAGGCATCAGGATTGACATAAACATTACTTTACTAAGCTTGTAAAGCAAAATACCTCCGTACAGCTGACCCTCTGGGTCGCTCCGTATTGTTGTTCCAGTTCACAAATCAAGTCTACAGGAACCCTGCAAACATGCTATTGATGGCATAGCATGCATCGCAAACAAATTGCGATGGCCTAATTATCTGATACTCGATCCAGCTAATTTTGTTAATATCAGAACAGATATCCCATCCTAATATCAGATCGGTGCATCCCTAGTAATCACATGTGGCTTGAAATGTACACAGAGATTTAACCAGACCTATGTTAATAGTGTTTTCTCACCTAACTTTAGTAGCCTGTTGTATTTTTCATGGTGTGCTGAACTGTCCGACATTGGTTGGAAGAGCGTGACCAAGACCTGGACCCCTAATTCCCCAGACGTGAACCCTATTGAGCATCTGTGCAACCACCTTGGTCGTCATGTTCGCTTTATGGATCCTCCCCCAAACACCCTCCAGCAGCTGTGGGATGCACTGCTGTCAGCATGGCTTCGGATTCCTGTGACATCCTACCAGGACCATTTTTTATATTTGCCAGCTTCCTTTTTTTAATTTTCCAGTCCACCTTAAGTAATGCAGCAGTTACAGGGTGCAAATGAGTGCAGATATATACAAATGACCGCTGCACTGCATCTAGCTAAGTGGAAAAGCTAATCATGACAATGTCTGACTATGCAGAATTGTCTCTCTTTCATTTAATAAACACATAAGCTGATGAAATGTTCCAGAGTGTGTTGGTGAGCATGAATGAGTACTCTGCTGTTAGATTTTTGCAGTATTGGAATTTCATTATTAGCAGTTTTTTTTAGCAGATATTTTGTCCTTGAAATTTAAGCTAACTAGTTAGACAGCAAACTTGTATATGTGATATCCAACTTTGCTCAAAGTTTAGAAGCTTAGGATGTTTAATGTTTTTTATTGGTTTATATATATACAGGATAGTAGCATATAGTTAATAGCTAGTTAGAAGCTTAGGGAGTTTTCTAAATTTTATACTGTTTTATATTTTATAGTTTTATATTTTATACTGTTTAAGTCATTTAAAAAGTCAAACAATTTTTGACTA
Organism: Semaprochilodus insignis; assembly: GCA_034552555.1. Taxonomy (NCBI): domain Eukaryota; kingdom Metazoa; phylum Chordata; class Actinopteri; order Characiformes; family Prochilodontidae; genus Semaprochilodus; species Semaprochilodus insignis. The sequence goes on along the minus strand of CM067479.1, from coordinate 12,400,849 downwards.
AATTGAATGTAGTTTCCCACTGCATTAATGCAGTGTCTCTTTTACTATCAAGTCACAGCCAGCCCGGTAGTAGTAGCAGCCAAAGCCAGCCAGCTAGCAGCAGCAGCCAAAGGCAGTCATTCAGCCAACAGCAGCCACTGCCAGCCAGCCAGCTAGCAGCAGCAGCCAGAGGCAGCAAGCCAACCAACAGCAGCCACTGACAGCCAGCCAGCAGTCACAGCCAGCCAGGTAGCAGCAGCAGCAGCCACAACCACAGCCAGCCAGGCCACAGCAGTCACTTTTTTGTTTTTGGTATAATGATATAGGGCATATTAGTTCTGTTAACATTGTGTACATGCATATGTAACATTATATTAATATATTTAATCATTGGTCGCACTGCATTTAACAATTGTACAGTTGTAAAATATACCAAAATGTAAAAAATATATTGCTTTTGAGCATTATTATATTGCTTACATTTGAAACATCTTGAGATTTGCATATTGGCAAAGTATGAGAATATATACCTCATTTGAAATTTCAAATACTAAAATCAATGTGTTAAAGTTGTGCATATTTAATAATTATAGAAGACTGTTCTTTAATAGTAGTGTGGATGGCTCCTAAAAGAGTCTTTGGGTTGTAGGGAGTTCTTGAAAGGGCATTTGGATTATGTCAGATTACACTACATGGTGTTGCAATGGAACAGCACATTCTTGATTGAAGTAGTCTGTGAAGGCTTTCCTCAAATGAATAGCCTCCCTTGTGGCATTGTTGCACCCCACCCTGTCAATGCCTTGCAAAACAGACACTGCACCTTCTTGTGCCTAATTTGGAGCATCTAATGCTCTCTTTGCCTCCTTCAGGGTTGTGGAGGACACGAGTGGCGCTGACACACCATTCAGCAGCTGTGGAGTGGTCTTCAAGTAAACATTAATATATACACCACTGGGAGGAGAGAATGCCAAAGGCACACTCCACTACCAGTCTGACATGGCTCAGCCGGTAGTTAAAAAACATGTGCTCTCTAGAGATGTTGGAGCCAGGGTAGGGACGCAGCAGTTTTTGGTGGAGGGGAAAGGCCTCATCTCCCACAAAGACAAAAGGCACTGGTCCATGATGCTATGCTCCTGGAATCAACACATCTTCTGGGAGGTCTGGGAGGTCAAGTCAAGTCAACATTTATTTATATAGCGCTTTTTACAACAGATGTTGTCACAAACCAGCTTTACGAAGAATCTGATGTCCGAGTCCCCAGTGAGCAAGCCAAGGGCGACAGAGGCAAGAAAAATCTCCCTCAGTTCAAAAAGAAGAAACCTCAAGAGGAACCAAGACTCAAAAGGGGGACCCATCCTCCTTGGGTCAACACCAGATAACAAGACAAGCAAAGGAAAGAAGCGTTCAGTGTTTGTAAGGTAGAGGAATAAATATCTGCTTAGTCTGTAATTAAATATTTGGGTCATCGGATGGGTCAGCAGGCGCAGACCAAACTTCCACAGTGCAGAACAGCCAGGAGCTCTGTGGTGGTTAAAGGCAAGCAGTGGCACCCAGTCAAAGCAGATGTAGCAACAGCATCTGACCGCACAGGATGGGCAGCAGTTCAGCTCAGGCAAAGAAAACATACAGATTGTTAGCTCTGGTGCCATATTGGAGGCTGAGTTGAATAGTGTGCCTCCATCACTTGTCCTGCCATACCCGCCAACATCAACCACCCAGAAAGGGTAGTCTGCATCTACAACTGCCAAAAGGACAATAAAAATGTCCCCTTGACATGTCCCCTTGACACCCAGAAAGGGTAGTCTACCAATGCAGTTTGGGAAGTTCCAACAATTTAGAAAGACACCAATAATATGGTGATGGGACCTTTGATGGGACAGGCATGAAGTCATCTATCAAGGAAATCCAGATGGCTTCACTGGCATCCCTGACTACCCGGCTCACTGTGCATTGCCCCACGCGGTTATTAAATGCAATGGTTCTAAAGGAATCATTCTAATTCCCTTCTGTGAGTTCATGCTACCACAGGATGACAACGTTATCAAACATTTCAATATTAACAGTATATAATTGCTAATAAACATGTGTATATATTTACCTAAGACGAACTGCAAGGTGTAAGCTGGAGATTTTGCCTCCTGCAATTTTAGTGGTTTTTTTTTTTTAAATCAGGGGTCCTAGGTGTCATAGCACCTTGTCAAATTCGTCTTTGGAGAGCCTCAAGTACTGCTGTAAGAGAACCTTATTCAGGTGAAGCTCCTGCACAAGTTTGTAATGATTCACAAACTGCCTATGTGTGCAGGATCAGGGGGACCCAGAAAGACCAGTGGCTTCCGACGGGCGAGAATGACAGTCACGATTTGGTGGAAAAACATCTTATTGCATAGCATTTACATGGTTTGAGGGCTTTTAATTTGCTCCTACACAATACCATTTCCACATAATATGATAAAACTTGACCCAGTGATACATATTAAAATGTATAAAACATAGCTTATAAGAATAAATGTTATTGAATTTCTTTTCATTATATATATATTATGTGATATTAATAAAAATATGGTTGCCTACTTCCAGACAATGTGTTCCTTTACTTACATCACATTACATTTACATCATAGACATGCTGCAAGCAGAGAGATCTGGCATTGTGGAATACTGCAAGTACAAGAGGACACATAGCATTGTACTCAACTCTGTCAGAGTGACCTTTGAGCAGATTACGGCGAAGCAAACACAAAACACAAAACATACAATATCTGTTTGTATGTTAAATAAGTAGCGTACAGTCCGCTTAGTAGGTAACTAGGTGACTAAATATATATATATATATTGTATGGGGAAACAATATATGAAGAACATACAGATTAAAGATTATTCATGCACTTCAAGGGTTCTTTGTACTTTTGTAGAACTTAAGAGTTGAGATTGTCCTTTGTACATACTTCTGTGGTTTATAGGTAAAAGGATTGCAGTGACTGGTTTGTCGAGTGCTCTCAACTGTACCTGTTCATTTGAGGGTAATGCAGTTATTTTTTGATGAGAAAAAGGCAGTTATGTTAACTAACATGCACTGAATATTTCTGTTATTCAAATTCAGTAAAGTTCAATAATGGTATACACCTGTTGTCTGGCCTGATCTTTTTGCTGCATTAATGGTATTATTTTTCCCTGTTGAAAGCTTTACAAAAGTCTTAAAAGTCCTTAAATTTGAACTTGTTGGAAAAATGTGCAGTAGAACACCATACAGGTAGAGCCAGAACTGGCACAGCCCCACCTTCAGTCTAATGCTGTAAATGTGCTTTGGCTTGCTTAAACACCAGCTATTGTATGCAATGGCCCTCTCATGACATTCCTGTACCTGTAAGAGGATGGCAGCAATGCCCTTGTCACTAGCATCGGTGCCCATGTGTAATATCCACCCACTTGTGGAAATGATAGTACTGGCGTCTTGTATACCCAGTAAGCACGTGCTCAGCTTCCTTGATTCGGCGGAGAATTAAACACTTTTCATTATCAGACCCAGGAAGCTTACACCCCCTGTGAAGGAGGTTACATTTCTTAAGGTGTGGCCTTGAATGCAGCTGGTGCATTGCAGGGGATGACGAGCATCATTGTGAACTTCCCTAGCATGGCGACCAACTTTGCTCTAGTGTCCGGAGTAAGTGCCACCTGCCAATACACAGTCCAACATCATCAATGTGTGGGAGCAGATGTGAGTTAGGTTTAGTTACAGGTTTAGGTTAACTAAGTCAACTTAACATGAGACATCTGACAGTAATATATCTGTGTCTATATGTGAAGTTACTTTAAACATTAATAATAATTATTATTATTATGTACATTTCATAATGTAATATTGTTAATGCTAATTTATAAAAGTTTAGATAGCAGTTTCTCAAAGTCAAGGTCGCTTTACAATTCCCAATAATGGTAAACAGAACATACATAGAGACACAAACAAATGCACACAGTTTCCCAGCTTCATGGTTAGGAAAAACTCTCTCATGGCCACTCAGATGTTGTGGTGAATCTAGCTTGCAGCCTGTAAAACTCTGCTTTTGGGGTGCACATTTCCCCGCTTGCGGCCCCTCAAATGCCAGACACTGTTGTGGTGCGAAGGTTCTCCGTCAGTGATGGACCTCTTCTGAGCTGCTCTGACTGCTTTTAATTTTGCCAAATTAACACCAGGAGTAGAATTAGTTAGTAAGTAACATTTATTCTATAGCACACCTAAAACAACTGCTGCTGCACCAGTCTTTGCTCGGTTTTCCTGGGTTTGCATGCCTTTTCACGACTTCAGAGTAGGATCAGTTGGAGAATTTAGGATTCATTGATCAGTGGAAGTCAGGAGGCTACAATTCAAAGGGAAATTTGAAGTGCTGTGACTTAAAGGCTGCTTAATGGTGCTTGGTTCTCTTTCCAACGGGAAATGTTTAGGGTGATATTCCAATGTAACCTCTTCCACTGGCTGATTCTGTGAGGACTGAACATGCAGTTTATCTAGGCAATGTAGTTCTGTGGACAATGGAATCCAAATCTGACCACACTTCATGAACAAAAGATAAAAGATTAACTTGTATAGGAAAAGGTGAAACAGAAACTAACAATTAACTTGTTTTGTAAACATCTTTAACACTGAAATCAAGTCATATTCTTTGCTAGGCTAGGCTACCTGTACATGCTCATCATCCACCTGGCAGGAACTGGTTTTGTTTAGAGGATCTTTAGATACATGACTTCCTGTTACCCTGCCAGCATTAGACTTTACAGTATGTGTCAGCAGTATTAATACAACTGAATTAAGAGTGAAACACACTCTGTTGTAGTTATTGTTGATATGCTGGACAGGCTTTACAAAATGTAGTCTCCTGATTGTAGCGCTCAGTATTTAGTTTTTCAGAATAGCTTTATTTATAGTGCATTCATTTCAAATGATATACATTTCCTAGGGATGCAACTAATCAGCACAATTGCTGTCAACAAATCACGTTCTCAATTTGTTGACTTGACGTTGGTGCTCCCCAGTTACATTAGAGGTCTGCTTGGGCTTGATTTTTAATGCCTGCACCCACCAATCATGTTCGCCTGAGCTCACAAATTCTAGCGTCACTCTTACCCACTCCCACTCCGACCAGAATCTAATGCCATTTTTGCTCAAACCTGCAAAACCTGCTGCAACTGCATGGGATGTAAACAGAACATGCAGCATTGGTTAAAGGGGGCATTTTGAAACTGTTGAGCTAAAATGCTCAGCTTTTTTTTCTTTGGGTTTTAGTCTCCCATCCACATGAAAACGGAACGCTAAGTCATTGAGATTTTTCAGTATTTGAATGTGGATTGTACTGTATATGTCATGCGGTCATCACAAGCATGTTTTTTTGCGGGTTTTTTCATGTGTTGATGGGCAGCTGAGAGCTGTTCAGAGCTAATTATCTTATCTGAAATCCGACTGTGACGGACTATGCAAAGGGTGATCCCATATTGCATGTCCATATTGCTATTAAGCGTTTAGTTTTGTCTGGTCCACAGCCATGTGCATCCTCCCTGGTTATCTTCCTTGCAGACACGGGCGTACGGCATGGAGAGGAGTTTGTGCTGGGTGTTTTGGGTCTTGTAGGGATGGATGCATTTACACTGCTATAATGTACCTCAAATTCACCTCACTGGCTTTATCCATATATAATCCTGATACTCACCAAGTGATCAGGTGTAAATGGGATCTAAGATTGGGTTTCAGTTACTTTATTGTTTCTGCATCTCTCAAAAACAGAGCATTTGATAACACGACAATATGAATAAGAAGACACAGCATAAAATATACGGATGTGGCGTTAGGGTAAGGTATTTGGGTTTGTTTCAAAGGATTTTTAATTTGTCATCATTTATGCCATTTTCTATGTGTAAGAGGATATACCAGGTATGGAGTTTTTGATTGTGTTATTCAGTAAATGATAGCATGTTGCTAAATTGTAATTAAAAATCTGTCTAACTTTGAATAGCTTCAGTAACATAGTCCAGCTTGGTAACATAGTGGTGTAGGCTCTACACGTTATGTAGCTAACATAAACTAACTAAACAAACAAAGACAAAGAGTTGTGTGCTAAATGCTACAACAGTAGCTATGGATGAATGCCTCCAAAGATGCCACATCCAAAGAAAATGAACCTCCCATTGAGAGAAAGACACAGGAGACCACCTTCACCTTGGCCAACTACAGATAACAAGAGAATGATGACAATGACTTCTGAAGTGGCTATTCAGTCAGTTTATTACCTGAATGAACAGGAAGGGGTCTTATTAAACACTCAAAACACTCACAGACAGGCTTTAGTATGAGCTCTCTATGACTGAAATGACAGACCCACAGGGTCCCACCTGTAACATCAAGAGCTACATTTGAAAGAGTACAGTTCTCTTAAAAGGGCCACATAATAGTAAATAGGTTCTACCTGTTACATCCACCCCTTTTAACTTAAAACACTGTTCCAGTCCAGTCTATGAAAAGACTAGGGTGTTGTACGACATGAGCTACAGTCCTCTGTGACACTGCCACCGACCGTGGTAAGTTATATCAGTTGGAATGCTGTCCTGCTGTATTCCAGCCATAACTCTGTGCACTCACTCTCTTCTTCCTCTTCTGACAACAATGCTGATTCCCTTACCTCTGGCGGTGACAACTTCTCAGGAGCTATAAACTGCGTTGGGGCTTCCCACAGTTCTGTCTGATTCGATTATTTCTCAAAGGACCGTCAGTAGGACAAATTTTGTACACTCTCCAACCATCATCAATGCACCTAACCACTATGTATCTGGTGTTGTCCCATCAATCCTGGATTTTATTATGACGTTGAATATGATTTTTCCTGTACACTATGGAAAATTCAGGTAATATCTGGAAACCTTGGTTTTGGAATTGCCCTCACCACGTCCTCTTCTGTACATCCTAGCAGAGAATCTATGGGGAAATGAGGATTTTGACCAAACAACAGTTCATAAGAGGAATGTCAGGTGGATTGGTGTACAGTGGTGTTATATGCAAACAGAAGATGTGGCAGTTCCAGTAGCCATCTCCTTTTCTGGTCTGAAAGAAGTCAGCAAAGAAGGTCATGCATTGTTGATTGAACCTTTCACATTATCTATTTCCCTCTGGGTGATAAGAGTTGAACTGCTTTTTTGTTTCATACATTCTGCACAAGCACTTCATCATCTCTTCCTCAAAATTCTGCCCTTGATCAGAAAGTATACGCTTTGGTACACCCTACACATAAAACCATTTTTCCAGCAATGCCTTAACCACTGTACTTGCCCTTTGGTCAGAGGTGGAGTAGGATAGAGTAAATTTGGAAAAAACATCAGTGACAATCAAAACATTTTCTCTCCCATTACTGGATCGCTCTAAAATGGTAAACGTTCATTGCTACACTTTGGGCTGCCTTACCAAAACACAGCATGAACGCTCCTGCCACCAGTGCTTAATATCCTTTGGCATAAAAGGCCAATAGCACCTTTGTGAGATCAGTTTTGTCATGCTTTCTTCTCCCTGGTGTCCATGATTGTCATGGAGGGCAGCCAGCACTTCTTCTTTAAGTGCTACTGGAAGCAACAACTGGAGTATAACTTCTACCCCACCGGGCTTGTGCACAACTCTGTACAGGACACCGCCCTTCTCTCTAGTTGTGTTCCAACACAGCAGCCGATTCTTGTGCTCGTTCCTCAGCAGTGAGTTGCTGTCCTTTTGTCCAATAAGACTGGAAGGCTCTCATCACTGGGTCTGTGGAAGAGGTGGACGAAGTACACAAACCATGTACTTGGGTTAAAGTAGAGATAAAAGTCCTCCCTTTAGACCCCAACTCGAGTAAAAGTACTAAAGTATTTACCTTCAAATGTACTTAGATATGGAGAGTAAAAATGCCATGATTTATTGTGGCTCTAATGTTCTGTTATCATTTTTTGCAACAAGACTCTTAATCAACTCATTTTAGGTGAAGAGACTCTAGTCACTCTCAGTCCACCAATCTTTTAATAGAAGGTCATTAATTAGTCTGACACTGACTCTTCAAATATCCATAAGCACAAACACTGAAGGAGAACAGTTTCCATTAGCTAGAACTATAAAATAACTTTTTGCAAATAAGCAAAGTTTCAACTTAGTTTGCAACTTAGTTACAATTTAAAGTTTAATAAAAACTTTCTTTAAACAGGATCACAAATGAGTTTTCCTTTACTAAACTGCATCTGTAGGTCTCTGTTCATAAACATAAACTAGCCAAAACAGATTTACTATAAAAGAAAATAGTGTTTGTATAAATACAGAAAAAGACACTCGCCAGTCACAAGTGCATGTGTACATATTTCTACATTGTGGTCTATTTACCCACAAAGTCAGGAACAATACGTTTGATCTGTTTACTAACCCCATCCACACATAAGCCGAAAGGAACTAAACATTTCCCGTAATGTTCTTGGAGTGAAAAATAAGATATTTGAGTTTGAAATGTAGTGGAGTTAAAGTACAAAGTCGTCCAAAATGGAAATACTGCAGTAAAGTACAGATACACGGAAAAACTACTTAAGTACAGTAACTAATTACATTTACATTGTTACTGTCCACCACTGGTCTGTGGTTTGAAGGACCTGCAAATTTACGCTAGAAAAAATAGGGAATGCATCAATAGCAAAACTATAAGCCAGTAACTCCCCTCCTGTCTGGGCTACTCTAGCTGGCACCAGCACTATGAAGCCTGGTCTTACTTCTTGGATGGATGTTACTGTGGGAGACACTGGCATTCGAGAAAGTGCATCTGCACTGCCATACTTCACCCCTGATCAATACTTAATTTCAGCTGTGCAGCACATCTGTTCCACTTCCCCTGCTGATAATGTAAAGACTTAAATTTTAAATTTGGCACCCAACAAGTACTCCCAGGACTTTGCTGTCAATGCCCATTTCAAAGTAAGCAGTGGTGCTGTAATTGGACATGTTCCGTTCAGATTGGCTAGGATAAGCTATAGGTTTACACTTACCTTTCTTGTCTTGGGAGAGCACTGCACCCAATCCCACATAAATAGCGCCTACATCCTAAATAAAAGGTTTGGAGAAGTCTGCATACCCTAGAGCAGGAGCCTGTGCCAGCACTTGCTTCAAGGTGGTAAAAGCCATCTCACACGACTCATTCCAATGTTCCTCAATGACTCCACCTCTGGGCTTTTTCTGACTGCCCTGTAGCACGGTCACCAACCTGTGCAAAGGTGCAGCATGTTTAGCACAGTCATTAACAAACCACCAATAGTATGAAGCAAAGCCTAAGAATGATCATAGTTCTGTCACAGTCTGTGGGCATTTCCAGTCAGCCACTACTTTTATTTTTTCCAGGCCAGTTGACACACACTTTGCAGAGATCACGTGACTGAGATAGCGGACTTGGTACTGGAAAAAGTGACATTTTGTGAACTTCAACTTAAGCTTACGTTGCTGTAGCCTGCTAAACACTAACTCCAGCTGCCTCAAATGATCTTCGAAGGATGAGGGGGAAAAAAATACTAAATTGAAATACTAAATACTAAACTGAAATTGCTCATCTTCAAAAATACGCTACGTAAGGTCCTGGAATGTGTTTGCCACATTACACAATACAAGGGGAATATGTTTGAATTCAAAGAGGGTACAGAAAGCAGTTTTAAATGTATCTTTCTGTGCCATAGGGACTTGCTTGTAACCTGGCAAGATCTAAAGTTGAAAACCACTTTGCTCCTGATAATGCATCTAATGATTCTTCTTTCCGAGGCAACTGCTAGGCATCCTTACAGGTTTGGAATTCAAAAAAAAAAAAAAAAAAAAAAAAAAAAAAAAAAAAAAAAAAAAAAATAGGAACTGCAGCTGACCTGCACCACTGCTTACACTAAAAGCTTTTTAATATGAGCTCTTTAACATGAGAACTGAACAGTAGTGGTTTTGGTCTTGTTTGTGCGTGTGAAAATAAAACTAAAATGGTTCCTGCGACAGTGAATCCTGCCTCCAGTGTCATGCTTACTCTGGTGTGCTACACTTACTGCTTTTTCACCCTGGTGCTGACATTTCTTCCAAAGCCAGTGTAAGGTTTTGCACAACACACACTTCAGCACTCGGCACCACTCTGGGACCTTGTGTGGTTTACAGCTTCATGCTGAGCTGTTGTTGCTCCTAATTGTTTCTACTTCCACTCACCGGGGCAGCTCTAGCACAGCAGAATTAGATAAACTGGTTTCTCAGCGAAATGACATCCTCTGGCAGTGCCACATAGAAAGTCACTGAGGTCTTTAGTGTGATCCATTATTATACAGTAAGAGTGTTAAAGATCAGTGTGGCTGCTAACATCATTTACATCATTTCCAACATGTCTTTGGAGGAGATGCAATTGAGATTCAGTGGAGTTTTTTTTCCTGCAGTGGCTGCTATCTGAATTGCTGCTGGCTTCTCTTCCTTCTGCATTCTGGAAACACGTCCAAAGTTTCCAGTACATTCAGGGCCGTTTGGGAGCATCTAGGGATTCTAAACAACAACCCATTTACAGTTTTATAGGGCCCATATGTTGGAAAAATGCCTTAAAGGGCACATATTATGGAAAATTCTCACTCCTCACTTTTTTAAATAAAAGAGCTTCATGTCATGTGTAAACGTTGCAAAAGTTTCAGTCCATATAGTTTATATACAGTATAAAAAAACAGTTTATTATACTCTGGTGTTATGAGAGTGCAGTACGTGGCTCATTTCTTTGGAAATTGTATCTAGTAAGTTACCTGGAAGCTACACACTTTTTCACCTACCCAAAAATGCATTTCTGCCTACAGTGTCAGAAAACAAGGTACTGTGCAGGTACTAACCCAATTGCAACAAGTTGGACTCATAGGTAAAATACAGATAAAAACAGAAAGCAGTGTTTTACAGATTTCTACCTGTTTTTGAACAAAAACAATACATTGACAAGATACTAAATGTTTTATATTATCAATGCCATTGATATATACATTGATTCTGAAATTGACGCCTGTAGCATGTTCCAAAAAGGTGAGACTGAAGCGATTCAAAGAATCAAAGAATATTGTAAAATGTGGAAATAACATCTGAAACAGGTGATGTCTTTGTTTTTATTTGCATTTCATTTAGTATCTTGCTTTCTGAGAACGTACACCACTGGTGTGATAAAATGCAATGTTTATTTTTGAAGAGCAAATAAAGTGTATGTATAGTTGAAGGCCAGTCCCAGTGAAAGGCTGGGAAACAATTTCTAATTGTGGGTTAATACTGAATGGAAAAATAGCATAAAGATTCATCCAGCAGAAATGACTTAAAATCAGCAGGCATGTAACAGAAAGTGGTGTAAAACACAAAATAACAAAGTATGAAAACTAAAAGACCAGCATCAACAAGCCGGGGAAAACATAAAAGACTTCAGAGTGATGCTGAAGTTGCTTATTTTCTGCTGAGAGCGTCCAATTTGTTTATTGTTAATAAATTAATTGCTAATCTTTTAACTTTTTAAAGTATACATGTGTCAAAGAACATTTTTTTTCCCACTAGCGTATACGCTTATAGCTGCTACTAACATAGCAGCCATGTTTATTATTGACTATATAACTGATCTCTTTTGAGGAACACTGATAACCACTTTTAAATGAGGAGAGAGTGAATAACAGACACTAGTAGACACTCCGTATCACCAGCACTGACTGGTATCAGTATACAGTTCCAAGAACACTGCCACTCTTGTTATTTCATAATGCATTGTAGAAAACTGATTATTGCTCCTTTATTGAAATAAGCTGACAGCACCTCACCCTGCTAGATTTCCTTTTCAGCAACAATAAGAGGTAAACAAAGCTGATGAAAGAGACAGTACCTTTTTCTTAGAGGCACTCTTGGATCCTTTTCTGTTTTGCTCTAGTGGTGAGCAGAGTATGCCAAATATGATTTGAGAAGCTGACCGTATTAAGCACTGAAATGATGGTGTAAAAGAAAACAATAGAGAAAAAAAAAAAAAATTCGAGTGTGATTCTGCATAATGAAATTCATACTTAAACATTCATTTTAAGCATTCAAACATTCAATCGAGTCACTTCAGAGCAGTTCGATATGAAACGATCTGTTCTAGACACAGTAGCCGAGTCTGAATCGATCACATTGGTGGTGATCCAAACATGGCCAACCAGAATTGTTCACAGGTGTTCTCTCACATAAAGTCATTACATGAAATGAATACACTACCTGATGTCTGAGATATTGTTTTACTATAGTTTTAAGGTGGTTTTGGTTAAAAAAACAAATGTTTAATTCTTAATTCTAAAACATTTAGAACAAGTTCTCAAAAGCCAACATTTATTGAAGACCTACATTGAATTATATAATAAGAGGAAGGAAATTTCATTGGTGACTTTGTTATTCATTAATGTGATTGTTGCCATAAAATTCAGGTGGGAGTGTGTGCACCTTTGAGCATAAATGTTTAACATTCTCAAAAAATGGCTATGAGTATTATCAATATCAAATATGAAACTTTGTCAGTAATAAAATAATAATGAAAATAACTGTAATACTAATAATTTGCGAACATAGCAATCCAGTATAAAAGTGAGTGTTCTTATTTTACAGACACTTTGGTTTGAACACAGTTGCTTTGTTCTATACTACTGTCACTGTTCAAAAATTAATACAGAAATACATTGAATTTGATTTCACTCGACACAAACTGTCTTACAAAAATAAGATGCTTTATTTCACGTTCTATCTTTTCCAGTCCTACTCATTTTAACTCACTTTAACAAGTTTGCTCAGTAGGGGGAGCAGTTCCCTCACTGCTCAGCCTCAAGCCTTTAAGAGCAGCCATTGGCGCACAAGCCGCTAAATGAGGCTGTTTTATTGGCTCCCTGCCGAAACCTCGGCATAAATTTGGGTGTGCTACATGCAGAGCTGTCCCTGCCTCCCTGAGGCCCCAAGCAAAATGTTGCAAAGGGGTCGTCCTACCTAACCTGAACCATGTGCTACACCTGATACCCCAGTCAGGGTACCCATTTCAGTTGTCTCTCCTTTTAAACAGTTAGCTCCATCTGACAGCCTAAGAATAAGTAGACCAATAGTACTGGCTAACGCTGGATGTGGATCAGCGTGGATTGTGCTGGATGATGATTCAGCGTTCCCTCTACTGACAAATGTAAGCCTGGCACCTGAACAGTTAAAGATAATCCTAATATTAATACTCATACTGACCTCAAGGTTAAAAACATAGTTTTTTGCCAGTTATTGTGTGTCTTTCTGTGTACTATGTGTTTTTAGAGTGCAAGGTTCAATTTAAGTTAATGTAAAATGTATTGGCACTTAGATGGTAGTTCAGCTCATAGCACAGGTGAAACTATGTTTGTTTGTCTTTCAGATACAACACATACATAGCAACCTTTTGATTTCTTTTCTTTTGTTGTGCTATGTATTTCCTGAATCATAAAATTAAAATAGATGTCTTTTTGTTTAGAGCCTTAGAAAGCAAAAACAGATATGTTATTACCATTCAGCATGCAAAAATTATCAGTAATCAATGTCTTAAACTATCATGGCGATTTATTGCTGCATCTTTACACAGTCATCATTTGAAGAATAGAATTTATTATTAAAGTAGCACAAAAAGGCTGCCGAGCTTGTGTGAAGTAACTGCATAATAGTTTAAGAAATGATGGACATGTTGGTAGAGACATTGCACCCTAGTTACTTTTAGCCCTAATTAAAATGATAAAAGTTCATTTAGAAGTATGAGGCACACATGTTGCTTAAATCAACTGGGTAAAAAGCGTACTTTTTTATGTATGGCCACCTTAAAAACAATGTGCATTTCTGATTTATCCAACAGAAAAATGTATGTCTATTGAGCTTCAATCCTACACATTAATTTGATGTTTCAATGGGTTTTGATGTTTAAAAGAATGACACGTGCTATCTTGGATATCAGCTAACATACCAAATTCTTTTTTCCTTATTGTAACATTGTCCTTTAATATTTTACAACAGTAGGAGAATCCTCACCCTCATCTTAACTTATGATGTCGCTATTAAAATGAGTTACCTTAACACATTTTCAAATAATAAATATAGAAAAAAGCAAGTCCAGGATAAATAAAATACGTATGAAAAATGAGTGGTAAAAAAGTGTCATTTTGTCTAAAACTAAAAGCTAGTTTTTGGCATTTTGTCTGAAACTAGAAGCTAGTTTAATTTAGCTAGTAGACTGCCCTGAAAATATTCTGCAAAGACCCAGTGCGCCACCAACTTTGCTATCAGTAGGCCAGCAGTAGCCCACAATCCTCGTTATATAGACTAAAGTAGGTGGTGGGCAAATAAAACCTACTGAGCCGTCATCTTAATATTGTTATGATCATTAGTGATCATAGTGTGAAACAGCACCCAACTGATTCAGCCAGTATTCTGCCATTTATGTCCAGTTTGGACAAATTTCACCTCAAAGTGGGCTATTAAGTATCCCGTAGATAGCTTATAGTCCTAGCACTGTGAGAAACAAGTGTCAGCTGCCTCAAGTTGATCTTCTGTATTCGAATGTCGTGTTTGTAGATATCCATATCCAGGTGAGGCAGTGCGGATTAAGCAGAAGATTCTTTAATCAGATTTTTAGAAAGAACAAAACGAACGACCACATGCCAAAAACTGGCCCAGGTTAAACTTTTTACAATGGGATTCAATGCGAAGGTCCAAAAGGATCAAAATTTGTCATCTTTAACAAACACGTAAAGGTTTAGCCTCTTCCTTGCTGCTGTGTAGTAGTAGTAACAGTTCTGTGGCAGTTGTGTTCTGTACAATACTACCAAACAGAAATTCCCAGAGTGTGGAAAACCACAGGTGGTTAGGACCGTTTTTCTTTCTCTGTCATTATAGGATAGGATAACCAAAGCAGATGACAACTTAAACTCTCAAAGATAAAAAATGTTAACGTATAAATACAATATGGCTTATTTTTACTTGCCTTCTAGAAAGTTCCCTGCTCGAAACTTGCCTTCTAGAAAGTTCCTCGCTCAAAGCTTTCTACTTGCATTCACCAGTCTGACAACTCTGCCAAAATGAAAAATGAATCCCCTTATATTTAACCTTGCTGGACTTGTCATCAAATCAGCACAGCTGCTGTAGAGGAAAATGACATTTTTCAAATTTCATGATCTGAAATACTTGGATGTCCAGAATTTTGTTTACATTTTAAATCTGCATATGTCATACACTGCCATATGTCATCTTACTCACAAAGAAAAGAATCATTTATATAAAATACATCTACTGCAGTTAAGGGGTTTACTCTATAAAATAACTTTTAAACAGGCTTCTATTAAATGAGAAGCAGGTAACAGGTAAGACTACTATCATATACAACGGATTTAAAAAGACAGACCTGCCTACTAAGATTACAACATTTAGACAATCAGTTTAACCAGTGATACTATGACCACAAGTTTAAAGGCAATTTACTGCACTTCCCCCCAGAACCTTAAGATATTCAAAAACATTTGTTTCTGCTTTTAGTTTTGTTTATACTCATTGAAGATAAGAACAGTAGAAAGCAACATTGTCCCAAATGATGACAAACAGGAAGATGGAATCAGTAGAAGGATGTGTTATAGCTTTATTGAATGTCAGACATTTATACTGAGCTTTTTAAAAATAATTTGTACAATGAATGCCACAGTGTGTTGACAGGTCTTTCACATTCCAGCCTGGACAATCTGTGATTGATGATCAGGTCTATGACTGTTTTGTCTGAATTTCAGGGAAATTTTCAGATTATAGAAAAAGAACAAAAGGAGTAAATATACTTCTGAATATTTTGGCTGAAGTTTTTAAGTGTCAAATTGCAGTATTCTTGCACTATGGACCGTTTTTAAAACTGTTTACAGTGAAGCATCAGCAGATTCTATAGCACAAACAATAAAGTTGGAAGCCTGTGAAAATGAAATCCTGGGTCTACGTTTTAGCTTTGCAGATAAATCAGCCAATAAACTCAAAGAAGAAGAAGTTAAACGTAAAAACATAAACGCAAAATGTAACTCAAACTTCATGCCACATTTTTGTTTTAAGCAACAAGTCACTTTAATTGAAAATATGAACATACATCATGTAGAAGATTACAAATATTTAAATCCTTCTCTACATCAAGTAGTTTGTTTCAGCATCGCTTCAAAAGTGTTTTGTTGCCATCTCGTGTTTGGTGTGTTAAACGCTACTTGCTTATTTCCAGTACTGAGGTCTGTTTTCACACATGTGCAAACTGAGAAATCTAAAAGACATCAGAGTAACAGTTTACATGCGCTGAGAAATCTGATTACTGAGCTAAAATCCAGCTCCTTTTATTAAATTTCTTAGTCCGATTTCTGGAGCTCAGTCCGATCTAAGAAATCAAGGTATGTTGTTTCCATGACCACTTGAATAATCAGATTGCTGCAGAAATCCAGTTATGATCAGATTATTAAGAGCATGTAAAGATACTCACTGAAATCAAAGATGGAGGATACATGAGGCTGAGTTTTCCCCAAACTAGGAGCCTTATTGCACTCTGGGCTGATGAAAGTGTTAAGGCTGAGTTTATTGTCAAATCACATCACAACAGGGAAATGACTAAACAAAAGTTAAATGGTGTGCGCAATTAATGTGCCCTTTACATGAGAAAGTAAAATCGGATCTCCTCTGGCCTTCATTCCACTGGAAAAAAAATCCAACTTTAAATAGGAAATTTTGGAAATCACATATGGACACAAGTTTGATTCATGTTACTATAAGTGATTTTTTCAACAACTGGTTTATAGTCTGTAACATGGTTTGTACTCTCAAAGGCACTCAAAACTTTATTTGGCTGTATCTCCCCTGTTGGGAGCGGGGGAAACACTAATGCAGTGGATACTCCAGGACCAAGGTTGGGAACCACTGAATTAGGCCAATCAAAGACAGACAATATTATGAAACAGTTACAATTCTTACGCACATTACACACATGCTATAAGCTAACATGTAACAGAGCTGTGATATTAATATGAGAGTTTGTGAAGGCAGTTAACAGATTATGCTTATCAAATTCAATCTCTCCACAACCCATTCATACAGTGTTACTATCTTAATCAGCATGGTTTAGTCTAGTTCCAGTAGCTGATCAGTTTAGACTACAGTCTCCATAGTTGGCCTATACTGGTTTATAAACAATAAAATGATAAATGAATAGTATGAAAGATTGTTTTATGTTACCTACTCATAACATAGTTTCGGGCAATTTAATACACAGGTTTACATGGGCTGAAGGCCAAGGACCCAGGATAGCCTTACCTGGGCTGAATCCAAGGACCCAGGATAATTCAGGGCCTCTGATTGGCCATTTAATTTATTATCTTTTGAGATTTATTTATTTATTATAAATCTTTTGAGATTTATATATTTATTATTTAGGTAGATGTTGTAGCTGTATTATGGCCAATCAAATCATTAAATTTTTTGGCTAAACTCCTCCTTCTTTTCTCAGCCCATCAATGGCTATACAGCAAATGCTGCTGTTCAGCAAGCCTTGGTGTCGTTATCAGTGTGCCAGTGTTTAAATTTGAAATTTCAGTAGTAGCTAAAAAATGAAACTGTGGGCGTTTTCAGAATCGACTATTTTCTACCAATCCAAATCCAATAAATACTGTTGTATTATAAGAAACACACAGTCCCTTCCCCTCAGTGTTAGCATTAGGACTGGACTCTACAAAACTGCAAACTACTGTAACCGTCAGGATTCTTGGGAGAAACGCTGAAAACAACATCCAACGACACAAAACGAATTGCAGTTCTAACATCTTATTCAGTTCTAACATCTAAAAACACAGCCTATTTCTGAAAACCCACCACTCCGCTCGTATTCAGGCTCTACAACATAAAAGTCCTTGTATGAATGAACCAGGCAAAACCCAATATAAACACTTCTTCTCTTTAAAAACTGATCTACATTGAACACAGAGACAGCAGGTATTCCCAGGGCAGCTGCAAACAGTGCCCAGCTGTACTGGACCCTTACTAGGGCTGCAATGTATGCCCGTTGCGAGTTGGACCACCTCCATGAAACGCTGGTTAACCTGTACATACACTGTGCTGTTTCTACTATTACTATTACTACTTAGCCCTTTGTGAATTTTACAGTGGATTAAACCATCAGTGATGCTTTAAACATAGGCATCAGATGCAGATTTTCGGACTGACTTTCTCAGCACACCAGACCCCCGGGACCAAGCTTTGAATATTCACTCTTGATTACTGCCAAAGCTTCAGACCCCAAAAAATCGTATTCGAGATAGTCCTAGTTAGCATTAACAGTTGTTCTCCATGTTTAGTATTTACAGTAGGCAGCGCTAACTGACTAGATCATAATGATCTAAGAGTTCTGCATGGCTAGTATGTCAGATGAATAAGCTGGGCATACACCATTAACCGGTTATAGTACCTTAAAGTCTATTCTGAAACTTGCTGGTATCCAGTGTAAGGGTTCACCTCTTTCACTCTTAGTAAGAGCTCTGTCAGCTACATTTTGAATGGACTGAATTGCATTTATTGTCTTGTTTGGGAGTCCAGTCAGGAGACTCTTACAGTAATCAATCCTGCTGGGAATGAAGGCATGAGGATGACTTTTTTCAGGTCTGGTTTAATCAAAAAGTCTCTATCATGTTGATAGGTGACTAAAGGTGATAAAATGTTGATGTGGTAACTGTATTAGCATGATTTTTAAAACTTAGATCCACTAGTCCATTAGTACACCAATGCTATGTGCTTGTTCTTTGGATGTTAAGGCTCTCAAATGCACATAGAAATCTAGGTTGTGCCTCTCAATTTGGAAATGCAATTTCTTTGTCTTTGTCTTTGATTTACCTTCATTTTCATGCCATCCAGTTAGCACAGGCATAGCCAAGGGGTTTCCATGGGTGGCCAGTTCTGGCCCGTTCCACGCTTGCATGAAGCATGGCCACCCCAATTATGGAAGGTGAAGCAGTCAACTATCATCAATCAGCCATCATCGATAAAGCATTACTTACACTTTATGGTGGAAATCTGCCATCAGGGTAGTTATCAATCATGTATAGGAGTCTGATGATACTTCATGTATCTATGGTTAGCATATCTTGCTGTGATTGGGCTAATTTACTTAGCAAACAAGTGAGTAAGGGTCAGTTCAGAAGTGCTGGTCTGTGAGCTGCAATATGAAGTAGTCTATGCAATGAAAGAGGAGCTAACTGCCATAAATGAGTCAGCTATAATCATTTACCATCCTTAATTATGACTTATACAGCTGAATACATGCATGTGTTGTAGGTTACCTTATACAGTGGTATCGGCCTGGGTTTCTTATAATTAGCCTCATGTTCAGCTTGAAGCAAGAGCACCCTAAATTAATAACTTACATGATTTGTCTAAAACTCCAGTTCCAAAAAAGGTGTAAAACTTGTCTGCTAATAAAACAGAAAGCAGTGTTAGTCAGTTCTGTTTGACCAGTATTTTAACTGAAAATGATTCTAAACAATGTTTTATGTCTTACCTTATGAACTTCATTGCTCTGTGTTGTGGAACTATACGCTCATTCCAAGTTTGACGTTATACGGTATTTTAAGATTTATAAGACATACATTTTTAATGGTAGACAGTTCCTGACAGCAGGCAGGCCAGTCTAGCACTTGCATTCCCTGATTACGCAGCCATACTGTTGTAACACACGTAGAATATAGCTTGGCATTGGGACCGTCATGTAGCATGGAAGTCTCTGAAAAAGACAATGTCTAAAAGGCAGAATATGTAGCTTCAAAATGTGTTCAGTGTTAATTGTGCTTTCACAGATGTGTTTCCCACCAACACACCCCTTGCACCACCCCCCACCCCACCTCATTTTGCTAATAACAGTCTGACAGGTTGACTCATCAGATCACAATACATGTATTATACATCCATCTGTTTCTTTGCGTACATTATTAGCACCCTCTTACCCTGTTGGTCAATGGTCAGGACCCCCACAGGGCCACCACAGAGCAGGTACTATGTGGATGGTGGATCATTCTCAGCACTACAGTGACACAGATTGACTGAGTGTTGTGTTCTTGTGTGTTGTGCTGGTGTGAGTGAATCAGACACAGCAGTGCTGCTGGAGTGTTTAAACGCTTTGTCCACTCACTGTCCACTCTATTAGACACTCCCACCATGCTGGTCCACCTTTTAGATGTAGATGTGACACTGTGTCCACTCACTGTCCACTCTATTAGACACACCCACCTTTCTGGTCCACATTGTAGATGTAGATTGTAGATGTGTCTGCCATCCTCTTAATCCTTCATCGGTGGTCACCGGATGATCCACCACCCACATAATACCACCTACTCTGTGGGCGGGGGGGAGCACTGACCATTGAAGAACAGGGTGAAAGGGGACTAACAAAGTAGGCTGAGAAACAGATGGACTCCAGTCTGAAAGTGCTCTTACATAGAACGTGTAGCTGATAATATGATCAAAGACTATAGTGGGCAAGGTAGGTGTACCTAACAAAGTGCAAAGTTAGTGTAAGCTTTTTCAGTAATGAGCAATGAGACAAAAACAGAGACAGGCACAGATAAGGAGGGGGTAAACCCTCTAAAGGAGAAACTGACAGTAGGCAAAACACATGTTAGTATAGTTAGCTGAGTGATGATGGTTAGTAATACACATATTATACATAGCTAGTTAATTCACTGTGATGCGGATCACTTTTCTGCTAATTGGCCCTCAGTTAAAAAGCTGATCCTATCGACGGCCCTGGCTATATGTTCGGATTAAGGGCATGCCCCATTCAGCAAACGCAACAGAGAGGTAACAGCCTTCTCCATAGCGTCTCCACTCTGATGGGAATTGGGGGAGGTGGTCTTACGTCACGTGACTTTAAACCATCTTTGCGGACCCTTTGTTGTTGCCTTTTCAGCAAGGTTCTCGCGGCCGAGGTTTGTTGCTCTGTTGCTTTATTAAAGCATACAGGCATCTTTATTTCAGATCATCTATATTCGCCCTTTCAATCGGGTGGGGGAAAACGGACGGCCGGTCTTTCTTGTCTTTCCGCTTTGGACTTTGTACACGGGCGAGGAGGATACACGGCCGACATGCACACAAAGCCAGAGCAAGAGGGAGCCACGACTGGGTCCGAGGATGAGTAGAAAGCTCGCTCCGGCTACAGAATGAAATGTATCTAGAAGCAGATACGCGGTCGTTCTGATCCGGGCTGGTCGCCTCCTGTGAGCTGTTTTTTTTTTCTGAGGGGGAAAAAAACTCTACATTTGCAGCCAAATCGCAGCTTTGACGAAAAAAACCGTCGTCTGTGTATGAAATAGCTACAGCGCTGTGTTTTTGTTCCAACAACGCCTCTGAATACTAATCAAGAACCGAGCCATCTGCACATCGAGTGACCCCCCCTGTCATAATGTCAGGCTATCGGCTCAGGGGGATCCGAGCACTGCAATGCCACCACCGTCTCCACTGCACTGTTTTCTGCGTCTTGACCATCGCTACGGTGCTCGGCGTACAGTCGTCCTATCCTCAGAGCAGCGACTGCGTGTCCGGCAAAGGAAAAGGCTGCCCGGGTACGTCTTACAATCCGACTAACACGCTGTAGCGTTGATGCAGCTACTAATGTGTTCTGTTCTCTGACTTTGTCAGCCTGGGTTAGAAAATGCTTACACGGTGGTCGTTAGGGCCTGGGGCACACATATAGCTTCATCTACTACTAGAGCTCCTAGAATATATACTTCCGTAGCACATCCCAAAGATATTTCCATCAGTGCTGTTTACTGGTGTCTGAGAATCGTTTGGTTTGTCCTTCTTTGTTTTGGATCAGGTGAGCCACAATTTAAAAGACAGGCTGGTGGAACCCCACCCTTCAACACCACCCTCCTCATCATGCTTCGCTAGCCATTGCATCTACTAAGGATGCGTGGGGGGTTGTGTGTGTGTGTGTGTGTGTGTGTGGTTGGAAGGGGGGGCGACAAATACATTCATGCACGTCCTTGAATAATTAGACATCAAACGTGTATGGTTTAAAATCGTGCGTTATCTGACACTTCAACATGAGATGATTCCTCTAAACCTGAGCAAACTCGGGCCTTCGGTTCGCAGTATCCCATGGTCCTAACCGGTGTCTGGCCCTTTCCAAGCTAATGAAAGGCTGAAAGGCTGTGTAAATGGGATAGCCTGTAGGAGAGGAGGGACGCATGCTAGTTTGGGTATGCCTAGTATTACTATTCATTAGGTCAGTTTCGTCAAGAAGTAGTGTGTGCGTTTGTGTGTATATACATGCATACATACACAAATACATACACACACATACATACACATATAATATATACATGCATATATACAAACATGCATACACATATATAAAACGTACATACATACACATAATACATACATACATGCATGTATATATATGTATATGTGTGTGTGTGTGTGCATATCACTGCCGCTGTCCAAAGAAAACATGCTTCTTCTGCTTTTATGCATAATTTATACACAGCTGTTTACATTGTATGAAAATTAAATGATGACTATATATATATAAAAGCACAGTCTTTTTTACCTACCAGAGTCTCTATTTGTCTGATAAGGCTTTCCACAAAGAAAACATCGGAGTGTATGACAGTTTGTGTCCATTCACTCAACAAAGCAGGTCACACCTGCTACCTGGCTCACAGGCATCGTTACAGTTCACTCCAAAGGTGTTGGTGGGGTTAAGGTCACTGTGGGTGCCACTGGGATGAGCTCCTAACAGTAGCTGCTGTTTTTCACTGGTAACAATTACTGATTTTCATAGATCTTTTTCTCCATTGTTACTCTGATCGGCCTCTACCTGCAGTCAGTGGTTATCATTTTGTTTCTTTTCTCAACATTTTAATATTGTATATTAATTGCAAATTCCTTCTAGCTCTTCTTGTGTTACTGTTGTGCTATCCAGTGTCACCTAGAGGAGAATGGTTTCCCCTCTTAAGTCTGAGTTCTTATGGGTTCTTCCTCTTACTCTTAGGGAGCCAGATTTTCTGTAAAGCCGCTTTGAGGCACTGTATAAATAACCTTGTGAAGGGCTAGACTAATGCATGCACTTATAATTGTGGTGTGTCATTCTGATATACTATTTGGTATTGTAGTATGCAGTTTTGGACACAGCTAAGGATGTCTTCAGAAGTCAGTTAACTGAAGCAGGTGTGTAAGATTGTGGTTGAACTCTGGGAAGGTAGATCTGCAGAACCAGGGTTGGCGACCACTATTTTAGTGTACAGCTGTCCTGTTCTTTAAACACCACTGATGTTTCTTCTCTCTTGTGAAGCTATATACTGTAAACGATGGATGATCTGACCTGCTGTTTGGCTCAGTTTTATGAACTTTGTTTTTTATCTGAGATCTACACAGCAGGCTACGCAACCTATGAGTCTCTGCTCATGTTAGCTTCTTGTTAATATTTCATCAGCTATTGTTTAAAGGTACAATATGTAAGATTTTTAGTTTAAAACATTACAAAAAATAACGCATACTATAAACAGAATGTGTAGAATCAATAGTTTTGATGACACCTCAAAGACCCTTATGTATTGTGTTGCCGAGATATCTACTGAAGTTAGCATGCTAACCAACTAGCCCTGGCCCGTCCTACTCAGTACCTCAACAGGCAATAGTGAGTTACTGTAGCAACCACAGTCTAACCTGGGGGAGTAAAGAAGTAGCACTGTCCCGCCTAGAGACATACATACATAGATGCCAGGTCCGTCAACAGTGCTGCCATTTTGGGCGGTCAACATTGCTGCGTTCAGTATGATTACAGAACAACAGTTTAAGAAAGGTATTGTCCACTTATCCCCACTCTACCCCTTCCACAGTTTAGGTATTCATTCAAATTCAAAGCATGTTGTTTGTTCAGATTAATCAAATGCTAAACATTTTTTAAGGGTTGAAATATGCTTTGAAGGGTGTTCATATTCCTGGGAACACTGCCAAGGATAACTAAGACAGTATACGAAAGCAAATGTCTTGGCCCATTTGAGGAAATTCTATGTAAAGCCATTTGTTTGGGCAGTAAATGTTTATTAAACATTACCAGTAACATATATTTCTACTACATATAACATAAAGAAATACATGTCGGTCAGGGTGCTTAACCATTTCCAAACCTGTTCTTGAGGAATCCAATACCTAGATTGGCCCATCAATAATTCATACTTGAAATAAATCTCCTGGTTCTGGATTTTAAGAGATACAAGCCATGGCTGGGGTGCATGTAAAAGTCAGGAACCACAGTATGCGCTCTTAACTATATTCTTCTTCAGCTTTTTCAAAAGCAGAAATTCTTGCTGCCTTTACTGTATTTAATTTGAATTTATTACCATGTTATACAGTATAGTGCTTTTACAAGGTACAAAAACACTTATTGCTAGCAACGTTTTAGAACATTTTCAAGGCTACATAAAACATTTGCACTGTACAACAGTGTATACTTCTCAAAAGTCTTTCCCCCTATTTATGTACAGTCGTGTGTCCACCAATGTCTCTAACTTAGTTGGATATAGAACAGCTTTTAATATCGAACTTGCGTACGAAATTATTAACACACTTAAGTATTGCAGTAATATGTTTTGGAATACTTTACTGATTCTCAAAAACACAGTATCAGTTTTTTTAATTAACAGTTCACATGCAGAGATTTGTGGCAGACGTTGGTTCATTTAATGCGGTGTTTAAACCTCCGACCACTAGAAAGCAGTGTTGTGATCAGTCTTCAGCCATTAGACTCTGGCACTCCATGTAAGCAAGTAGCATAAGGGCGCATCGTTAACATTAGTATTAGGATTAGTATGACAATACACTGCGATTATTAAAAATAATCACAGTGTATTGCCTCGCTTATATCGTAGTAAAACACACATATCGTAACCCCCGTGTCATGATATGTATCGCATCACCAGGTTTATCTCAAGCCCTGTTGCTGGAAGTAAAACTGAAAGACAAAACTGAGTTGACGTCTTTCATTCGTGAGGGAAATTATGCGAACATTTGTATCAAGTAAATTAAATGCATTACTTCTTTGGAGTGCATTAACGTTAATATTTTATGCCCAAGAAGTTAGACTGTCCACACTACAGGTCACTCATGAGTGTAGTGATAAAGCATCCACGAAGCAAAGTGTGAGTTAATGTAATGAGTGAGCCGTCTTTGGCTGGGTGACATGCTGACCCACATTTAGCGCGAAGGTATTCCATACTGGATTCACCTGAACACACACACACACACACACACTTACCTGTAAAAGTAATTAGTTAACATAATTACTTATTAGTTATTGCTTAGTAATTTTGGTTAGTAACACTTACAGTACTTTAGCTTTATTCATGTACTGTAGCACTGCTGAGGAGACTGGGTGGGAGGAGGTGGGATTTAGAGTACTGGGCAAATGATAATAACATAGTAACAGGGTCATAATTCTGTGTAGATTCAAACAAGGTTATTGTCCAGCTAGCCACATTTCACAATATAGTATTACATGTGATATTGTAACTGTTTTTGATTTGCTTCTGTTTCATTTCTTGTTTTATTTTCACTGTTCAACGATATCTATTATGCTCACCAAGTGCTTTATTAGGAACGTCTGTACACCTACTCATTCATATAATTATATAATCAGCTAATTGTGTGGCAGCAGTGCATAAAACCATGCAGATATGAGCCAGCAGCTTCAGGTAACCTTCACACTGGCCAAAAGAATGGGGGAAAAATGTGCTCTTGACTCGGTTTGTGGCATGATTGTTGGTGCCAGGCGGGCTGGTCGGAGTAATTCCGTGATTGCCGATCTCCTGGGATTTTCATGCACAGTGGTCTGTAGAAACGCATTGTTGATGAAAGGAGGTCAATGCAGAATGGCCAAATAAAGATAACCACTTAGCTACAATTGTGGTGAGCAGAAAAGCATCTCAGACAATACATCGAACCCTGAGGCAGATGGGCTACAACAGCGGGAAACCATGTCGCGTTCTACTTTGTCAGACAAGAACAGAAAGCTGAGGCTGCAGTGAGCTCCCCAAAACTGGACAGTTGAAGGCCGGAGAAAAGTAGCCTGCTCTGATGAATCTCCGTTGAGTCACCTAGACCCAACCTGCCTGTGTCACCAGTCCAGGCAGGTGGCAGTGGTGTATTGATGTGGGAAATGTTTTCGTGGAACACTTTGGCTCTGTTAATACCAGTCAGTCATCACTGAATGCCACAGCCTATTTGATTATTGCTGCTGACCAATTGGATTCCTTTATAGCCACCTTTATAGCTTCTAATGGCTACTTCCAACATGTTAATGCACCACAACACGAAGCAACACAAAGTCCTCTCCAACTGGTTTCATGAAGAAGACAGTGATTTCAGTGTTCTTCAGTCTAGTCTCCCTAGTCGTAAGATCTGAACCTAATAGAACATCTTTGGGATGTGGTGGAATGGGAGTTTCCCAGCATGAAAGCGCAGCTGAAAAAGTCTAAAGGAATTGCATGATGCAGTCATGTCAGCATGGATCACAGTCTCAAAGTGATGTGTCCAAGACTTTGTGGAATCCAGGCCCAGAAGAACTGAGGCTGTTTTAGGAACAAAAGTAGGCTGTACCCAGTATTACTATAGTGTTCCTAATAAAGTGCTCAGTAAAGTGCTTCATTGAAAGCTTCATGTGATCCACACAGAGAGTAACAATAAAGCAGGAGTTCTGTAAACTATCAATGTTAACTGTGCTTTGCTAATGAATTAAAGTCTTCTCAACATTCTGTAGCATGACCAGAGACTCTAGAAGCTGCTCTGATGACAGATTTTCACCATAGGGGTAACTGTTTATACAGGGCAGCTAGGACAGCTTTTCTCTGGTGACCGCTTTAATAATGGCTGACGGTCTCACTTTGCATAACTGAGGTGGCCAGAGCCTTGGGCCTTTGCTGTGGCCCTGATGCCATTCTGTTTAAGGGAAAAAAGCACCACAAATGGTGATAAATTACCTGCTGCCAAGTTTCATTTTTGTAAAGCAATTGCACACTGTGGGACACGTTTTGAAGCCAGGGTTTGATGTAAAGGCTCATGGCAGTGTTGGGATCAGTTTTGACAGTTGATTGATACACCTATCAGCCAACCACAAGCATCTTTACCTCTTCCTCTATAATGGAAACACACTCACAAAACCCCTCAGAACAAACCTGGAATGATGACAGTAGATTAGTCAGAAGTGTTAGGCGTGATGTGCTTGGAAGGTTTAACTGTGTGGAAGACCACAGTCACATCTCAGTGTCTATATCTGTTAGCACAAGTGCTGCGGATGGTTTGAGGTGGCCTGAGCTGAAAGACGGGACTGTATGGTCAATCCAAAATAAGCTTTCCAAAATGTCTCTTCCAGTAAATGGGATTCTAAAGGATGCTCTTACTGTGAATCAGTCTGTCTAGTTTATATGTATATTGTCTGGTTATATTAGTCTAGTTATAACTGAAGCATTAGTTCATGATGTTTTATTTGAGATGGTTCTGACGTCAGTATCAGTGAAATGCATATTTGACTGAAAAATACATTTGGATTTTGATTTATTTACCATATGTGCCATCTTTCCCTCTTATTCTAATGTTTTGGACCATGTTGAGTATTTTGGATCATTGTCATAGTGCGTTTTAATATCGATAGCTTTCAGCAAGTCAAAGAGTGAGGTTTAGTCATTCGTGATAACAGAAATAATGATGATTCACAGATGAAGTAGTACACACCCGATTTAAATACTTTAAGACATATCCAGGTCTTTATCTTTTGACTAACATTTACTTTATTAATAGACTATAACTTTCCTCGGCATACGTGCTAGGGACGCCAGTCCTCTGCAGCATTGCTCTCATTTACTGCTACTGTTAAAGAGGAATACCTAACAAAGAACCTTTGTTTTGGTGATGACACCTTAGTCATGCAAATACCTTTACCTGTGGAAATGTGTTTTTGTATCGCAGAAACTGATATTTGAATTTTGGTTTGGCTTTTCCAAGTGTATAAAATAAGAATGTCAGCTGCTGGTTCATTTAGTGATATTCATATTCTTCTGTAGCCATTGTGCTTGACACAGTTAGTAACTATAGTGACTATTAGGTAAGCTGTGACATCACGCAGCTAAGATGAAGTAGAGTAGAGAATGTATGAACCTATGCATTTCACCCACCTGGTTAGAGATAGCTAAATCTAGCCCATTGGCATCCACTTTCAGTCAGTCTACTTTCTTGTGTAAGACTACACGAAACAGGTACACTTCTTTCTAGAGGTAGTTATTCGATTCTACTGGGATTCAAGTATTATTTTCATTCTCTGCACTCATTTGCTATACATTTCCCATCTTTATAAAATCAATTTTTCTTGTTTTTTTTTTTCTAAAATATTTGTTTGGATTTACGAACCAAAAATTTCATGACCGCTTTACATGACATGTTCACACATGCTTTGGAATTTTACTGCTTGTGAACCAGTAAATTGCTCTAGTATTGTTCCTATAGTACCAGGATTACTCAAGGCACGCACAGCACCTGCCAAGATAAAAAATTCATTTCTTAATAAGTTGACCTTCTGAGACCCAGACATTTCTTATTTTCCTGGGTCACAGTAGGTTGTACTTGTTATGTACCCATACATTACAAAATCCAAATTGAGCATATTTAGTTATCCAACAGTGGGGCCAAAACGTCATACAGTAAGAATTGTCCTATCATGTGTGTATAGTAGTTTTCATTTTAACTTTAATGATAAAATACTTAAGTGATAAAATACTCAGTTAAAGTACACATACCCTGTAGGTATACTTAGTGACCAAGTAAAAGAACCCCCATACGCCCCTGTTGACCCTGTGAGCCCATGTTAATGGTGCTACAGTCTGTAACTGTTGTTTATGTTCATATGTTTGTTAGTTATTTCTTATAGTATAGTAAAATACCCTTCCAACACCACACTACTACTCACCTTTTAAGGGCAATCATTTTGTATTTTTACCCTCATTCAATTTTGCAGTACGTTCATAACAGTGCAAGAACAATGTGATGTATCATAGATAGCGATGCTGTTGTGGTGTACCCCACTCCCGCACCACCCTCACCCAAACCCTGCCTTGCCAAGTGGACAGTATACAGATGAACAGTAGATGTAAAAGTGGACCGGGCAGACAAACAAAACTATATACAGTATGCAGAATGTTTTCCGTTGAAAGTTACAAAACAAAATAAGTAGACCAAAAGGCTTATATGAAGTATTTAATGGTTTATTATTTGTAAACTTAAAATATATGTATTTTCTAACATTGTGAAAGAGAGAAATGGACTTAGTATACTTAGTATATAGTAAAAAGTGTGAACAGGTATCCTCAGGTGTTCTATTTAAATTGGTTGTGAGTCTTTCCAGTTTGGAGTGATCTGCAAAAAAGGGTAAACCACTGTTCTTTTATGGAGATCTGAGTTCTGTCTTTTTAGTTCCATTATGATCTTTTTGGTAGCGGTGACTCTGGAAAAGACATACACAAACCGCATTGCTTTTGGTGCAAGAGAACTTTCTTTTAATCTTCTTTATTTCTTACTCTTATTTAATATATTACTATTACATGATTACTGTTATTTCCTATGCTCTGATATATTGCTCTCTCTTGGCATATTATGTATATCGTCGCTGTCCAACAAAAAACATGTATCTCCATTTTTGTCGATTTTTCATGACGATTGGACCAACAGAAATGGCCCAAAAATCGCTTGGAAATAGTCTGGTTCCATTGACTTAAATTAGAATTAAATTGGGTTTTGGCCCCTCCTGTAAAGTTGCTATTTTGGAGGTACTTATTTTTCTTTGGACAGAGACGATATACTACTCTGACATAGTGATATGATGAAATGAAAACTGGCAAAAGCTTTCCTCTTAAATGTGACTTAGTTATGGCAGTAGGAAAGGAATGCTAGCTATGTAAACTAAGGTCCATGCAACATTCCTTACTGCCCACCTGCTCGGATATGTTTTCATCCTCCTTAAGCAGCTTTTTCTCTGTGCCACCTTGGATTTTCGCAGTCTTGTCGCTGCTGTCTGTCTTGATGATTCGCGACAAAAAAGGCATAACAGTGATGATGTCTGTAGAGCGCTCTTGCCTTAGGCCGTGTCACATCACCAAGCAGAATCTGAAACACCAGTGTGAAACAATAGCTTATGGAAAGCTGGTAGTATGTCTCTTTGCACCGAAAAAGTGATTGTAGATTACATTTAAAACTCCCTAAGCCCTAAGACCTTTAATGTACTTTCAGGTGTATTTACTTACTTATACTATTTTCTGACATGCACAACACATGCTTTTGTTCATGTTTACCTTGAATAATGGATGATAAACAACGTTAGGTTTACGCTTGTGTATTACTGTATTCTAGGAGTAGGTCAGTCTGGAGGTCCCATTGGAGCTCAGGGAGGCAGATGATAAAATGATAAAATGATAATGATAAAAGCTGCAGCACCAATATGAGGGTGTATGTGTGTGAGGGAGGGAGAGAGAGAGAGAGAGAGAGAGAGAGAATATGTCTGCAGCTGTAAAACGAACAGCGAGGTTTACTAACCTTAGCCAGATATCATAGTTTCCATATCATAGTATCATCGTCCTCTCGGTATTTATAACAGTGCTACAATCTTAAAAGCAGGGCTACGGACATTTAATGAAATTGCTAACAGCAAAAAAGTATGTTTAACCCCTAAATTACTGCAGTTATACATGCGGTAACATTTCTATTTGGTCTTTTGTGCTTACATGTGTGCGTTTATACATGAGCTCACAATAACCTGCCCAAAACACTAATGACCTACCAGGAATTCTCCTGACCGTTCCAAATACCCACTCCGGCACCCTCCCCCGGCATGTTTTTTAATTAACCTATAAAATGTGCAGTTTCTGCTTTTTGTTTACTTTTTGAGAATGTACATACAAAAAAACTCAATAATTCAAAAGAACAATTAAAAAAAAACATTATAACAAAGTGAAGACAAATCTACAAATGTTTCCTCAGTAGTGCCAGTGTTAAAGTCCTATGTTACCGCAACCAGCTGTTCTATACCACTCCTCTCTCTTGTCCTGCAAACACACTTTACATTTTATCTATATTTTTTATATATATTTTAAGTTAGGTAAGTAGTTATTCAGGAACAATCCTCTTGCCTAAAACCAAACAAAGAAATAAAAGTGTTTTCAATATAAACGTTCATGCTTAAGCAGAGCATTCCGTCTGGGTAATTTTGAGTCCTGATAAACATTGTTGGAGGTCTGCAACCCAACGGGCCCCACAAATTATAGGGTAAGCATATTTTTCCCATATGACATGAGGCTCGGGTTGGGCTGGTTTTCAGGGGAGTGCTTTTTATGTACATTATAAAACATAATTTGGCGTTTTAAGTGAATAAAGTACGCAAACTGGCTGCCGTAAAATTCCCACCTTGCTTGTAAATATTGCACTCGTATACCACTACTAAAAACTCCTAATGACATTAAAATGTTTAGAATGTAATTTATCATAGTTTTTCCATTTGTCAAAATGCAATATAGTGATACTATCATAAACTGTGAAGGTTAGGTCATTATCGTGTACAGTTTTTTAAAAATATATTAGCCTAAGCAAGGTACTTGTTTGTTGTAACTGGTGATCAGATTATGGACTGATGGGTGGGACAGTGTAAGACTGGTGATGTATTCTATGGTGGTCTGTTTTTGACTGCATACGTGATATTTAATTGCAGTGTCTAAGGGATGCATGAAAAGGGCAAACAGTAGCAGAGTTAATGAACATCCTTGTCAATTTGTCAATCAATTCTGTGTAGTTAAAATAGTTTTGACACATCTGTCAGTTGAAACAGACACAGTGGGCAGTGCTTAATGATTTTATCCAGGTGATGAAATGTGGACTGAACACCAAGTGTTTGAGGGAGGTGAGGAGAAAGATTCTCCACCAAGAGTTGCATACTATGAATGGCTGTTTACTTCCAAAAGGTTTTGCTGCTATACAAGTGAATTCAGCTGAGTATGTGTGTTTTTCCAGAAAAAGTTTGTCCCTGTTTGATCTTGTACTTGTGAGTATATATATATATATATATATATCAGAGCTGAGTAATGATATTGGGCAGCGGTTGGATCCGAGCTTTTATTTGAGTTTAGAGTAAGTGCGATAAGAACAGTGTTCATGTGGTGAGGGATTTTTGCATTTTGGACAATTTCCAAAATTACCTCTCAGGATGAGATAAGAGGAGAGAATAGTTTATAGAGTTCTGCAGGGTAGCCATGTGGTCCGAATGACTGATGATTGGGCTTAAGAAAATAGCCTTAGTCATTTCTTTAGAGGTAAAAATGTTTTGTCTATTGATTCGGACTGAATCTTTGTTTAGTTTACTCAGAGACACTGCTCAGAAATGCTTGAGCTGCTTCTGCTGAGGCCGAACTGTAAAGATTGGAATAGAAGTATGTGAAGATATCTCTAATTGCTGAGGGATCATGAATGGCCTCCCAAGATGATTACAGTCTGTAATTGTGTAAAAATAGGTTATGTAACTGGTAAAAAAAAGGCCAGTGAATCTAGATGCAAGCCGGGCACCTCTAATTAACTGGCGATAGTATTTAATGCATCATGATACTCATTACTTCATTGTGCATGTTAAATGATCTTATGCACTTTAGATTCAGTGCAGATCCTGGAAGCCAGGAGGAGGTGTAACTGATTTCATTCATTAAATGTGAAGCACTATACCAAAACTTCTCAGTTTCCACAAATTTGAAAATCCAGGAAGTTAAAGTTACTGTGGTAAGGGTAAAGTTACTTTGGTCCTGTCACCGTTTTGATCTTGTTGTTGTTTATTTGTTTGTATCTGTCAGAAAAGTAATAACGACCAATAATAATAACCACATTTACTAACTGAAATTGATCCCTGTAATCAGCTTTTAAGAAATTTAAATTTAAATTTAAGAAATTCAAGTAAAGGTACTGAAACATTAGCAGAATAAACAGTAGTGTACATCAGTATTTAGATGAACGCTTTAAATCTTCTAGTCATGAGTTTGCACAGCTGATGTTGAGCCAGGCTTGTTGGATGCTTTCTTTTGGATGGCCATAGCGTGGCAAGTTTTAAACATGTCTCGTTCCACCAATTCTGTTCACTGATAATTCTTAATTTTGGAATTTTCAGCCACATTTTATCTCCAAGAGACAATCATTTTGAAATTCAACTTGATATTTTCTTTTTTATTTGCCTACTCTTTCAGAGTATTCATAAAATTTACGTTTGTAAAAGTTTGGGACGGTATGTTGGACATGCATGTATGCATCGGTATTATTGTCACAGCGTTTGTTTTGAAGTACAAGGGTAAGGGTAATCTTGCTGTTGCTCAACTGGTCCCAAATGAAGTTAGCAGCTAGAATAGAATAACAGCAGTCCTGGCCAGCCATATCAGGGAGCGGCGCTCATTTTTTAATTTATATATTTATTTATTTACTTACTTACGTACTGCTAAGTGTGTGTGTTTTAGCTTGTGATGTCAAGGGGATATTGTTGGCATTAATGATTTTATGGAAGCTACTCTCAAAAATATGTTATCAGAAATACAGGTTTACCTACACTTACTGAGCACTTTATTATATACCTTGTTTCTATGCCTAATTTCCATTTTATCAGCGTAAAAAATCTGCCACTGCAGCATCTCTCAAACAGAACTAACAAATAATTTCTTTACATATTTAATATAAAATCTACTCAGGTTGGCTAACTCATGCTGGCTGCTCTGTTTATCACTATATTGTGACAAAAGTGCATATTTTGTTCATAATTTTGTTCAAAAAGGTAAACTGTCATGTATTTTATATCTTTTACACATAAAGTGACATATTCTAAGGTTTTTTTTTTGTTTTGGTGTTGATTATTGTGGTTTATGAAAAGCAGAAATCCAGTATTTCAAGTTATCTGAATATTTTATAAGATTAAACAGAAATGTAGAATGTAAAAATGTCAAACTTGTGACAAGAATGTTCATTTAAGCACTCAGTACTTAGTTAGGCTCCTGTACTACTCCTGTACTAACTACTGCATGAATGCGGCATGGCATGGATGCAGTCAGCTTGTGGCACTGCCAAGATGTTATTGAAGCCCTGGTTGTTTTGGTAGTGGCCTTCAGCTCGTCTGGACTTCATTTGTCTCAGAAACCTCTTTTCCACCAACACAGTGCCAGTGCTCTGGCAAAGTGCCAGTGCTCTGCTGGTTCCCAGGCTCTACTGAATCCGTTAAGAACAGGTCCCCTTTTCCACTGGTTTGAGAGTCGAGCGATTACGTGTCTCGCCTTACCTTAGTCCTTAAGCAGAAGTCGGTGGACAACGCATAAAAACAACATGGCGGAACATGTTCTTCAAGTGCAAACGTTACTTCCTGCTTTGAGGGCATCTCTTGCCATCCAGAATCAGCTTGTTCAGCATTTGTGTGTAACCCAGAGGGACTGTCATAGACAGCAATTACGTGCAAGACTCGTAGTTTTGTTTCCTCTTTACGTTATGAACGTGTCCTGTTATAAGGCAGCACGTTAAGATTCTTAGCTATCTGTAGTGTTTCTCACATATCACATATTAAATGGACAATGTTTTGAATTGTTCACGTTTTAGTTCATTCAAAGACAGACACCTCCTGTTGAAAGCGCTCATCCCTGAGCACATCACCGGCTTCATCCAAGTTCAGCTCAGTGCAGTTCATCGTGCAGTGATACGCCTCTCGCGTCATGGGTTCCATGGTTCCAGACCAGAGAGCTGCTATAACGGCAGCAATTTTTCCGGCCGCAAACCATTTTTTTGCGGTGGAAAAGTGCGGGACGGTTTGAGATTTTGGTACCAGCACCATGTTGGTGGAAAAGTGACATACCAGGTCCAGCTGATGTCTTAAGTGAGATGCCAGAATAATTTTAATGTGTTAACCACAAGCATAACTTAGTACTGCTGAAGTGATCTAGAACAATGCCAGCTAGGGTACTGATTCTGTACGGTACTGGTATATAGTATGAGCACTCTTTTAAGTACCATTGTTGGGTGGTAGTAAGTATCTCTAAGGTTGTTTGCTAATGTTTGCTCTCTCTTTTTGCAATTCAGATCTGTCTGAGAAAAAGAGTGATTTGCGAGTATGTGACACCTCCACATGCCGCTATGGAGGAGTCTGCCGGGACGCTGGTGCAGATCTTAAGTGTGTATGCCAGTTCCAGGTAAAGTGAGATTTTATATTGTGTCTAACTTTTGGTGATCTAGTTATATTTGACCTAGCGGTGAGAAATGGTTCTCGTCAAACCAACTTCAAATACGTATCTGTTTTACTGTAAGTCAGAAAAACCTTTCATTTGTATCTCTGTCTTTTGCCACAGTGCCATAAGAGTTACATACCTGTGTGTGGATCTAATGGGGACACCTACCAGAATGAGTGCTACCTGAGGCAAGCGGCCTGCACACAGCAGCGTCCTATCACCCTAGCTTCTCCTGGATCCTGCTATCCTGGTAAGTCTACACCACTTGAGTCTAGTATGCATATGCACTCTGCTAATATGCCTCGCAGGGGGGATGGCTTATTGTCCTTTTCAGCATAAAATAATGCCTCATTGGCTTTGCGTATATCCTGGAGATTTAAGGCAATGCCTCAATACTAGCTGTACTTTTTCATAGCTATGTGTAAAGCATTTTTTCTGACCAAATTATGATATAAACAATAAAGTGAAAGCTAGTCAGGCTAGTCAGGCCACCATGTTGTTAGTGTTAACACGGTGTTACTACTAAGCTGTCAACAGTAGACAGTGAGAGAACTAATACACAAGTTTTAATTCCCAAATACATAAAAGTGTGCAGTATATCAAGTAAATAAAATGGAGTGAAAGCCCCTAGAAAGTCATCTAAATGTAAATAAACATATATTTTTCATGGACTTTTCAGGTTTTTAATGGTGCATCTTAAAGTAAAGAGAAACATTAACGTCTATGTTAACATACATTCATTTTTTTTTTAAATATCAGTAAGTTAAAGAAGAGAAAGGAATTAAGAGAAAGTTTGATTTAACTAGTTAATGATTTAATTAGTTGACTAGTTGACTAATTGTAGGGTTTTTGTCTGTTTTTGATTCATATTCATAATTATTTTACAACTTATTCTCAGACACACACAGATATGTATGTATGTATATATATATACTTAATTGTATTTCCTTAAATTGAGAAATAAATATATATAAGTTCAGACTGGGAAAAATATGAGTAAAAACTTTATAAACTATTTGTTACACAGTTTTTAAACGTTCCACAATAAGCAGGTGAATTAGTAACAAGCGAGGGGATTGTGATTATGTTTAAAAGGAGCTCCACCAAAGCCTCATTCTTTGTAAACCAAAATGGGTTGTGACTGTTGTGACTTTATGTCAAACTTGGCAAGAGATATTCTTTTATAATTCAAAAAGAAAATTTCTGAATGCAAGATTGCAAAGACTTTAGATCTTTCATTCCTATAACATACAAAAGATTTAAGGAATCAGAGAAATCTCAGCCCGCGTAGGGCAAGACCAAAAACTAGTGTTGAACATGCATGATCTTTAAGCCCTCAAATGGCATAGCATGAGAAACCACCATCAGTGTGTTAAATATAGCCACATGGGCTTGGGAGTAGTTCGGAAAACCATTGCTGCTTAAAGCAGTCTGCCTCTCTTCAAGAAATGCAATTTGAAACTCTGTTACACAAGAAGAAAGCCATACATCAGTTCTATGTAGAAACAGCTCTCTGGCCCTGAGCTCATCTCTCGTGGTCTGAAAGACAGCGGAAATGTGTGCTGTGGTCAGATGAGTCCACATCTGAGTCCACAAGAACGGACTTAGAGTTCTTCTTGCCAAAGACAAAAGAGACCATCCAGACTTTTATCAGCAAAATGTGCAACAGTCAACATCTGTCTTGGTATGGGGGTATCATTGCCCACAAGATGGGTGGGTGACCCGCATTCCAGATTGTAGAATCATGGGGAGTAGAATCAGATAAGAATGACCACAGACTGCTAAGCAGCTAAAGTCTTATATCGAGCAAGAAGGCGCTAAAATTCCCCATGCAAAACTGTAAAAACTGAGAGTATCTTCAGTTCGCAAACAATTAAAAGGAAATCTTTACTTGGCGCTTTTGTCAGTTAAATAAAGATAATGAACAAATCACAAATTCTTTATTGTATTTTACAAAATGTCCCAACTTTCCCAGAAATAGGGTTTTACAAATTACATATTGACTTCTCCACGGCCGCAAATATTTGGTTGACTGGTTTGCATATGTGATGATATATAGTGCTGGCGTAACATAAGACATAGTGAGTTCTAAGCTACGTTATTTGTGCCTGTGTCAGAGTTAAAACAGAGCTGTGCAAAGAAGACAAAACCGGATAATGCTGTTAGTTTCACAGCTTTAAAATTTGACTTTAACTGGAGATATTGGCTTAATAATCTTAGCATTAGGTAAATCTAGAAAACCTTTTTTTGCCTAAGCAGTATGTGCAGTAATCCCTCTTTTAAAAACAGCAAAAATAATACAGGTACTAGAACTCTAGGACCCCTAATACACTGAGAAATCCAGCCTAGAACAGCATAATTTCAGATATATGTGCATCTCGTAATAATATTAATGCTATAAGAAACACTAATCATCTTTTGGAACACAGTTTTTTACAAACTTTATTCTTCTACCGTTCGTGGGATGTTGACCATCTACTTTCATTCTTTTATTTACAGACAGCAGCTCAGGGTCTGGAGATGAAGGTAAAGAAAAACTCTCTTCTCTCTTTTTGAAAGCAGACACTTGTATGAGGTTTAAAATACTTACCTCTTTTTTTAATACTACATACAGTTATTTTCAATAACATACTGTAATGACATTACAGTATGCTTAAACCTCTTACAGTGCATCATGTGGATTCATTGTGTAGCTCTACAATTACAGACTGTAGTCTATCAATTTCTCTTCATACTTTGTAGCCCCCTTTTACCCAGTTCTTCCCTGTTCTTCATTGGTTACGTACAGGAGTTGACAGTACACCGGGTCCTGTGTAAATTCATTGCTGACACATGCTAATAGTCAGATACAGAAAATGCAAAGTTAATGTTACTGACTAAAGCCCTTTCAGAAATATATGTTTTAATCTTGTCTGTATGTTTTAAATAAACACAGTATTATTAGTAATGTCACGTGAAGGCAGTGTATTCACTAGCTTGTTTCAGGCAACAGTGCAACATGCTTGTTGACGTTAATCACTTGATCACTGACAACCTTGTTAAATCTACACATCAGCTAAATAGGGCTTTTCCAGCTATGTGAAAATGTGAGTGTAAAAAGGTCTCAACAAAGAGCACAAAATACCAAGATCAAATAACTGCCGAAGAGATAAGAAAGAAAGTTATGTAAATATATCAGTCTGAAAAGGTTATAAAGCCATTTCTAAGGATCTGGGACACAGTGAGAGCCATTATCTCCAAATGGAAAAAAAAACTGAACAGTAATTTATCATCCAAGAGGGCACAAAAGAACCCAGATGAACATTTAAGGAACTGCATAGCTCGCTCACATCAGATAAAATCAGCTTTGATGACTCCGCCATTAGAGAGAAGCTGGAAAAAATGGTATCCATGGGAGAGCTGCATGGCCAGTAAGACACATTTGCCATCACGATTAATCTCCCAAGCGTTTTGGAATAATGTTGACCGTGGAGTCAAAAGTGGAACTTTTTGGAAGACAGGTCTCTTTACATCTTGCATGAAACTAACACAGTGTTCTACGATAGGAGCATCATACCAGCAGTCAAACATGTTGATAGGATGCATTGCTGCCTCAGGGCCTATGGAACTTGCCATAATTGATGGACTCATTAACTCTCCTCTCTACCAGAAAGTGTTGCAGGAGAATATCTGGTGATCAGTCCATGATCTGTCCGAGGGCAGTTGGATTATGCAGCAAAATGACAATTTGAAGCACAAGGGCACATTCCCCCTTTGAATATCTTAAATAAATTTAAAGATTAACTAATAATAAAGGTTTAAAGGTTTTGGACTGGTCGAGCCAAAATTCGGACTTGAAACTCATTGAGATTCTGGGGCAAGGCCTTAAACAGGCAGCTCCTATTTAAAAAGCCTCCTGCATGACTGAATTAAAGCAGTTCTCCAAAGAAATTCCTCCCTGGCAATATTCTACGGTTGCAACTGCTCTCTGATTGTTACTTACTACTTGTAGATCTTTGCATAGGTGTCTGTATAGTTAATGTAGTTTATATACATGTAACATGTTCTCCTTAATCGTACAGTAAATCTAGCCCCCTTTTTGATCAGTACAGGTTATTCGCTTTGGTTTTGCGAGTAGTACTCCGCTGTTTACAAAACCAGGGATACATTTGAGATGTACAAAAGAACTCACATTACTGCCTTCTAAATGTACCTTAAATCAAATCTTCATTTGTTATAGCTATATGACTAATTTTGTTGTTACCAATGTCTTGTAGATGATGAGGCATCAGGCACAGATTCAGGAAAGAAACTCAGTAAATGCAGTAACTGCAAGTATGGTGCTGAATGTGATGAGGACGCAGAGGATGAGGACTCGTGAGTATCTGGCGTGTTCTACTTATTAATTTATCTTAAAGTTAGGGTTAGGGAAGTT
Source organism: Semaprochilodus insignis (assembly GCA_034552555.1). Lineage (NCBI taxonomy): Eukaryota > Metazoa > Chordata > Actinopteri > Characiformes > Prochilodontidae > Semaprochilodus > Semaprochilodus insignis. Next base: position 12,361,125 of record CM067479.1, on the reverse strand, counting down.
ATTGAATTTTCCAGTTTGTACTCCAATTCGTGAAATGTTTCCACTGTTTTTGGAGAGGAAAACTTGTAGATACTTTAGTTTTATTTTTCCAAGTGTCCAAGAGCATAAGGGCAATTTGTCTGCTAGTGAAATCCCACAGAGAACCTCATAATGTAGTGGGATGAATGATGAATTTGTTCCAAATTGCAGTGCTAATCCAACCAACAGTAACGGACTTCAGGTCATTTTAACCACGGGGTTTCCCAAAGTCAGTCCTGGGCACCCCATGGGGCACCGCATGCTCTGCACAATATTTGTGTTTCTCTTGTTATAGTGTATAATCAGCTCATTAACAGCCCATTATTGGGTTCACATGGCCGCGCCAAAGCAGAAATAGCACTAAAATGGTCTTTTTCTGTTTGTCAGTTCAGTGTCAACCCTGGTCCTGGAAGCCCACTGTCCTGCACATTTAGTACTTTTCCTGCTTTAACACACCCACTTCAATTGTGTTGGGAGCTTTGGAAAACAGCCAAAAGTTCAGGGCAGTGGGTCTTCAGGACCAGGTTTGAGAAACAGTCTACTAGTTCACCTGTCTCAGCATATTAGGAGCTTGCTCATTTGTTAATGAGTCGATTTACGTGCGCCTGGATGTGCAATAATGCGCATAACGTGGGAGCCACAGAACTGGGATTGGGATCCACTGTTCTACCCCATTAGAATGAACAATTTTGATAGCACACCAATGTAAATTTCAACACACCATTACACTGTGAAAGTAAATGTGTAAAATATTAATATTGATTTTCTTGCCAAGCACTCTTAATGGTCGGGTCTAATTAGCCCTCAGTCTCCAATATTTGTTTGTGAAATATTATGCTTGTCTTCTGTTAAGAGAGTAAGAGCTGAAAGGGTTGTTCATTGTTAGGAACTGAATTTTTATGATTGTGTTTTTAGTTTATATTTAATGCGATGCCTTTTGCAGAGCAAGTTCTTATGTAGGTGTTGAACCTAACCCCAATACAGTTAAACTCAGTTAAACTCCCACCTTATGATTTAGGCTAGAGAAAAGAGAGTGGCTGACACTAAACTATGTGATAAGAGATTTATGTTGAAACAGTTTTATGTCTTTCTCTATCAGAAGAGGCTTTTATGACATCAAATTACCAAATAATTGCAGTTTTTGACATTTAAACATGTGGTTGCATGTTTTTTGATGCATTGCAAACACTTGGTAGTGAGCAGATATGGCCATACTACAGAAAGTGAGACTATAGAAGTGTTGATGTAATCTGTTGATGTTTGATTGTACATCACTGATGTAGTGGGTTAAAATGTTTAGGAACACAAAAACGGATCCCGGCATCCATATAAAATAGTATTTATGATTTAGTAATTGATATCATTGTATTGGCCAGTATTGGCTCTGCTGTGTCATTTGAGTGCTGTTCCGGAAACTGAAAGATTGGCTCTTACAGGAACCTTTGTGTGTATTATAAAGGCAAGCCACTAGAGGACACCAGGTGGAAGTAGTATAGAGAGTTCTACTCAATGTGCCCAGTGCCCAGTGCGAACTCACATGTTATACCTTTGTGTTGTTTGGCAGGTGTTCGTGTAAAATAGACTGTAGCGGGCATAACGAGAACCCAGTGTGTGGTACAGACGGAAACTCTTACAACAACCCTTGCCTTGTAAGGGAGGCTTCATGTTTGAAACAGGAGCAGATAGATGTTAAACACCTGGGAAGGTGTCCAGGTAAGGTCAAGGCTTCTCAATTATGCTTGGGTGCTCAAACATGCTTGTTATTCTAAAGCTGAAGGGATATTCACCCATCCAGTTTGTGATGTTGAGAAACAATAGAGATAACATGCATAGGTCTTTTCTTGGCTTTGATTAAACTATGGCTTGTCCTGTTTCAGATAAAGACAAAGGGAAAAAGGCTGATGATGGACTGTCCTACAAGCCTGATTTCTTTGGTAAACATTTTTCCTACAATGCTTGTATTTTAGGCTTAGTCAGACTGATTCAAGAAGAATAAGGTCAGGTTTATTGTGCTCTGTGGAAACTAAGGAGTAACCTGCTAACTAACTTTAAGTGTTAACTGTTAGTAACTGTAGTAAGTGTTACTGTACAAGCCTTCTAAAGCAGGACTGCATTAGTAAGTAAATATGAACACATATAAACATGTGTTGCAATGAAATGTAATTTGATATATATATACACATATATATATATAATAGACACAGCAGACCCAGGAGATGGAAAAGGATATGGATGGATGCCAGTTCCCTGCACAGATGATTACGCCAACTTTTGCGTTCACGGCCAGTGTGAATTCAAATACGGCGTTGCCTCTTGTCGGTAAGCAGTAGGATTTAAGACTGGGTTATTGCTCTGTTCAGGAGTTTGCAAAACAAAGCACCACACCTTAGTTCATTTGAGAGAGGTGCCACAAAGGGTTTGTTCCAGTTTTAGTTCTTTAAAGACCCATTTTTGTGAATGAGATGCATGAATATAAATATAAATATAAAAACCTTCACTTAATTTAATGTTCCATTACCATTTTAATTCATCCATGTACAACCTTTAACTCTATTCTGACTTGGCGCCATGCGAGGCGGCTGCCTATTACAGCAGCTTCATCCACATCTCCATTTTATTGTATTATATTACATCTCTTTTATTTTATTTACATGTTTTTATTTTTGATTTGTTTTATATTTAATTGTATTTATTCTTTATCTATTTGTGCTCTATTTTTGTAGCTTCTATGTGTACTATGTGTCTCACCGGTATGTAAGCTGCTGTAACTCTCTTAATTTCCCTTTGGGATCAATAAAGTGTTATCTTATCTTAACCTTTGAAGGTTCTTGAAACCTAAGTAAGGTTCTTCACACATTGAAAGTTTTTGTTAGGGAACCAAAAGTGGTTCCCCTGTGCAAAGAACCCCTTCTGGCACCTTTATTTGTAAGACTGACAGCATCAACACAGCCCTCATATCTGACATAACTGTTGTGTATTTCTGCAGGTGTGATTCTGGATACACAGGGCCGCAGTGCGAGGAGGTGGCCGACTTCAATATCCTGTACGTCGTGCCCAGCGGCCAAAAATTGCACTACGTACTCATAGCTGCTATCATTGGAGCCGTGCAGATAGCCATTATTGTGGCTGTCGTCATGTGCATCACCAGGTCAGTGACGAAAGTATGCCCTTAAGTCTAGCGTTCAGTAGTTCACCCACACCAAATCTGATCTCTCTCTCTCTCTCTTTTGACTGTTTTCTTTATTAGGAAATGCCCCAAGAATAACCGAGGACGTCGACAAAAGCAGAACTTGGGACATTTTTCCTCAGACCCCTCCTCCAGGATGATGTAGCTTGTTTTTATTTGGCCTTTTCTACTTTTTGTACCAGGTGGATTACATTTCTATGTACTTTTTCCCCCCGTTTCTTTCTTTTCTTATCTCTGGACAATAAGGTTATCCTTCTGTTTGATTTGATTCTATTTTATTTGGATGGTGCCTTATTGTTTATTTCCTTTGGGACATTTTAGGAATTTGTCAGTGGAAAACACTGCCAACTGAAAGATAAAAGCCAGCTCTTTGTGTATATTTTTCTTGTTGAATTTGTTGGATTATTTTGGTACCCATTTTTGGTAAATGTTAAATGTAACTCGGCACACGGACTGTATCACAGAAGCAGATGTCCTTCTCTCTAATAGAATGTGCTTCTTACAAGAAATGTTCTCTTTCGACTGCCTTCTGCCTGCCCTTCATGACTCTTCTTCTTTTTTTTTTTCCTTTAGCAAATCAAATGCAGCTGAACACCAAATGCAATTGGTAATGTACGATATGTGCGCCGACAAAAAAGACAGCGTTTAGGGTTTCTTTAAAAAAAAAAAAAAAGGTAATTCCGGAAAATGGAATGCAATGTGGTTGATTAGCTAATCCTGTCATGTGGAAATGTTTGTAGATTTTACATTCAAATGTTATTGGTGTTGTTATTGTTGAACTGATCATTGTCATTAATTTAATTCTAGGCACTGCATATCGCATGACCTGTGAAACTGTGTCCAGTGATGTAGATTTAATAGAATTAAATTCTCTTATGAATATTTTTTTTATCTTTTCTTGTCATTAAATACTTCATAGTACTTCTTGAATGAGCTAATTACTGCAGTGTTTCTGCAGACCATGTTCTCTCATAAAGATGGAGCTCTGGGTTGAACTTGTCCAGTTGATGAATGACTGGACAGGTGAGATTCAGTGGAGCACCTTGACCCTTTTTTATGTTGGGGGTTACCTTTTTTGGACCATGGCTATACTTCAGAAGCTGGTGCATCTGATTGTGACTGTGTTTCTGCTACATAAGATTACATGAGCCTGTTCCCTATACATTTCACTCAATGTGCTACCACTACTCCGACGATGATCATGCACAATCATTTGTTCTCATTACTCGTTTTTTTTTTGTTTTTGTTTTAATTTTTTTTTGTAGTAAGTCCATGGTTACCCTCTGTGTACAGCATGGTGTTCATTTCTTCCCAGACCATATTTTTCAGACATTTACATTTATGGCATTTAGCTGACGCTCTTATCCAGAGCGACTTACAAGGCTAATCGTATTACATGTGGGCCAAAGCAGTGTTTGGAGTCTTGCCCAAGGACTCTCATTGGTGCAACACAGAGTAGTCACCCAGACAAGGAATCTTAACCCCAGTGACCCACATGGGACGGTAACTCACTGGCAGGTAGTGGTGGTATCTGTTGTGCCACACCAATCATAGATATCATGTGTGTTCCTGTTTAGTTGAACAGAAACCTTGCCTTTATGCATGCTGAAGACAACAGGGGTTCTAGCTGCTTACCCCAGATCCTAGTGTCCTTGTGAATTACATTCTGAGTTATCTTCCATTTCATTCAGGATTTTCCTCACCAAGTCCATCCCCCAACTCCCCATGCTCTGACTTGCCACTCAATGGCCCCAGGACCATCTCTACCTTGAGATCAATGGATGGAAGAGGCATGGACTAATTGCAACATTAACTTAACCCATTAATTAATGTTTTTTCTTAGTGAATTTGTGGATGTCCCCATGTTAGCACCTCACCTTTACCTGATAAACTTCCTCCATTGTGTTGTTTTAAACCAGGTATTGCTGGATTATGGACAGGTTATATGAAGGTCTCATATGTACCCTTTTGAATACTTAGAATGTTGTACGTTCCAGCTTGACCCGGGGAAATGTGTACCAAAGGGGTGATCCAGACCAGCAACCCTGCTTATATATGCAGACTGTGGTCCTGGAAAAGCCCAGGCTCCCCACAGAGCTAAGACACATACCCTGGCTCCCCCTGACCTTGTGGGTTCAGCTGGCATGCCCTGTATGGACAAAGAGGGTAATAGAAATGGGGCATGAGTACAGAGCAAAGGTTTTAGAGGGAGTGCTCTCCATTTACTCGTTTCTCCTTGTTTACTCGTTTCTCTTCCAAATGGATGGCGTCATCCAGCAACAGTTGCCAGTGGACCATGGCAAGTCAGTAGCACAGGACCCACTCCATGGTGTTCCATGATAATGAGGTTTATTGTTTGTGATTGTTGGGGTTGCAGTCCATGGACAGTGTTATTTATCAACATATAGAAAACATTCAAGAGCTTTGGCATCCCATATTAACATGGAGTTTTTTTCCTCTTCAATTTGGGCAGAACACGGGTCTTGTGCAAAGTTAAAATGTATGCATGTTCACTGGACAAGTATTCACGAATATTGATCCTATATGTAACGTGTAAGGAAACCCTAAAACCCATATACACGTTCAAGTAAAAATGTGCAGGTTGCCTGTACAAATACATTATGAATCCTGCTCATATCATTATTTTAAATATTTAGCAAAAGTCTACAACAATAGCTGGTGATAAAACTATGAAGATGCTCAGGTTGTAGACCCTTGACATGTCAGCCGGCTGAATCTGATCTGTTGTTAGCTGCCAAACGTCAAGTTTAATCATAGTCTTAGGAAGTAGCAACCAACAAAGGATAAGCAACAATAAGCAGTTTGCATTACAATATCTACAGTTTTCCTGATTAACCAGGGGAAAGAAGGATTTTGGTTCAATAGGACCAATAACTTATTCCAACAGGTGTTTACACACTTTCATACCCAGATTTATTGGAAGGGTGATACAAAACAATGCTATGGCCTGATAATAAACAACTACTGTCTATTCAGACGGGTAATACCTTTGGCTGCTCTGGAGGTTAGTCTAAAAGCCTATGGTGTATTTGCTTTTTGGCATGAAAGGGCTCATATTAAACATATTTTCTCGATAGTGTGTTGCATGCTGGAATCACCACATCACACACCTACACAGATTCTTTTCAGCTAGAAACACCACAAAATGCACACCATGTTGTGCAGTTAGGTCTATATGTTACCATACCATTGCATAAGCAATATATTCCACTAATAATGTTTGCAACCTCTTTCAAACGGTTAAGAGCTTTGCTAAATTATCTGTACAAATTGTACTTTACAAGTGTTGTTGCCTCACACCGCAACAGTTAATACCGTTGAAGCTCAATAAGCATAACAGTCTTATCCCTTTAAAAGTTCATCTAACACACTGCCACAGACCCCCAGACTGCTGAGTGGCAACTGGTATAGGGCATGAAAATCAGCTGTTGCATCACTCACTAACTATTGAAATCTGAACTGTTGTGTGCAATGCTAAGTGTCGGCTGGAAAGCTGCAAAGCACATCGACACTGGACTTTGAAACAGCGGAAACGGTGTTCTCTGGAGTGATTACGCTTCACATCAGTCTGATGGATAATTTGGAGTCTGATGCCAGGAGAATGCTACCGATAAAGTGGGATAATGCTCTGGGTCTGGTTTTCAGAGTAAGGGTAATGTTAGTGCTACAGCATAGAAAGGCGTTTAGACAATCTCATGTCTGCAGCGTTGAGACCATAAAGACATGTAAGCCTGGTTTGGAAACTATTCAGCCTGGACTTCTGTCTCGATCAGTACAAGCATATCGACATCCCACCACCATGACCCATAAAATTTGCAAACTGCAAATTTTGTCATTCCATTTCTTTATTTCTGTGCATCTCGTTTATGTGAATTTCTGTTTTTAATCACACACCCCTCCTCCTTATGCTTTTCAGGAAGTTTTCTCTATCTCTCTCGCTAGCTTTTCCTATTGTTGTCATTACGCTTTGCTCCAAGGGTGGCAGCATTTGCATGACTGGTCAGTGCCCACGCAGAGAACACAGTGGGAGATGCTATTTGTCTAAGGAGGCCTCCAGTCATTTTATATAGGACTACAGCAGGATAACGACCATGCATTTCTCTCTTTCTCACTGAGGCAGATTTACTATCTGCAACCAACCCTTTATGTCTCTAGTAGCAGACAATTCTGATGCTATTGTTCTGAAGAATGTGGATATGAACTTTATTAAATATCTTAAATATGACCAACAAAGGCGTTCCGAGAGGAGCTGGAATTGAAGTCTACACCACTCCCTATAGTTTTCATCCTGCAGTAACATGGAAACTGTCAGATGCTATTAGATAAGGGTCTGTAGGAGTTAAAGCTCTGGTTGTTCTTCTATAGTAGATTGGTCCTAGTGGATTTCCTCTGAAATATTATGCTCTGATTATACCCTATTATGCTCATTTTCAATGTTCAATGGTCTGACAATTTAGTGAGTTGTTTCTGGCTTCCCGTTTAGTGCCATCCACTCATATTAAAGTTCCAGGGAATGTTCCAATATTCAGGCCAGCCAGTCAGAACAGAGCTCATTTGTCTTATGTCAGTCTTAAAGACACAGTAACAAAAACAGGCAGTTTTATTTTAAGGGATGAAGAGAGGTTGGAAAATGGTATAGCAAAATTTATTGTGGCCACGTTTGGCACATAGGACCACATAAATGGTATAGGTTAACCTCAAGGAGAAAATAAAATAAAATGAAAATTATAGGATATGGGCCCTTTAAAAGCACATTAGACAACCTCAAAGAAATACGGAATTAAAATGCAACATATTTGTCCTTTGATTTATGTTCTTTTGGTTGGGGCCAAAATTTGGTGCACCCAATGTTGAGTTGCCATGGAGGTATAAAAGGCACTTTTCTTGGACATGAGTATAGGGCTCTTGTGTGGGGGGCTCTAGCATTCTGTAGGGTTTGGATCACAGTGTGGAGCCCTCGAGCTAGCAAAGTTTCCCTCTGAGCGGCCAAACCCAGAGACTGAACAGAACTGAACAGAACTCTTTCACCTGAGACAGCAGATCCTTCCGCAGTGGAATTTCTCAAGCTTCTTCCGCCAGGAGATTTCTCAGAACCATGTAGGAAATGTTTACAGAAGGTGTTGTGGCCACTGATGGGCTTGTGTGTCCACCCCAAGTGTCGCATCCCTGGCACATTGGGCAATGTGCTGACACCTCTAAGGTGATCTATATGTGCCTTCCCAAAATGAGCTTGTATGCACTGTTTCTGAGTGGAGTCTAAATTCACTGGTTATAACGTGGACTCGTAAAGTAGGTCTGTTGCAGTGTTCATCACCCCAGGCAGATAAATTGCCCTGAAGTTATAATGCTGACAAGAGCCTTGTAACTCTCATCCTTTCTTTCCCACAGTGCTTTTTGCCTACCAAAGATGCCTTGGATAGACATGAGGCATCGTCACCCACAGTTATTTAGCGAGAATGACCTGGAATGCTGGCGGGGTGCTCCCCAATGAGGGGCTTTGGATGAGGTTGTCTTCAGTTACTCTATATGTCTTATTCTGCTGTTTACATGTGGAGAAAGGAAAACATTGCGGGCAGGAGAAGGCATGTTAATATTACCCAAAGTACATGAGTGTCCTCGAATTGGATCTTTTCATTGCGGTTGGTGCCAGTGGTGATCAATTCCAGGTACATGGGACTAAAATTGAGAAGCGTACAACAGCAGAGAAGGCTGATATGTGGCACTAGATAACCAGATAGACTAGCTGACACCAGATTAACAATGGCCCATATTATGAAAGGTACTGGTACCAGAGCACTAGTTACAGTACCAGCATAGACACCACCCCTACCCTGTGTGTGGGATTCAATGCAGGGATATAACATACAGTACCTTCATTATTTTTGTACATACACAGTACAAGAAAATCACATATCCCATCTTAGAAAGCTTATAAAACACAGGGTCAGTCATGACAGGACACCTCTCGCACAGAGAGGGTTAAGTGCTCAAGGGTCCACTGTGGCAACTCAGGACACTCAGGTATTGAGCCCACCACCCTATGATTAGACCCCAAAGCTCTAACCAATAAGTCACCACTACCACTAAAACAGGTTTTGAGTGCTTAGCTGTGTCAGGAATCAAACGTTGGCCAACTGTGGCCAAACCTGAAGAAAAGAGAAAGGGGTAAAAAACAGAAAGCTACACAAACAAGACTTAAACAAGACCATCTGGCACTCCATGTGTCATTCACAGAACCAAGGTCACATAAGTAACCCCAAGTGTTTTGTAAGTTTGTTTACTAGAGTTTATTTCATATGGATTGGAAATGAGATTCAGCTGTAAAAGCACTGGCTCTTCCAGTGACCAGTCCATCCCGGTACACATAGTTTGACAAGTATGGAGGAAGTCCAGTGGGCAGAGCCCCAGACACAATCCAAAATATTCCAAAGAAATCCTTCTTCCCGGAAGAGTGACGGCCGTTGTAGCCACAAAAATAAAGAAAAGGGATGACAAACCTTCACATGCGTATGAACTTAAGTGACATCCCATTTTTAATCCATAGGGTTTAATATGATGTCAGCCCACTCTTCGCAGCTATAACAGCTCCAACCCCTCTGGGAAGGCTTTCCACAAGGTTTAGGAATATGTTTATGGGAATTTTTTTTCAGAATCACATTTGTGAGGTCAGACACTGCTGTTGGACGAGAAGGCCTGGCTTGCAGTCTCTGCTCTAATTCATGCTAAAGGTGTTCTATCGGGTTGAGGTCAGGACTCTGTGCAGGCCAGTCAAGTTCTTCCACAGCAAACTCACTCATCCATGTCTTTATGAACCTTGCTTTGTGCACTGGTGCGCAGTCATGTTGGAACAGGAAGGGGCCATTCCCAAACTGTTCCCACAAAGTTGGGATTGTCCAAAATCCTTTGGTTTGCTGAAGCATTAAGAGTTCCTTTCACTGGAACTAAGGGGCCGAGCCCAACTCCTGAAAAACAACCCCACACCATAATCCCCCCCTCCACCAAACTTTACACTTGGCACAATGCAGTCAGACAAGTACCGTTCTCCTGGCAACCGCCAAACCCGGACTTGTCCAGCGTATTGCCGGACGGAGAAGCGTGATTCATCCAAAGAACACGTCTCCACTGCTCTAGAGCCCAGTGGTGGCGTGCTTTACACCACTGCATTCGGCGCTTTGTATTGCGCTTGGTGATGTAAGGCTTGGATGCAGCTGCTCGGCCATGGAAACCCATTCCATGAAGCTCTCTACACACTGTTCTTGAGCTAATCTGAAGGCCACATGAAGTTTGGAGGTCGGTAGCAAGTGACCTCTGCACACTATGTGCCTCAGCATCCACTGACCCCGCTCTATATATAGTGTATGTGTGATGGTCTGGTTGGTATATTTTTACAAGAACCACATCTTACAGACTCCAAGAAGCTTTCAGCCAAATGGACTGACCAATGTAACTACCTACAGTTTACATTTTGGTCAATACAAGGTTACCATACTCTCACTGCACAATTACTGCAGACTATGAGGGATGCTTGTAACTATATAGTGCCATATATAGCTACAACAAATAAAAAAGAGATTTAATTAACATTGAAGGAACCCACAGGCTGAAAAACATACACGCAGCACAGAAGGAGAGTGGTGGATTAAACCCACAATATTAGGACTAAACAAATCAGAGTGAGCTGGAGAATGGTGACAGTCTGTGATAGCCTAATCATGTTTGCTGTTTAGTTTAGATAACACTGGAGATCTAATAGGGAGCAGACACTGTTATCCTTAAAGCAGACAAAACATATACCTGCAATACCATAGCAGTGCTGCTGCCTTTATCTCATCTACATGAACTGCTATTTAACAAGGCCTGACTAAATCTGTAGGGTTTAACCTTGATCCTTTAAGCTTTAATAGACTGTCCAGAGACAATATTATAATACTTCACATCCATAGCAAAGTGCAAATAAACATGTATTACTTGGCTAACAGCTGCGGCACAAAGTACTGGCTTTGCAACTGGGTAATTAGAGAGATTATGGAGTGTTATTCATATGCTAAACCATGCATCACCAATCTACAGGTCCACAAATATTTGGACGTTGACCAAGTTATTGTTATCTTAGCTGTTTAGCACAACATATTGGAGTTGAAATTAAACAATGAATTTGAACTCAAAGGCTGCTCAGCTGATTCATGGCCAGCTGAGTGTTATTCCTTTATTACTGGTATTCAGCTCTGGAGTTGATTTCTGTTGTGACATTCGCAGTTGGAATCTGTTGCTGCTAATATGAAGTCCAAAGAGCTTCAGTTCCAGTGTTGCAAGCTATCATTAAGCTGAAACATCAAAACAAACCAGTCAGGCAGACAGGAAAAACATTAGGCCTGCCTAGCCAACTATTTGGTGCACTCTTTAAAAGAAAGAATGCACTGGTCAGCTCAGAGACACGAAGGCTCAGAAGACGATCGGAAACAACAGTGGTGGATGACAGAAGAATTCTTTCCCTGGTGAGGAAAAACCCTTTGCAACAGCTGGCCAAATGAAGAATACCTTCCAGGGTGTCAAGCCCAAATGTGTCAAAGTCAACAATCAAGAGAAGCAATAGAAAGAGTAAATACAGAAGGTTTGACACATGATGTAAAAAAAAAAAAAAGATCAGGGTGACCAAATTAATTTTCCAAAAAATCATCTAACACCCTGTGATGCATTTGCAACTTAGAATTAAAGAAGGACTTTTTTTTGGGTTTATGATTATGTTAGTTTGTCCAATGACTTCTGAGCCTCTAAAATGAGAGTAAGCACTTTGGGCTCAGATTCATTATTTCATTTCAACTCCAATATGCTAGACAGCTAAAATAACAATATCTTTATCAATATCCAAATATTTATGGACTCAACTGGGCATAAAACTAGCATATTTATACACAAGTACAAGTACACTAGCAATACAGTATTTAATTTGTGTTTATAGTTGAGACAGTGCTGTGTTACCTATTGGTTGCAAAGTTCTAAATTAGCTTTTGAATGTGTATATGATCATTCAAAGTAAATATTTGATGGGGTTTTTTTTGCCACACTTTTGATACAACACCTTTTTCTTGTTGGATTCTTGTTAAAACGCCAAATACAATACCAGTTTTCAACAAGAAAAAATCATATCTGTATCATAATTCTTACATCAGCTTCTGTGGAATAATTCTTCTTATAAACTGATCTCTTAAACAGTAAGCGGGTGTTAGCGTTTGCATAACCTACTCATTTACTTCCTGTATGGCACATTTAAATGCATTACCAAGGTCTTTGGGTTTTTTCCTGGTGATACACAAAGTTGATAGCATCTTTTCACATAATTTTATGGAACTGTGCTCAAACATGTGCATGATAGTAGAGTACTTGGTTCATTTAAACCTTTTATTTCAAGCTCCTCCAGAAAGGAATTCCAACCAATCAGCAACAAGCCAACATGAGATTTGGCAAGAAACATCTTGAGCTAATGTATTTCCATTTTGAGCTAATGTTATTGTGATTTTTGAATTTGCTATAGCATTTTCTGATATGCTGTTGCTTTTCTGATAGACTTCCATACTCGGGGGCTCCTGCGTTTAATACTTACTAACAATCCTATTTGTTAGAAATGATCTGTATTAAAATTTGTATATTTCTTTAAGATCTGTATTATATTCCTTCTTGATATATTCGTGATAATTATATATTCTGATAATTATGCATTTCAGTAACCTTAAAGCATGTGCATACTGGTATACACTCTGGATTATAACAAAGATTGGGTTTTATATGCCCTATCCATTAAAATATTCCTTAGTCTGCACTCATACTGAAGTAGCCAATCCTAATAATTACCCTTTGAGTAGTGTTACCAAGTTACAAGTTTGAGGAAAAGTGTTTTTTTTTTTTTTTTCCACTTTTGAGCTTTCTAAACACATCACATCATCTTCTGGGTGCCCCTAGAGGCTAGACCCCTGAAAGCTTTGTCTTTTCCACTCTTCTGGCCAAAGTAGTACTAGCATCACTAATAATGGCCGAAAGCTGATCCTTCTAAATTGGAAAGTAATTGGAAGAGTTCTTCACTCTACTGGCCCAAAAGGACATTTAACATAAGGAATACGTACTTAGAAACATTGTCACCCTTCATGATATACTCATGAGCTAATTCCATCTAATAACAAGAAACGGCTCAGAACATGGAGCATCACAAGATAACCACCTGTTACATCATCCCGTCTTGTCAACCTTACATTAAAGTTAAATTAAGCCACTTAATTAAGGTGGAAAATATAAATATACATTATCTAGGAGATGAAGAATATTCAGATATTTCATTTCATCAAGCATGTAGTTGGTCTCACTAACCTGTTAATGGCACCAACAATGTTTTATTGCCATCTAATGGATGCTGTGTTAAAAGCTGCTCGATATTTCCAGAACTGTGGGACTGTGTTCACACATATGCACACTGATAAAATCAAAAGAAATGAGAGTAGTCAGGGAATACATGCACTGGAAGATCCAATTACTTAGCTGAGTTCCAGCTCTCTTTATCAATTTGGTTAATTGGATTTTTAGGTCTTCTAAGGAATCAAACCCAGGAGAAAAAAACGTACAATGAAGTATATGTAATTTAAGTGTACTTAGTCTGCTTCTTTGTTATAATTAATGTACTGAAAGTGTGTATATTTTCGTATAACAACTATGTAGTTAGTATGCCAAATATAATCATTAGTGCTTTTAAATATATACTTAAATAGAGCTAATTGTACTTAACTGTGCTATTTTGAGACACCTCTTAGATTCTATTAGAGATAAGTACATATTAAGGTACATTTGTAGTACATTAAAATATACTTGATAGAAATAAAAGCAGTAATCACATATAACAATAATATATACTGTACATGCATATATCTTCTCAGATCTTTCAGTCATTCAGTAGAAATAGAAAGCAGAAAATTGTATCATTATAGTTCAATGCATGCACTGAAATGATTAGCCTTTAAACAGTAGCATGGTGCACACTGCAAGAAAAACAGCCCGCTGAGTATGAGGTGAGGTAAAAAAAAGTGGTGGTGAGTGGTATCAAATGAATAAAGGATCCATGTGAATTAAGCAAGCCTCATTTGGCTCTTGCAGAGCCAATGTGTAATTATACGTAGGCCGGGGAGCTAAGAATAGTCTGCAGCTGGTAGCATAATTTTAGATGCTTGGACAGCCCCTACAGCTTGAGGAAAGATTACAACTCCTCATGCGGGATCATCTTCCTTTGGTTGCTAAGATATTAAAACTGACAGTAATGGTAGAATCTGTTCCTATATCTTTGTTGGCCAATTGTTTCTCCAAAAACTGATTGGGGTGTTAAAAACATTAAAGTAGCAATCTGTAAGATGACTCAAACTGGCCATTAACATGACTGAACACTGTATGGAAAACATTAGAGGAGTAATCTGTAAGATGACTCAAACTGGCCATTAACTAGACTGAACACTGTATGAAAAACTTTAAAGTAGCAATGTGTAAGATGACTCAAACTGGCCATTAATATGACCGAACACTGTATGGAAACTTTGAAGTAGCAATCTGTAAAATGACACAACTTGGCCATTAACAGGATTGGACACTGTATGCAAAGCATTAAAGTAACAATCTGTAAGATGACTCAAACTGGTCATTAACTAGACTGAACACTGTATGAAATACTTTAAAGTAGCAGTCTGTAAGATGACACAACCTGGCCTTTAACCGGACTGGACACTGTATGAAAAACTTTAAAGTAGCAGTCTGTAAGATGACACAACCTGGCCATTAACAGGCCTGGACACTGTATGAACAACATTAAAGGAACAATCTGTAAGGTGACACAACCTGCCAAACTAATACTAATACTCTCCAAGAGTGCCTCCTGAGGTTGAAAGCAGTGCCAATGTTAACTCTTACTTTACTTCTGTTTATATCACTTCCTTTTTCTGCTGCCGCACGTGGATTCTTGATACGAGTGGGTGGTTTATATAATGGTCGCTTGCCAAGAGCTTCAGTCATAGTTGCGTTTACTCTTCCTTTCATTGGCTGCCTGTCCTCAAATGATCTAACCCAGAGCAGGACAATTTTGACATTTGACAAAAGGTTAGAATACGCCGTCTGTGCAGAGCCACTTCTACATTCTCCAACCATGTTGGACTGATAAAACGTGGAACTATGAGTCAGGACCTACCTTCAGTAGATGTCTCAGCAACACAATATCTTTGGCATACTGCCAAAACAGTTATTTCTTCATATTCTGATGATAATTTTAATTTTAATTTTGGAATCTCATAATTAGATGTATGAGATGTAAACAAAGTCATTCAGAGCTGTGAAACGATGCATTGTAGAGAAACGTACTGACTCTGATTTCTTACTCATACAGTGGTTTTGGCAGGAATCAGGGACCTTGATAGGTACAATGCAAATACAACCGGTGAACATACATGTGCCTTCTGAGTTTCATTTTTGTAAAGCTTCTCACATGTGCCAATGGTGTAATTTTACAAGTGCACCTGAGTAGCGTGTCAGAGATTACGATTGAATGTATGTAGGCTGGCTAATATTGCATGTTGTCATATACATCTGTCTTTGTTCAGATTACATGATTTGATGTTGGATATGGAAAACCCCACTAACCCAAAAGGACACACAAACGTTTTGAGCACACTGTTCAGCTGTTTATGTCAATCATTCTGACACTATGAATTAGTTTGGACAGAATAGATATAGTACATTATGGATTAGGCTCTTCATATGACACAAAAAACAAGAACTATAATGGGAAAACCACCAGTGTAGTGGTAGACATTGGCTAGGATTTACATCATATCAGCTACACACACGTCTTAAAATGTCAAAGTGTCACCTTACTGGGGATATTTATAACTGATTTCATGTGGTGTTGATTTAGAGCACCTCCCTTCCCTCTCTCTGCTCACCCTTTTCCTCAGTCGCTGTCTGTCTCTCTTTGGGGTTTAGAGCTGGTTGCTATCTGCCCTTTGAGCCCCTGAGCGCTCTGCAGGGTAGGGAGGATTCATGATCTCCATTCAAGTAGCCCAGTGAAGCTTCAGTTGGAGGGACAGCCAAGTGACAAAGCTCATGATCCAGTATTTCTGCTTAACCTGTAGGCCAATATTCCTCTATCGCCCCTAAAGACATTACATTGTGGTCTCTACTTTCCAAGGTAGGACCTCAGGCTCGACTAGTATTGTATTATTCGGCAAGGACAGGGATGGCAGACAAACTGGGGCAACCTGTTGGTGCTGCAGACGAGCCCAATGCCTTGAACATCTTCTCTCTGCTGGAACGTGTGTCGGGGATCATTGACAATGTGCAAGCATGCCAGCAGCGCATGGAAGAGAGGCAGCTGGAGCTGGAAAACAATGTAAAGAGCATCCAGGCAGATGTAGCAAAGCTGACCAAGGAGCACAACACCACTAGCAGTACTGTGGAAAAGCTTCTGGAGAAAACACGCAAAGTCAGCTGCCACATCAAGGATGTGCGCGTCCGTGTGGAAAAGCAAAATCTACGTGTGAAAAAAGTGGAAGAGACGCAGGGTGAGCTGCTAGTCAAGAACAAGTTCCGTGTGGTGATCTACCAGGTAAGCATGGAGAGGCATGGTGTGCATTTCTGCCCAGGGACTAAAGAACCAGTTCTGTGTTTTTGTGTCTTTCTTTTAATCGTTTGCTCTGATATAAACACTTAGGGCTCATTTTAAAAATGTCAGAATGTTAATTTATGCATATTGCAGCCATGTTCCATACATGGTCTCTACATGAAGATGTGAACTCCAGGGTCACTTTGACTCTTCATCATTTGGTTAGTTTGCCTGCAGAGAACTGCCTTATAACTGTTAATGTCTACTACAAAGGCAGCATAAATGCAATAAACTAAAAACAAGAGATGAAAGTGATAGCTGGTGCCAGCTGGTGCCTGTCCAGTTATTGACCTGATTATATTGAACTGAAACTTATTTTGGTCATGCATTACAGTGGTACAGCGAGAATTAGATTCAAGTCCCCATAAACAACTAGGTCTCCTTTGGTTCGGGAAGGACATCGCGTTAACATAAAACTGTTTGCAAATACAGGGACAATATTTGGGTGGCTTATCTACTCGAATGATTAAAAATGAGAAAATAATAGAGAGTAATGTAGAAAGCATGGGTGGTTTGGGTAAGTGTAGTTTATCATGTCATTCACATCTTGTACTACCGTGTTGCTATTCACCCTTACCATTTCCTAGCATAATAACCGTAATATTTGACTCATGACTAAATTTTGGGTTCTTGTTGATGATATTCACAGCTGACTCTATATTAGCTGTGCTGTTCGACGGCTTCTTCCATGCAACAGCTGACATACTTGCACAGGGTTATTCTGAGCGCTTACTCTGTGAAGACACATGTCCTAATATAGTACTATTGAGTTTGACACAGTGTGGGTTACAAAAAGTCCCCAGAAGAACAGGACATGGTCGTTCTGGATAGCTGCATTGAAACCATTTGTAATAGCTGATCGAGATTGATCTGCAGCAGTCATTTCCTGAGCTCATAGCTCGTCAAACGCTATTATAGTGAATCTCAGTCAGACACATCTCCAGCATCCAGTGTGACATAGATTACTCTACACGTCAGCAAAGAGGAGAAATTAACATTTGCTAAATTTCAAACTGTGCAAAATATTATATATGTTTATAAAATATTATATATTTATATCTTATTTATATTATATATATGTAAGTCTGTGGTCATATATACCTATAGATGCAGTAGAGTGATATCCTTCCTCTCAAAATCTTGTTGAAAGGGTTAGGTCTTGCTCCACAGTTTAACTGACACTATCATGGAAGACCTGCTACTCTAAATACCGGTGCACACCAGCCAGTAGCTATTTTTGAGTTTCATCATAGTGTTAGGTCATACACTGCTTGTTCTGTTCTGAAGTTCAGCCATAAATCAGAGCACTTCATGCAGTCGAGAAACAGAGATCACTTCAGACCGTGCTCTGACAGCCTGCTGTTTCACCCATTTGTATACACTTCTTGCTACCATGTAGGGACAGCTGCTGCCAAGTAACTGATGTCACTTTCACACTTTTGGTAGCTTGCGTTTATCACTCATGTGCCCACACTGCTCATACGCTTAACAGGAACAGGCCTTATGTATTTCTTTTGGAGCTCGGTTGAGGCACAAAGGCACTAAATTCGGTCTTCTTAATGAGATTCACCCCTGAGTCTATACTGTATAGTGTTATATACTACACTAAATAGGAAACCACAGTGAGGACGCATGTTAAATTTGGTTTAATTCAGCACCATTTATGTATCATATTGGTGGCACTTTGTAATAAGTGTTGACTAAGTATGCATGTAATACTAATACTAATACTAATATATTTTTTTTTACTTATAGAGCACTTTTCATACAGTTGGCAGTTCAAAGTGCTGTACGTTTACATGAACAACAACACATAATAATGGTTAGCCAATATTAGATAAAAAGGTAACCATTGCATTGCATTAGTGATGTTGTATTTACATTAAGTGTTGACTAACATACAATAAACAGTAAAGCAGGCAAACCAACAAAACAAAATAACATTAAACACAAAGAAGAAGTAAATTAGGAACTAACTGTTAATGACTAAAAAGAAAAAACAGAGGAATATCAGTTTTGAAAATCAAAAAAATACAAATCCATCTACATTTTATTTGAGTACATGCAACCAAACTAATGCACCCAGTTATACTAGCCATTAAAAGTAATGTTTAACATTACTTACTGTATCTGAATCTTAAATGATCAAAACAGTATATGACAAAAAAACAGGAATTAATACTGTTGTTATTTGCTTATTCATTAGTTTAGCAAACTATTATTAAGGTAGTATTGCATGTTTTTAACTATTATTTTTCAGCAAATACATGCTTAATGTTAGTTAACACTTAATGTGAAACACCATTAACTAACACAGCTGTTACTTGTTCACTTAACATTAGCCAACCCTTATTAAGTAGTACCTTATGCATCATTCAAGTTCACAAATGCCTTGTTGCATATTAGGTAGTCAGCACAGTAGTCAGTAAAGTAATATCATCATTTCATTAGTACTCATTTAAACAGAGACAGTAATGGTTTCTGTAAAGCTTTCAAAAGTCACCTTGCTTGTTTAAGGTGGTAGTAACTTCAAGCTCCTGCAGATGGCGCTGCATGGGGATGATGGGGCTATAAATACCTGCGGGGTGTGAGTGACGGGACTCATAGATTGAGAGGAGGTGATACAGTGCAGTGAATGTCTCGTTCCATGTGTGGAAAATGGCTCCAACACAGATGTTAATGATTGGCAATGTGTGTTTAATGATGGTGGTGGGGAGCGCTTTCTAACACAGTGGTATCTCCCATAGGTATTCAATTAGACCAGAAGATCTGGTGAATACAAAGGCCATAGCTCATACTCATTCATACTCAGCAAACCCTTCAGTGACCCCTCATGCCCTGCAGGAGCATTGTCATCCTGGAAGAGTCCCATTAGGACAAAGGTGTTTAGCCATCATAACTTTGTATTAATTTGCAATGACCCTTCTCAAGGGGACAAGTGGACCTACACCACAGCTAAATGCCCCCCACAGCATAGTAGAGCCACTGGACTGCAACTGTTCTCCTGATGTATGCTGCAAGCCCCCTTATGAATGATGCCTCATCTATCTATAGCACCTTTTTCCACCACTGGTTTCTGTTTTGCGCCACTGAATTATCAAATGCACATTCATCTTTTTAATGAGGGGTTTATACGCTGCAACCATACTGTATTATCTGACTATATGTTGCTGCTGATGGGCTCCACTTGCTGACACCGTCTGATCACATGCTGCATTATTATTCTACTTTACCTAAACTGTATCTGTTTGTGCAAACTGAAACTTAGAATTATGATGAATTGAGTCATGTAAATATTATTTTTGGTTTTAAGGAGAGAGTTGAGAATGAAAACTCATTTGGAAATACCAAAAGAATTTTTGAGTCCTGAAAATGTTGTTCGAGCCAGCGCTACAGGTGATACTTTAGTTACAGCTCCTATTGAAAAACAATTGTCTTTGCACTTTAATTTTGTGTCATTTGTGACCCAGTAATGAACCTGATCCAAAATCAAAGTTGCTTTGCTTAGCATTTTTATACATGCTGCAGAACATCAACGCAATTCCTAAATTGTTTCATGCAGTGTAACTTTCTAGAGGCATTTGCAATTATATTTTATTTTTTTCCCTTTTTAGCTACTTAAGTAAATTATATGAGATCTTTGGTGTGGGGAAAATGTGGCACTTAATCATCACTATTATCTATGTAAACGTGTAGTAATGCTATTTACTTCATTGACAAGTTTTGATTGGAAATGAAAAAGTTATTATCCAATCAGTTCATAAATGGCACGAGGTATGTCCTTGAGAAAAGATAGTTGGAAGACCACTGCACATCTCTACCTGTAAAACAAAGAATAATGTAGTGATGACGTTGATTTATTTCACTCCTAAAATCTTTTTAGTTATTAAAATTAAGTTTAATTCAAATGAAATAATAAATAAAATGAAAATTAATATTCAGAGTTAAATGAAATAATAAATAAAATGAAAATTAATATTCAGAGTTAACCCTTAACCTAAGCACCTCTTACAGCCTCTTTGTGAAACACTCTTAGGGCCCTGTTTTTATGGTCAAGCACAAAATGGGCATAAAACTGCTGCTTTGGTGTGACCAAATTAATCATTTTTTACAATAATCATCACAATTATTACTCTAATATTGTTATTATATGGGGAAGGACCAATAAGCCTGAAAAACAGTCAAGGTGATGGTGTATACTGAACCCAGCTCTGGCAGTTATCCAACTGTGATCCTTGCTGCTCACTTGTGTCCTATTCCAAGTAGGTTCATCATAATTCCAGACGTTTAAAACTTCCTGATCAGTGGGTCTCAAACCAGTTGTCAGGGTCTGCGGCTTTTTGTTGGCCCATTTTGTTCTCATTCCATTATGCTAGAGACACTAAAGTGCAAAATTCATAATAAGCAGTATATCCAATAAGTGCACATGCAATAAATCTCAATCTTTTCACAGGGTGATCAAGAGCTGCCAGCTGTAACGGCTCCAAAAGGCTCCCCAAAAGAAGAAGCAGGTGCCAGTGCTTCCCCAGATCCAGATATCCAACTTCCCGACTCAGATGAGGAATACATGGTTGTTGAGGAGGCCGACTCCTCCACAGCTGCTAGGCTGAAGAAGACTGGCCTAAAGCGCATTGAGAGTCTGAAGAACACCTTTTCCCGTGAGAGCATAACCAAGACCAAGGAGAACTTCGGCAGCAAAGTGAACAAGCTCGGCGAGCGCATAGTGACGGCCGAGCGGCGTGAGAAGATTCGCCAGTCAGGTGAACGTTTGAAACAGTCTGGAGAACGTCTCAAAGAAACCATCACCAAGAATGTTCCTGCAAAGCTCAACCTGAAGAAGGAGAGAACTGTGGCTGAGGGTCAGGAAGGAGCCGAAGGGACCACAGAGAGCGCGGCGCCCATTCCACCACCTAAGGGCCGGAAATCCAGTCCAGATGTGGCGTACACAGAACCCACACTGAAGCAAGAAGGAGCAGAGGCAGGCAAAGGAGAAGAAACAGAAGTGCCGATGTATGACATGAAGCAGTTCTCCTAAGCAGCAGGTCACTCGATTCAAAGGAATGCTTATAGATTTGGGTCACTTTGTTGGGCAATGGTCAGAACGCTCCTGGTCAGAACGTTGACCATGGAATTGGAGCACAAGAGGGTAAAGAAATGGGCCAGTTAGAGATCTAATGGAAAGAAGTAAGAGGCACCCATGCCAAAAAAAAAAAAAGACTCGATGGATGGTTTATACTCGTAATTGATGGAATAAGGAAAGTCCTCTGGCACATAAACCGAATTTCATTAATTCTATTTTTTTTACACATTTATTATGGACTCAGAAACTTGGATGGAAAACGAATGTTGAATAACAGGAAATAAGTGTGCGGTGGGCGTTTTCAAGAATGTATTATTTTAATGTTTAATTTTTTTTTTCTTGCATGTTAAATCATGTATGTGTTTTCTGTGATACTGCAGTACAGTTTTCAGTTAGCTTTGCTGTCTTCCCTTGATAACCTCCCGTAGCCCTTTTAAATAAACAAACAAACAAACTCAATCAGCTGGTCTCTGAGAAGTCTTTCGACAAAAGGACATTTTTGTAACAACAAATATAGGTTCCAGTGTTGCGTTTTGGTGAGTGCATTGTGAGTTGCCCAGTATGTAGGGACTAGTAGTGTACTGGTCAACAACAGTAGCACACTGCACGAGTGATTATGCATAAAGAAACATTTTATGATCCACAATTCTGGTCAACAGACAGCAAAGACAAACACATGAAGAGCACACACTGTACTGCATGTCATTTATGGTATTTCATGTATACCAACTTTATTTGTATTTTTGTTCTATTTAAGCATTTATTTTAGGCTAACACTAAGTGCATGTTTTACATCTTTCACTGTAGAAATATTTACATGGTGCTGCTAATTGAAACTCGCCCTAGGTGATTGTGCACCGAGGAAGTTGTATATTTTATATAGTGTCAACTGTAATCCTTATGTCATTTTAAAAATAAGCCATTATATGTACCCTGCACATTTTCAATACTTGAAAACATTGAAATAAAGAACAGTCCTGGTAGCCACTTTGTAATGACATTTATTTTATGAGCAACTCTCACCAAAAAGTTATTATATAAGCATATCACAAGTGTATACTCATAAACTACATAATACATTAAATCTCATGTGCCGAGCAAGCAATACTCAGCATTGACAAATGGATGAATCTAGCCTCCTGAAAAATATATAAGAGTGGAAATGTAACTGAGAGTGACACAGTTATCTAGATCTTCACATTATAATGGTTTTGAGTTTTTGAACATCTTTATTATTCAATGGTAGTTGTTTCCTCGTTCACCAGTCGTTGTTTTCAGTTAAGAAAACCTTAAGTTCAATTTTAAAGTAAATCATTGTAAAACATTTTACCTTACAAGAGAAAAAGCATATCATAGCTGTCCAAAGAAAAACAAGTATCTCCAAAATGGCAACTTTACAGGAGAGGCTGAAAACCTAATTTAACTTTAATGTAAGTCAATGGAACCAAGACATTTTGGGCCACTTCTGTTGATCTATCATCATGACATTTCCACTAATGTAAATGGCAGCTGCTGTGTTCAAATCATGCATGAAAGTAAAAATTTGGAGATATGGAAAAAAAAAAAGGAGATTTGGAGAGTGTTTTTCTTAGGACAGTGACGATATGCTTACCTTGCACCCAAACCAAAACCACTTGGTCATCTGCATATTATTTACAGTCACAAAGTAAAGCCACCCCCCTCAGTGTCCAGTGGTCAGGATTCTGGATGGACCGGAGGAAGAGGGTGAAGATGAATGTGAGGTCAGTGCGCCTGGGCTTTCTGTACACTGGACAGGGGTACAGGTTGACGCCCTGAGGTCGCTTGGGATCTGTCGTACTGGCACTGCTCACAGCATACACATGCACCACTGGCAGAGGGGTAAAGAGAACCTGCCATCCAATGCAAACAAAGGTTAAAAAAATTTACTTTTTTTTAAAAATAAAACTTTAGAGGACAACCATGACAACCAATTCTTATGTGTTTATTGTGTCGCACCTTAGGAGGAGATTCTAATAGCTTGCTGTTTCGCTTGTCCCACCCTGCACCATCTAAAAAGAGTCCGTAAATGTAGACTCCTCCAACATCTCCTGATGGTGGTCCTGTCACGTCCTCCTTCATCATTCGTGTGACGTCGTTGAGAAGCACAACAGTGTCCAGGGTCCAACCTTTGGCCAGATTCATGCGGGTGGTTTCCTGGCGCATAGCCGTCAAGAAACCCTTAGAGGAAGTAAAGCACGGAATTACTCAATACAACTTCTTTAAAAAATCTCGTTATTGTGGTTTAAAAAGGGTTAAAAAGACAAAACAAGAATCAAAAACATAAAAAATGCCTTATGTGGACAACTGTTTACAACCGCACTTGAGTAGAAACAATGACACTTCTACAGGGTGTGTGGAAATCATCTACCCCGATATATGATAATCCTTACATCGGCCTACGTTCATCACTTTTCTACTAAATATGAGTCAATATCCAGTAAGTATGATTGATATTTATTATTATTAACTATTTTTTATCTGCGATTTAATAGAGCAAACACCTACCTGGGGATTGAAAAGTCCCGTCAGCCAAAACTGATGCGGTCGGCCATGAAAAGTCCAGCTGTGGAATTGCTGGTTTCGTTCTAGAAGCTCAGTGAACCAGAAACCAAGAGTGGCTGATTCCCAAGAACTTCTCTGCCATAGCTTAGGAACACGAGCATCGTACATGCTGTCCAGAGCATCTCGAAGATCCTCTGACATGATTATAGTCCCTTTTGATAACAAGAAAACTTGTTTCAAACAAATAACAGGCCTCGGTGACAGAACCATGTGCAATACCAGGACGTTCCTGCGTATCATGACGTGGCTGAAACTCACCATCAATAGCCAGTTTAAGGTCTGTGAGAGTGCTGCCCACACAGCTTATAATGTTCTGCATTCTGTCAATCTCCTGGCGCAAAAATATAGTCATTGGCTGGAAGAGTCCCATTTTCTGCAAATGGGTCCTCACCTACATGGCGGTAACAAAGCAAAAACATCCCTGTTAACATGCACACGACTACTTCAGTGAGGGGAAACAAGCATTTGGACAATTCTTGCAATTCAGTTATATAATACACTTCTAGTGCATATACATACGAACCAAAATGTGATTGGTGTGACTGAGCGGATAACACCACTACCTGCCAGTGAGCTACTACCCCATGTGGGAGACTGGGGTTTGATTCCTGGTCTGGGTGACTATGCTGTACTACACCAATAAGAGTTCTTGGGCAAGATTCCTAACACTACATTGGCCTACCTGTAATTTGAAATCGTTCTGGATAAGAGTCAGGTAAATGTAAAATGTATGTATTTATATGCGTAAACATGTTTAATAGACATGACTGATAAGGAAAAAGTATTCAGTCACCACAATTTACGTAACACTGATACCATTGTCACTGTTCACAATTGCCTACACCAAGAAGCAATTTGCTTTTTGAAGATTTGTGGTTAAATTGTGGCCCATTCCTCCTCAATTCTCCAAGGTTACGAGAGCCCTCTGATGAAACCAGACATGCAAAATCCGTGCTTAAACTTTCAGTGGGATTCAAGTCAGGAGATTGATTAGACCCATCTTGAGTTATTTTGGATGTATTACTGGAGTCATGGATGAATTTTGATTAATTTTGATGAATTTTAATTCTTGTCTAATGTGCTCCTCTAGTTTTGGCAGAAGCACTCAAACATTTTCATGTAACTGTATTCCCTCCTCCACCATCAATCATACACAGGCAGAGTAAGAGTCCTACCTCATGAGCAACATAGTTAGCAGGAAGTTTCTCCAGCATCTCGTTGGCTAGGCGCAGAACTGTGGCCTCCCGGGTCTCATCTCCCCCGCTACTGCTGTCCTTGGGCTGGATGTTAATAATGGTGCTCAGAATCTCACTGGCCATGTTAGTCTGGCAGGAGATGTCAGCATTAGGATGAAGGCCAAAAACCTGTTATATATATAGGAACAAGTGGAGAATGAAATGAAGGAGAAATGTTTTACTTTATTAATTATCATATTGTTACACTTTTTAAGGGGAAAGACTAATTAAGCACAACAATGTAAATTCTATAAAACCAAAAAAGTCCCAGTGTAACAAGCAATGGTTGAATTGTAAAAAATGTATCTGGTGGGTTCAATCAATCAAGTGCAGTTAGAAACAGTGTTAGCAACGCTGCTGGCAGCAGAATCTCATTAAGTTAAATGAGCAATCGTGACTCGCAGCTTGTAGTGTCACTTACATTATTACATATTACATTATTTTTATATGATTTATTAATAATTTAATGTATATTCACTGTTAACTTTCAGTGGTTAGCGTTAGCTACCATTACCAGAGTACACAGATCCTTCTGGATTGCTAGTGTTAAGTTTGCTATTTCTGAACCTGAAAGCGGAACTACAGCGTGTCCGCATGCAGCATCAGAAACTTCACCACATTACCGCACTTACTTAAAGCTGAAGGTTTTCTACCTCCTTAGCAGATTAGTTTGTTGGTTTAACATGAATTCCTGATACATCTCAGGCAATTAGGTGTTTAAATCTCAAATATGGATAGAACTAAAATATCACATTTTTATGATTATTTTTAACTATATTAAATCCCCCTGCTGCAACAGCCCAGAGTTTTTTTTCCAGGTCAAACCTCTGGTACATCAAGAAAAAGTGTCTGCATTGTTTGGGTATGGCAGACATTGACCTTCATATGTGATTCAGAAGTGATATATGAAGGCAGATGAAGGAGAATGTTTCTATAAATAAACAAGTTCCAGTGGTGGTCTCTTCTTACACTGACAGAAGGCCATCTCACTTTTCCATGCAGCATAATGAAGAGTGAAGTGGGGAATAGAGTGCTACAACCTAACACATCATCACTGTCCAACGTGTCTTCCGAATGGAAGGCAAACACGTTCTTACTGAAATATGTAACTGAAATGTTAGTTCATGTACAGAGATCTTATTTCAAGCTATTTTGGAGCATTTCTATTGGTGCATTCATCTTTTTTTGACAGGATGTAAATGGCAGCAGACTGAGCTCAAATTATGCATAAATGTATAAATCAAACAAGATGATGCTTGTAATTTTTTGACAGCTACAGTATTTAGATTTGTACAAAATCATTTAAAACATGCAGTTTTCAGTAATGTATCTA
>CM067479.1:12281990-12333591 GCA_034552555.1 Semaprochilodus insignis | reverse complement strand
GTCCGTCCACTTTCAGTGTCCCTCGGAAACACTTCCGTTGTGTTTTGAGGCTTTCTGCATGTGTTTTGGAAGTTGCATGTGTTTTCAGATCTTGCAGCGCGTTTGGCTAATGTTGTGCAAGTCGTGCCATTTTGATGCTTGTGTTTTGAGACTTTGCAGCGCATTTTAAACTCGATGCATGTGTTTTGAGACTTTGCAGAGCGTTGGGCTTTCTCGGCCACCGTACTCAAATGTATTACAATCAGAACTCAAAACACTGCTTAAGCACTCTTACCTCAGGTGTGTCAACCAGTGGCAGAGTGTCAATATGGGCATGGTACTCCGGCAACATCTTAGACTTCGGTATAGTATACCCTTTGTAGAAGCAAAACTTGTCCCCAAACGTGCTCTCACTGAACCAGATACGAGTAAAGGTGTTAAGTAGTCGCTTATCCATGTCATCTGTGACTCGTCCTCCATACTGCACCTAAGGGGTTTTAATCTCAGCTTAAATATTTACAGCACACATTACATTCTCCCATATTGACAACATACATGATTATTAATAATTGAGACACTTTAAATCTAATTTGTAAGTCTGTATATAAATGTACATTTCAATCTATTATTTTTTTCTCTATTTTTAAGATATTTTGTTAAACCTAATTGTATTAATTCAATTATTTGATAATTGTAAATAGTCTAATTTAGAGTAACATACATTTCAGTTCACTTTGAAGACGACCTGGGAGTCAATTCCCCTGAACATATTCACAAAACCAGCTCAATTTAATGGAACAAATTAAGGCATATTTTATATTAGTGATATTTAATAACAATAATTAATTATATATTTACAATGTATTTTTTTTTTTGACCCTTACTTCTCCAAGCATGTAGCGCAGACAGTTCCAGTTCACACCATGCTTTACGTCCACCTCTTCTAGGTGGTTCTGGACAAACTGCACACTGGAGGTGAAATCCGCCTGGTTGAACTCATAGGGAATGTTCCATCCCAGTGGACCAAACTTACGTCTCTCCTTGTTGACACGAAATGAAAAGAACAACAAGAGGAACTGTATGAGCCAAATTGTTGCAAGCTTGATGTCATAATAATAGAATAATCATTGTTGGTGCTGCACAGAACCATTTTCAAAAAGGTTCTAAATAGAACCATACATAATATATTCTCTATTCATCTAAAGAACCACCTCACCTTACAACATCTTTTTAAAGAGTGTACTGTTACTGTAACGTCTTGTAACAGTGTTGTGTGAGGTTGTGACTTCATGCCAAGTCATTATAGTCAAAAACCATATCTGGTGAGGTAAGCATTAAAAAATGCACGAGACGGTTCATATAGATAATGCAGAGTAATGGCTCTCCTCACCTGCACAGTGGTGTGCAAGAAGGCCACAGCATACAGCAGAGGTCTCCACTGTGGCATGTTGGTAATCTCTAGTTGTTCCTGAGTCATGCTGCTGTAGGTCCTCCTCAAACCAGCTTTTACACCTTCACATCATGGCACATCACATATAGACAGTGAATTAGAAACAGAAACGTTGATACATCCGAGACATAACAAATCTATCTCTAAATTTAAAGACATGACCCCATCAGTCAAATTGGCTTTGACTGAAACACTGAAACATTCGATTAATAAGACAGTAGGGTTTGACCCTAATAATATTCCATGTATAAAATAACTACATGACAACATTCACAATAGTTCAAACTATAGCTGTCACATTGCATACATTAACCTTGTATTAAAAGCAAAGGAAGTGAAAGAACAGCTAAGAATAAAATAAACCGTAACATTAGTAAACTAATAATGAAGCACAGTCAGATTTTGACTTAAGAGCACCAACTGACTTGTGTATTATTTGCAACTTTCACACACAATGAAAGTTCTTGTAGTCCATAAACAGAGACAGATTAAAAAAATATGATTTTAAGATTTAAAAATAAGATTTAAAGCTGCACTTTTCTACTGGAAGGACATTTTTTAATAACAATTGTGCTTTGGAGAGCTATGAATGGATAATCAAAAGAGCTTTGAAAGATAACTCTTTTGGTGAAGGACATTCTTCCAAACATGTATGTGAATTATTGGTAACATTTTCTGTTATGTTTTACTGTTATTTTGCTTTATGGTAGCAGTTTCACCAATAATGGTAATAACAGGGAAAAAATGTATATTATAAAGCATTATGTCACTTTGTGCTATGAAGCTTTATACTGTCGTGATATAACAGTTTGTGTATGTGATTATGAACATTTATGCACAGTTACAAAGACTTATGTCTAGGATTATAAGGCTTTATAGCGCTTTATGAATGCACTTATAATGCATTATGGATACCTGCTTCATTGAAAGTGTTACCTAATTTTCTACTGTTGTCATCTTCATCAGTTTAATGCTGACTTTGCATGTGAGACCTACATGTGTGAGTCATTAAGACATACAGTAAGTCATATGACCTGTCCTACATCTAGATCAATAATTGTGTGAATACACACAACAAAATCATGCAGAATTGTGCACCTTGTGGAGGTTCATTAGTGAACTTGATCGATGACTGTAAGAAGTTGATGGGGAATTTGGGGTGCACCTCTGTGGTCACCCAAACCCTGAAGCTCTCATGGATGTTCTCTGAAGTATTGATGGTCTCCAGAAGTTCATCCAGAAAAGCCAGACCAAGATGGCAGTTCTGCAGCAGCAACCAGCCTCCATCGGACATACTCTGGGCTAGGAGCCTCCTTGCATGGACCTCCTGTCCTTGTCCCATTGAAATAGGCCTGCAGGGAATGCCCTGAAAAAACTATCAGACTTAGTAGCTTGCAAGGCTGCTGCTGTAAATAATACGCTTTTTATAATTCAGCACACCAAGTTGAGTAAATGTAATAAATACATTAATACACTATAAGTGCAATAAGTTGGTTTGACTATGTCAGCCATACCCATTCCTTATAGGTGCACAAGCTTACAGCAAGCACTTTTCAAAGCTGAACTACGAGCGGTGTCGTCTAAAACTATGCAAAGTTACTCTTTAATACAACTTTAAATTGTGGCTTAAAAAGGGACTAGCAATTTGACTACATACATCTTAAGATAGAAATATCCCTTTAAAGCAGCCCATTACGGTCATTTTACCACAGTTAAGAGGTGTTTTTAAAATTTTACTCAAAATGCTCGCAGGTCGGTCAACTAAAGACCCTGTGAGGGGTTTGTGCGGGCTGGGGCTGTGGTAAGGAGCCGCTGACCAAACATTTTCCGTTAATTGTGATCATTGGGATCATTAACATCATTAACACCAAAAGCCAAAATGTAAGAAACTACCAGCGGTTGCTTGTAATTATTTCTCTAATGTGCAAAACTTCCAGTCAATTTCCAGTCAAAACGGCCACAATAGAAGTTATTAATTTCCACCACATTTTCCATCTATATTAAACAAGAAATAACACAGAAGCCTTGACAAAAATATCTAATAATTTAAAATATAATCATTTAAATTCAATATTTCATAGGTCTGCCTTTTGCCTTCATCACAGTTTCCATTCCATTCAGGAGACTTCCTTCCAGCTGTTGAAAGAAATTTGCACTAATATTTCTCTGTGCTTCTGTAAACACCTCCAAAGTTCAGCCTTTGATACTGGTTGCATTTTCTGCTTCTCGCGGTTCTAGTATTCACAATTGGGGTCCAATCCATTACTCAGACAATGTCAGCAGCTTCTTTGTACGCCAAGTACATCTTTATCTTGTGCTTGGAGTTATTATCCTGCTGTATAATGAATTTCCTGCAGTTCGTGAGTCCTTCATTGCTTTGGTGGCTTACAGTACATCCTGTTACTCTGAAAAATCTGAAATTTAGATTTAACAGCCCATAACACCTGACCCTACTTCCCATGCAAATTATCTTCTTTTGTGGGTATTCCTTTCTCAGTTACAGCTTCTTGACCTCAACATTTCCTTTTGTACCCATAGCGCTGTGTTGTTTTCTAACAGTGGAATGATTGACAGAAGCACCTGAAGATTTTTCAGATTTGAGGCAGAAAGCTTTAATAACACTGCTTTTTTCATGGTGACGGTTCACGTTTATTCAATTACCTTTAAATACTTGCAAGTAAATGATCTTATGTAGCACCTATCTTCTAGCATGCATTCAGATTATCTTATATTGTTTAGATGTACATTTGTGAAGCAGCCATGGTGTGTGTTGGGTAGAAGACTGCTTATCTGAATGCTGTCTCTCTGAAGGGCAATAATGTCAGTGACACCTTTGGGGAGAGGTTTTGTAGGGAGAACGCAGCTGTAATTTTGCTTTAATGACTGAAATGATGAAAAAAAAAGTATGATTTGCTGTGTGTAATATTGTAGCCAGCAGTATGGGCAAATGACAGATTATTTCATTTGTGGGTTGTATATTTTATGTGTAATGTTCTGTTAAATATATGCTGCAAATAGTCTCTGACTTTTCTGGTCCACTAGCAAGTTAATGTCTCCCCTTATTATTATGCTCTATTGCAATTTTTAAAAGATCCTTACCAAGTAAGTCAGTTATGGTTTATACATGATGTAGTTTATATCACCTATTCCACAGAAGTGAAATCTGAGATTGGATCCACCCTCAAAATATGTCATGCCCATACATTAAATAGCTCCCACATTTCTCTAGACTAACTACTGTAACGATATACCTTGGTCTTTGCAAGCCTTTCTATATTCTCGGTGGGGTCTGAGCCCATAGAGAGGAAGCAGATCATTGGTGTCCTCTTGTCATTCTCTGTACACATAGCATCCATGTCCAGTATCACACCTTCGGCATATCTCTGCCCTACAGACTCTGCGATGTACCGCCGTGCCTGTCATAAGATCACAGTGAACAAATGCTGAAGAGTTAGCACCACAACTTCAGGACATACATATATATATATATATATATGCACAGTAGTGTGTGGAGGTGTGTGGAACATGAGAAATACCATGCATCTCCTCAGTATATTTGTTCCAGTAAAAACACCATATAATATTAGAATAAACACAAATAACAACAACACAATAAAGTACTTGATATCTATGAGCTATGTACAAGTTTCGTTTCCAAGCTCTTCCCAATGCCCCCAGTCTTTGCACTGACGTATTTACATTCTTCACCCACACAACTGATTTCCTTCAGTGAAAGTCAGAATGTAGTGAGTGACCATCCTGACTGTTGCACCCCAAAAGTGATTATCTTTAAATGCGTACCATCTCATGATGCACACTCAATTAAGTGGTTTACTATCACAATCTTGGTGACTCCACACTACTAACATTTTTTGCGCTCTGTCTCATTTGGCACACTAACTAAATAACAAGCTCCTCGTGGATGGCACAAAATTGTGCCAAGTATGAAGTGGCTATGGCTGGATGTGGGAGCCCCTGACCTAGCTTCACAGAAAGTAGAGTGATGTGAGATGGTCAAGGGATTTCAAAGTTAATGAATATACAATATGAGGTAAATTTTTTTTAACCATGGCAACTCAAAGAATTATTTAAATGGCAAAAAGGTTTTTTTTGCATAGTTCTTTTACAGGTTGGAGAACTTCTTATATATGATCCATTGCTGGTGAAGTATGAAAATGCTGGTGGATTAATTATTACATATTTATTAATTACACATATGTTAGAGATAATCATTTAATAGGTAATTCCCAAATACAACAAATCATAAAACTAATTCAATATAAAATAGCTTATTATAATTTTATTGAAAGGTAAACCGCTAGTGTGGCATTTCAACAACCTAAAAAAAACCTACCAAGAGTGAGCAAGCACTTTGAAGCTGTTAGACTGTACAGTGCAACGGCGCTCACTCTCAATTTAGCACTGCCTCAGAAATAACATGCTGACTGAATGATGGAGACTAAACAGGTGTGTCAGGGCAAACTGTAGTTATGCAGTACACAGACAAGTATTCAAAGAGCCATGGAGACATTATGGACATACAGTGCCCTCTGGCACCCTTGGGAAACATGAGCAAAACGGACTTTATCGTTTATCCTTATTATATATCTCTTGTTCAAAATATTATTTACTATTGGGCCAATAATTGAGATATTTGAAGCAACTCAGGGTTTTAAGAATCTGCCAGGAATAGGACAAGTCTATACTGATCCATCACACGGTGAGGAGGATGGTCCGAGTGGTCAGGAATCTCGAAGGATCCCAGCTGGGAAACTGCAGATATTAGTCAGGCCTCGAAGTCAGAATGTCTCCCAGGACACCACCAACATAACCACAAGTTGTTTGGGAGGGTCACCAGAGGAAAGCCACTTCTGACAAAGACCAACAGACTCAAGCCCCTACTGTGTGCCAGACGTTACTGAAATCTTCAATGTTCTATGGTCAGATGAGACCAAAATAGAGCTTTTTGTGGAAAAATATTTGGCATAGATGCAAATACAGTCATGCAAAAAGTCAAAAAGTACATCACTGCCACCGTGAAGTATGGTGGTGGGTCTTTGATGTTGTTGGACTCTTTCTTCCAAAGGCCCTGGCAACTTGTTCAGATACATAGTATAATGACCTCCAAAAATTACCAGCAGACATTAAATCAAAACCTGACTGCCTCAGCCAGGAAGCTGCCAGTTGTTATTACTGAAATTTGTGATGAACTGCTGGTTGAACATCATTGGTTGCTGCTAATAGACTTTCTTAAACTAGTTAAAACCTTATGTTTCTGTAACTAGATATAATCTGCCCTCTGCCCTCATTAGAGTATACTGAGCAAGCATTGGTCAAGCATTTAAGCAATCAGAGAGCAACTGAGGAAGAAAACTTAGAAAGAAACTGAAACAAAGTAAGGAATGCTACCTACATGTCTGTTACAAGCTTAAAACATCTTTCTTCAAACTGGAGCTGACATCAAAATCCAACATGACCTAACCTCACTAGCTTGGTGCAAATAACATATGGAAGGGGAACCTCTGGGGCACTAGTTGAAAAATAATAAGCCAATTTCCTTATTATTTCCAATTTTCCAAGTTTAAAATATTAACAAAAATACAACACAACGATGTAATGACATTGTTTGGTGTTTGGTTTTATACCTGTACTTGAGAGGGTGATACATACACATTAAACAGTCACACTGAAATGACATTAGCATAAGTAATTAGTGTAGCCTATAAATAGGATCCTCTGTCAAAGATGTTTCTGTCACGCAAGTTCAGGTTTCTTGATAGATCAGTTCCAAATATTGGTCTATAGTTATGTATTCCTACAATCCTTTATTATACTATCATTTAATGAACATTGACTGTTCGCACTTTACTTGGTCCAGAAACTATTTAAAACCCTAATAGGATGCAGGTTTACGGTAAATAATGCTGTTATAATGAAAAATTGCATAATAACAAATCTCTCTTTTAATACAACCAAGCACATTGTAAATGATTTATTTTACAAATAATAATAAAAGATGCATAAGATCAAAAGGGAAATTATTAGAATATTAGAGTAGAGTATTTTATTGATTTGGTAAAACCCATATCCTATCACTGACTGTAATTTCAGTCTAGCCCCCTGTTATCTCACACAATAGAGCAAACCATTTTTTGCAAACTTAAACAGATGGAGAGTTATTTCTGTTTTTCAGTATTTCGGCTACTACCCGCTACTCTTTCTAGGTGTTATTCACCAAACATCTGAAACTAACATTTGCAAATGAGAATACAGTGTAAATGACATGTGGCGTTACCGGGCTCAAAGTGGTCTAGAGCTACACGTCACTGGCATTAAGCTAAAGTAAAAGTTCTCTTAGTGCTGCTTTTTACCCCACCTGTGCAATAGTGCGATCAGGACACCAGCTCCGGATCAGCAGTAGTTTGTGAAAGGCATCCAACAGGCTGTCATAGCCATCAGGAAGTGGTGCCTCCTCTGGAGCTGCTTCATCAAACCAGCACCGCCAGGCCCGGTCATTGTGTGCCACCTGTGCCAGGAGTCTTGTGAAGGGGTGTAGACTGGACAAGTGCACCAAGTTTAGCCAGGTCATGTCCAGGATCCAACGCTTTGGTTTGGGCTCCACTGAGTTCAGGTCAAGAGAAGCTCCTCCTGCCAAGAAAAGTGTAAAACTTGATTCAGTTAACACACTGTGATGATAAGCTAGAAGGCCTGAAGTGATGATCAAAAAAAGTGTTGTGGATGGTTCAAGAAGCATGAGGCGTTCATTCAAAAGTGCTTGTTTAAACAAAACTATGTCTGTCTATCTTTGTTGCATACAGACAAAGGAGAGTTGTGTTGCAATGCGGCATGCCAAGTGTAATTTGTACGTTTAATCTTTCCTTTTCTCAAGTTTGCAGCGTTATTGTCGCTATTCAACAATCCTTCACACCGTTTTACCTCAATACCCTTTGAATAACGAATAAGAGAAAAACATTGGACAACAACTTCATATGCACAGAGTGCATGCCAAGACCATTACCGATCATTATGAGCATCATAATCACTGCTGCAGTGATATTTCATGAAAAAAGAAGAATATTATCACACAAACAATAGAGTAACAATAGGTTTGTTGATGTATGTTTATTATATAAATATTATTAAATTATATTTAAATATGCCCCCCAACAATAAACGGCAAAATGTTCTGTAAATTTAAATCTTAACAGCCACAAATGGTGTCACAGAACACATCTTTCAACACTGCCCTTCACAGTCATTTCATACGGACTCAAATAGGTATTAGGATACGTATCTAGAAATATGTATCTATGTATACAGTACACATGTATCTGTGTACCTGTATCTGTATCTATCAGAACAAAACCTTGTATCACAATCTCTCTTATCTTGAAGTTTTCAGGTCCTGACAATTTGTTTCTGACATAATTCTCTGTAAATTTCATGGATGGATAGAAGGAAAGATATAGCTTAAAAATCCTTGGGGGGGGGTCTGATTATATCGACGTACTCATTATTATGCTGTGCACTAGGAAATGAAGAGCAAAGCAGATACAACATGCTTCATGACAAACAACATCCTTCATGTGCTCACTCTATAAATTAGCAAACATGACTCATGAAGATGAAGCTTTTTGTAATTATAAACAAAATGTGTGTGTGTGTGTGTGTGTGTGTGTGTGTGTGTGTGTGTGTGTGTGTGTATATATATATATATACACACACACACACACACACACACACACACACACACACATCATATAATCATATGGTTCTAAATTCTAATTCTATATTCAAAACAATCCCCTGATTGTGTATTGGTGTAGTGTATTTGCTGTGGGTGTATCGATTGCTGGCCAGCGCCACAACACCCATAACACATAACTGTAAACATGTTAAACTGTTATACATTGTGGAGAAGTATCAAAGGTATTATAGAGTAATGTGTACTACAAAAACAATTACAGGTGTGACTGGGTTTGAAGGGTTTTTCCTGCCAAACAATGCATAATATACCTTTGATGAGAGCCTGGAACTCGCTGTGGGAAATTTTTTTAGCTTGAAGGTCTATCTTCAGGGCTAGCAGAAGCGTGAAGAGGAATTTGTGATCTTCATACAGGCCTCGGACTGTATAGCGAAATACCTCATAGGTGAGGAACTCCATAATGTAGCCCAGCCTTTTGGAGGTGATCTGAGACTTTGGTGACTTCTCCAGAGAACTGTCAAAAATGCCAAGGAACTGCCGTAGTGAGGTCTGGTACATGACATTGACCAAGCTCATTTCAACAATTAGGAAGTACAGGATGCTCCCTCTCGTGGCTACTGGACGGTACTCCTCACGGGCATGGTTGATCTTGATTTCAGTTTCTGCAGCCACCAATAACTTCTCTCGCACCTGTTAAGGAGTTTCAAATTGTTAATATAAAACATAACATTGAGAACTTTTTTAGAGCGGCGGACGACTTTTACAGTAAAAGACGAAAGTCTTCCCTTAGTATAGAAGGTCACTTTTATACAGTAAAATGTTGCTGCAGTCTGAAATCTATGCTATATAAGTTTAATTTGATATCTCAGTATTACATATTCAGTGATATTAGTTTGTTTAAGACTCATTTTTACGGATTAGTTCAGGCTGAACATGTTTTAATTCTGATCTCTAACAAATATAAAGTGCCTTGTGAAAGTATTCCAACCCCATGGAAGCTATTCACATTTTTTAGGTTACAAATGATATTTTTTTCCCATTATTATGTTTATTGTTCATCATGTCTAATGACAGTGAAGATATATATATATACACACACACTATCTACTTACCCAAATATTACACATATTTATTTTCTATTTTTAAGGCAATACAAGATTGATTTTGGGATATCTTTTTATTTTCTGTTTTTTAAGTCGTTCCTGGTTGGTTCTTGTATATGTAGCATGTTTTGGATTATTGTCATACTGCAGTAAGGCCTGGGAGATGTAAGGCCTGGGAGATGTAAGGGTGATGTAATTGGATATGCCTACATTGTACCAACAAGCATTTGTCATATTATTAGGTGCATTTGTGGGTTTAAGAATGGTTGAGTGTAGCCCACAACAGTTGCTGTGTGACTCTGTACCTTATACACCTGTGAAAAGGGACCACCAAATGACTACAGCTGGGATAGATTTATTGATTGCAGTAGGTAAAGCCAGCATCACTATGTATTGTAGATAGGACTATCATAATTATCGTAATCTTCAACTTTTCTATCATTGGCATTGGCTATCCAATTACATCACCCTACCTCCCAGGCCTAATTGCAGTATGACAATAATCTAAAACATTAGACATATTAATTACTAAAATATTACTGAAAAGTGGTGCATAAATATTCAAGCAGGCAGTGTGGACGATAGGACAGCAGATCAACATACCTCTTCTGCAGTAGTTTTGGTGACTCTGAGCACCTCTATAAGAGACTCATCCTCCACAAGTGAGCCCTGTGTGCTGGTCAGTCTGTATAGCAGGTTATCCTCCAGCTCTTGCGTCTTCCGCTTGTTGGATGTGACCTCTGCCAACATTTTCACTCTCTCTGATTCCATTTCCTTAGGAAGAAGTAAAATAAAGGAATTAAATTCTGGACCTAGCATTTTGCATATGTATTAGCTGCATGTGTCACTCATGGAAGACCAGTAGAAAGCTATTTACTAGGTCAGCACACGTTCTCTTAACCCTATAGATTGTTCAACTCCATCTCAGACTCACTTGTTTTTCTGTGAGGATGACGCGGCCAAGCAGCTGATCCTCTAGACCTCTCATTGTGACAGTAAAGTCTACAATTGCGGTCTTTGCGCTGATCTCTGGGCTGTAGGCTGGGTTGGCCAGTTTTGTGGTGATGTAGAGGGTGAAATCCTTCATTACATCCGCCTCTTTATCTCCTACTTTAACCTATATTTGGGAAAATACATAATCTTGCATGAACCGATAATAATGCAGATATTACAACAATTATAGAACAAATCGATTACACATAGATTGTCTTTGAATGACAATATGTCTGTCCCATAATAATTAGGACTTGTTTAGGTCAGTCACTGAGTTAGTGTACAATCAGATGGTATACTTTATATGTTGAGCCAGTTTTGATGAAGTTCTTCTCCAGAATGTTATCGAGAACAGGATCCAACTCTTCCCCAACATCTTCAATGAGTAGTGGCTTCCCAAGAGATAAGCAATCTTCAAGGTGCGTCCGGAAATATTTGTGGTTTAAAGATGTCACCTAGTAACAAAAAAAGGCAGAAATGTTTTTTTGTATTTAATAAGACAATCCTTAATTGTGCCACCACAATACATTCCAATCATACATCATTCCAATCATAAAACACCTCAAAATACTGAATACTGTGTCGCTATAAGTTTCTAAATATTAGTTCTTTTAGATTGCGATATTTGTGTCCATTTGTGTTAGGAGACTGTCCTACAAACGTGATCATGAAGCCATCGTGAAAACTACATTTTTACGTTTATTCTTCCACTGTAAGACAACTTAATGCTAAGGGTCGGAAACAAAGTGCAGCCATTACTGAGAAGAGTAAATAGGCATACACGTTGCACTAGAACACCAATACTGGACTTCTGTGAGGTAAAGTTTTCCAGATTACTGAGTCAACATTTGACAACTTTAGTATTAACAAAGGCAGTATGCATGCTAGTGAAGCACTGAAGGAGTCTTCGAACCACGACAACAACCACTACTCAAGCATGATGGAGGGTAGTTAAAGGATTTATAACCTTAAGTTGGTGAAATGTTTGGGTTTTTTTTTTCCATGTAGTAAATTTATACACCATGTAATACCCTCTGTAATATGATTGGAGAGAAGTGAAACAAAGAAGCTGCTGGTTTTCTCAGAACAATGGACTGCCAGATGTCAACATGAATACCTCTGATGTATGCTTGGGACTCTGTGGTCGGTAGATTTATAGAAAGTCTAAAAGCTAGTGTCCTAAAAGGAATAGAAGTTGTAATAAAAGCCAAGAGTGCTCACAACAAACATTGAAATGACTGAAATTAGCATTTTTTTAAGGCTTTATGTCATTTTCTGCCATGTTCTGTTAAATATTTTTTTTTCTAAATGTTTGCTAAGAATTAATAACTTGTATCTATTGGCCATTTTGGAATTTAAATTAATGAAAGTGTGGACTAAATAAGTGCCAAGTCTTGTTTTTTCAGTAAAGAATTTTAGTTTTATCTTTATAAGAAGCCTGAGTGCCAAAGGTGTGCACTTAATATAGGTCTTTCTAGCCAACGGGTGGAACACATTCATGTCATCTTTGGATTTAATACTACTTAAACACTGAAAGTTGAAGACACACATGTGACTTATACTTTACATTGTATGTTTACATTGTAATTTTCTATGAATCTATAAATACTTAAAGCCTAATATTACTGGACGAGTGTGTTAGCAGGTGCCCATCTGTCAAACTGGGTGTTTTAACAAATTTGTGCTTAAATTGGATATGACTACATGCAATGTGTGACTGCACAGGTGCATTTGTGCATTCTCTAGCAATTTAAAAAGGCATTACATGTTTATTAAACTGGCTCTGACTCTCACAGAGAGAAAATTATGAGCCATGGCATTTTTAATTACACTTTTTAGGCATAGCAAACTGCTATGCATTTTAACATATCTCAAATTTAATACAGTCTTACACTCTTTTCTCAACTGGTAGTTATTCTATGAATAAAATGGTGTTTGCAAAAGTTACCTTCCCTCTTTTTAAATGTATCTTTAAAAAACGTGTTTAGTAAATAGAACAACGTTTAAATTTCTTACAAGCTGTGCTGCCTAGACTTCCATTTAATGAAATATCTAATATCCAAAACTTTATAAAATAAACAAATAAATAAAAAAACAAACAGGTAAAAACAATTGTTGTAATTAGTAATCTATTTATTGGAGACTTGTGTGTACACATATATTGCTTTCAGTACCTGTAGTTCATTATTGGCTTCACGGTTCTTTATCCAGGTCTTTCCTTGACCCTGAGGGTCAATGAGAAGTGGATAGCGGGAAGCCTCAGTGACAATAATGCCGTTCTGAATGGATAAGTCATCATTGGGAAGCCCCTGAAGGTTCCATTCACCTAATGTGGCATTGTCCACCAACATACTGATGAGGTTGAGGTTCTAAAAGGGAACATAGCAGCATAAACTGTTATTCAAAAACTAATGCTATGCAGGTGTAACCAATGGATCGCCACTTCATCCTTTTCTCAAATAATGAATGAATGTATTACTTCAATAACATCATATTATTTTAAAAGATAATCAGGACATACATGACTGTATGGAATATGATTGGCACTCATTTCTTTCTTCCATTGCTGTAAAAGTTGATTACGGTACTCCTGGTTGAAAGGACCAGCATAGGACAGAAAGCCTGTAGCCAGCAGAACATCTCCTGGTAAATGCTTGATTTGCCTCTGGAACTCAGCACTGCTCTCTGTCCAGCGAATCTAGATGAAGAGACAGATTATGTTTATGCCTTAACAGCATCTGTAGGAACCCACAGTGCCTTGACATGTGCAGAATGTGGCTGGGCACTGTCTTGCAGAAACAGAAAAAAACTACATCCAGATGGCAGCCTATGTTGCTCCAAAATGCATATGTACCCCTTAAAAGGTACTGTAACGGTCACTTTAAGTGCTTGGGATTAGATGCATGCGCTCCAGAGAGTATAGAGAGAGAAAGAGTAGAGGCATGAACAGGTATGCCTGCAAGGTGGTCGCTCCAGGTTGTTCGTTCTGCCAGACTGCTGCCATCCTGGATTGTGATGAATGAAGTGTGGGTGACTTCTCATTCACTCTCCCCCTTTAAAGTGCATCTGATTCTTGAATGAATTTGGGTAATCTTTAATTAATTAATGAAGTCATTTATGACTTACTTTTACACAAATACAGGACATTCTTACATATCTATTGTCAGCTATCAAGACATGCATGAAACAAAGTTTGTTCAATGCTTTATTGAGCTTTACTACAGCAAAGATCTAAAAGCTTCACACAACTCAACATGTGATTCCTCATCAACCACTTACCAATTCAAGCATGAAGAAATACAGTTCTACAGATGTATAGCATCTGTAGAACTATAGCGCTTCCTCCATACCCACTTCTCCTTGGTGGAAACTGGATATGGCCAAGCTTACCTTTTCGCCACCAAGTCCATCAATGAGTGCCATAGCATTGGACATTTTCTTGCGGCAGCCTTCCGCGTCTTCCAACAGTGACTGCTTCTCTGTCACTGCGCCATCATAAAGTGCCTGTGGTGCACAGCAAATCACAAGAACAGGTTGCAATGTTCTTAATTTTCTTCTAATATTAATATTGTTGCTATTCATTTTTATGTATGTTCATTATTTTATTATTTTAAGTTTATTACATTTATTTTGAACTCAAACTGGAAACTCTGAAGTTTCTCTATTGTAATGATATTCAGGAAAAATATACATTATGGGGCAGAGGTGCTAATTGCCAAGATCTGGGCTGGTGGTAATGGGCAGGTTGGTGGTGAATCTATTAAGAAACTCCATGCAAATGAACACAGATGGAATTAACATATAACCAGCATGATTTGATCAATAATGTAGTTCATGATCTGTCCTCTCTCCTACGGGATGGCCACCAGAACATTACAGATTGCTTAACTGCACAGACTGCACTTCTTGCACTTATATCCTGGTGATTCAGTGTAACACTTCTATATAAGGACCAGTATTATTGTTATACTGCATTATGTACACTATATGTATGATACATGTATACTTAATAAGGATAATTGAATCTTTAATTGGCTGCTATTGCACAGTTCTGTCATTCATTTGCACTAATACTGCATACTGAACAAATGTTCTGCTCCTATACCTTTCAGACTACAGAATACATACATTGTACATTTCTTCATTACATTACTTCATTTATATACATACATATCTAGTTTTCTACCCTCTCGTCTTTTCTACATTATTTAGTACTAAGTATTTATACTGTAATTGTTGGTACTTGTAGTCTAGGAGCTAGTGCAGAGTAAGTATTTCATTGTACAGTGCAACTGCTTGTTTCTCTGTGCATTTGACAATAAATGCTTGAATCTTGAATCTTTGGTATATTACTCTGTGTGTAAATTGCTTTACTGGGTTCACTTTTTATGATTTAGATTCAGATCTGATCACATTTTAGGTCATATTTTAGATGTGCAGAAATCCAAGTATTCAATTCAGAGAATCCAAAGAGTTCACAAACGTCTTAGCACTACTATACATGGAAAAACACTTACTATACACTTACTATACACTAAAACAACAAATCTGTCAGTCACATGTCATCTGTAAATAGTAAACACACCTGTGCCTCATCCAGCTCTTTCTGCTTGGCATCCAGCTGTTCCTGAGCTTTTGACAGCTCATCCTGAGCCACAGCTAGTCGGGCCTCCTGCAGCTTTAAGTTAGCCTGGGATACACGGTTCAGGATCAAAATGAGCTGGCATGACAGGGCTAAACTATTATTAAAACTCATTTTAAAACTAAAAGCAATTACAGTAACAATGCTTTCAAATAAAGGTAAAAAAGACTGTCACCTTAAGTGGCAAGACTTCTTTATTGATGCCAAAGAAGTCTACCATAGCCTCAGTCCAGGAGCAGAGACCAGCCACATTGCCACAAATCCGCTTGGCTGCTTCTAAATTATAATCCTCCATGCTCAGATAAGGCGAAAGGAGTTCA
The DNA here is from genome assembly GCA_034552555.1 of Semaprochilodus insignis. Taxonomy (NCBI): domain Eukaryota; kingdom Metazoa; phylum Chordata; class Actinopteri; order Characiformes; family Prochilodontidae; genus Semaprochilodus; species Semaprochilodus insignis. The sequence continues at coordinate 12,317,399 of CM067479.1, read as the reverse complement.
ACTACCTCTTCAGTGATGGTGTCCTTTATAGTGAAAGAATACAGATACCAAATTTAACTGGATTATTACCTGGAAACGTCTAGCAGAAATACTTCCATGACATAAACAAACAAAATAACAACACAATTCTCCATTATTCCAATTGCACGACAATGACTTGGCCCCAGCACCGAGGACATGTTTACTTATTTATCAGTGTCACAGGTAGTGATGGGCATTATGGAAAAGCATGATTCTGCAAGGCTTTATTACATCACACTGTTATGAACATAGTAACAAATGTATTTGTACATTTAGATTTGTACATTTACATGTACAAATGGCTTTATTTCAGGATACTACAGAATACTCTTAAATGAAAACACATACAGTATGTAAGCATGGGCTTTCAGAGTACAATTGCAAGCATTTGACCAGCAGATGTCGCTGTCACGCAAAACTTAGAGGGATTAGAACTATTGAGGGTTTTTTTTTTTTAGCTTTTTAGCATGTATTACTCATCTAATAAGTCACTTGAGTAAATTATGTTCTAAAATGTAACACTGAGGTAAAGACAGTAACACTATAGGACTGTAATAAGATATTCAGCTTCAGAATTGAGAACTGTTGTTCTGTTGTTTGGTAATATATTGCCCAGTTTTATTCAGCTCTTTAAAAAAAAAAGAAAGGAAACAAGCAAAACAGTAAAATGACTCTTTTTATTTACAAAAGACACAAATATTGCTAAATGATGAAATGAGGAAAAAGCAATTCATGCAAATTTTCACTGGCAGCCAATGAAGTACAGATAACATGGGGCTAATGTGGTCAAATTTTATGTTTCACAAAATTAATTCTTACTATATCATTTATGATTCATAGTGGAAAAAACTGTTTTATCATATCATAGCAGATTAAGTTGAAGAAAAGAGAGGCTTAAAGGTCACAAAAAAACCCTCCAAAAGATACTTGAAATCGCTTGTTATTACATTATGATTTCATATGAAATAACCATGTAGAGTGGTTTTCTGTGCAAACTGACCTTGTTGAAGTTGAGCAGCATGCTGAGAAAACCTGAGTTGTTCATGAGTTTAAGGGCTTCATTCCAAGAGGGTCTCACACAGGGCCTCTCAGGATCAATGCTGACGGTATCAACCCGGCGCTGGAACAGCAGCAGGACACAGTCCATGATGCGCATGATCAGATGCGGCGGCTTCCCCAACTTGCGCACTGTTGCAATGTCTGCAGGCTTTATTGTCTGACGGAAAAGAGAGCAGAACACAGTTAAGTCACTGAATGGACTTAACAGAGAGGAACACTGGAGAATAACTGAGGCGAGGTACTGATGTGTTTAGTAGGTCATCAGGTCGAACTGTCAACTGAGGGAACGCTGGTGTGTCTCTGGTCTTTGGTTGTGTGTTTTCACTATCGATGGTCAGTTTAAATGAACTAAATAACATACTGGAAAACAAGAATGGTGAAAAACTAGAGGTTCTGAATTGCATAAGACACATTTTATGGAATTAAATAAATAATAAAATAATCATATGGAATTGTTCAAGTAAGGAATTCACTTTTTAGAGTACATGATAGCAGTGATTCTGTCACTCATTGACCATTTTATCAGGTACAGCTAATTCAGAAGCACACAATTACTAACTACTGCTCATCTGTAGCTGTGCAGTTTATCAGCCCCCTGTACCTTGTATATGATTGGAAACAAATAACTACAAGAACAAAGCTGACTAAAAATTATATTACCCCGCCTCTCTATGTAAAACTAATTCCGTCTGCATTGACATTGAATACACTATATTGCCAAAGTATTCACTCACCCATTCAAATCATTGAATTCAGGTGTTCAAATAAGAACAGGTGTTCTGTAATTATAATAATTACAGGAGCTCAGTGAATTCACTGCGCTCAGGGTGGTACCGTGGATAGGATGCCACCTGTCCAACAAGTCCAGTTGTGAAATTTCCTCGCTACTAAATATTCCACAGTCAACTGTCAGCGGTATTATAACAAAGTGGAAGTGACTGGGCATGACAGCGACTTGAAGTGGTAGTCCACGTAAAATGACAGAGCAGGGTCAGTGGATGCTGAGGTGCACAGTACACAGAATCAATCAATCACTAGAGTCAATCACTACACTACCTCCAAATTTAATTTGGCCTTTAGATTAACTGAACAACAGTATCTAGAGAGCTTGGGTTTCCATGGCTTAGAAGCTGCATCCAAGCCGTACTTCACCAAGAGCAATGCAAAGTGTCGAATGCAGTGGTATAAAGCACGCCACCACTGGACGAATCACGCTATTTCGGTACTTGTCTGACTGCACTGTGCCAAGTGTAAAGTTTGGTGGAGGGGGGATTATGGTGTGGGGTTGTTTTTCAGGAGTTTGGCTCGGCCCCTTAGTTCCAGTGAAAGGAATTATTAATGCTTCAGCAGACCAAGAGATTTTGGACAATTTCATGCTCCCAACTTTGTGGGAACAGTTTGGGGATGGCCCCTTCCTCTTCCAACATGACTGAGCACCAGTGCATGAAGCAAGGTCAATAAAGACATGGATGAGCGAGTTTGGTGTGGAAGAACTTGACTGGCCTACACAGAGTTAGGATTCGAGTGGAGACTGTGAGCCAGGCCTTCTTGTCCAACATCAGTGCCTGACCTCACAAATGTGCTTCTGGAAGAATGGTCACAAATTCCCATAAACACAAAAGCAAAAACTCCTAAACCTTGTGGAAAGCCTTCCCAGAAGAGTTAAAGCTGTCATAGCTGCAAAGGGTGGCCCGACATCATATTAATCCCTATGGATTAAGAATGGGTTGTCACTCAAGTTCATATGCATGTGAAGGCAGACGAGCAAATACTTTTGGCAATATAGTGTATGTGCTTGATAAATGAATCCTCCTGATTCAGGAAAATATGTGTATCATTTTGATCTTAATATAACTGATGTTATAACAACCTCCCTATGCCCAAAATCTTAATAATGTATTACATGGGAAAGCACAAGACTGGTCTCTGATCAGCATCTGAAAAAGAAATCCTGCACACTCACCTGCAAGGCAGCCTCCGCAGCAGCTAGTGCAGGTTTTGCTGCTTCCAATTTGGACTCTGCAGCTTTCTTATCCTCCTCAATTTCATCCACAATGGCCTGGGCCTTGTCTTTCACTTTCTGTACCTGTGTCTTGACCTTTTCAGCTGCCTGGGCTTTGACCGTGACCTCTTGCAGGACTGCATCTGCTTTATGAGATGCCACCTCAAGCTCCTGCTCTTTTACTGCCAAGGCCTTTGAGAGCTGGTTTACGGCCTGCTCTGCTTCCTTTAGTCTGTCAAGACCTGTAGAAGACATTTATGCAAAGCTATAACCATGCAATACAGGTGTTGGTAATATATACTGTATAGAAATGCTAAACACAATTATGATTATGATTAAATGTGAAATGATATTTAAAAATATTATAACACATATAATGAATATTTGGCTGAAAAAAGCTTTTGGCTGATACATACCTGTGTTCATGCGCTCTGCCAGCGTTCCCACGTTTGCAATTTTTTCAGAGTAAATGGTCTGGTATCCTTTAATAAAAGACAAGTATGATTTCGGTGTCACATATGTCTGTCGCCTAAAGCGCTGGAAGTACTCCGTGCATATCTGTGCCACCAGATCTTGAAATGTCCCCATTGTCCCAATCACACTTTGCTTAACTTCGTCAGAGCACTGGAATGAATAGCTAGCCAGGAAGTGCTGAGCCACAGCCACCAGGGCATCCTTGGGCCATCGTTGGAACCAGTCCACAGTGCAGCCAGAGATCAGGCCTGGGAACTTTACAGCACGTGAACGAAGTTTCTCTCCTACTGGTGAGAAACAGAGCACCACGTGGAGGTTACTGCGCACTCTAGATAAAAAGTAGTTGTACAAGTTGTCAATGGTTGGAGGCCAGCGAGGATATTGACGCTTCATGGAGGGGATCAGGTCCTGAGTGATTTCAGCTACCTCGTCTCGGCTAAACAGGTTGGAGACCTCACCAGAAGCCACCACATTGGTCATGTACTCCAGAAAGGACTCATCCTTAATGTCATTGTCAGTGAAGATGAAGGTGACACCCTTGCCCTCCAGGCCTGCTATGCGGTATAGGGTCTTCAGGTCTTCCATGAGATTACTCGCATTGTAGGTTCTTTAAGTAAGGAGGAGCATTCATCATTAGTCACATAATTTAGCACATTTAATACATATGCAATATAAATACTATAATCAAAAGTGATGCGTTTACAGTACCAGTCAAAAGCTTAAACTAGTTTAAAAATCCAACTAAATGGATGTTTTGGTTATCTCTTGGTTATATGAGATGTCTACTCCATATTCTTTTGATGTATCACAGTGTGTATACATATATATATATATATATATATATATATATATATATATATAAATATAATTGTAACATGGACGAGACAAGGAGGCAGATAACAAGTAAGAAACAAAAATAAGAAACAAAGCTCTACTAAGTCCACAGAACAGGGATGCAAAATAACTAACTTGGAGACAAAACACCAAGCTAGCACAAAGGCAACAACAGAGAGTATAAGTACACAATGGCTAACCAAGAACACCTGGGAAGGGGCGGAGCTACAAACTAGGGACAGGTGAGGGGGCATGACAAGAAGGCAGAGACAGGAGGAGCTTTACACCAAAACAAACAGAAGCACATTGCACAGGAAAACAAAAGGAAAGGTAAAAAGAGACAGAAACAGAAAACCAGAGCAAAACAGGATGTGACAATTATATATATTATACCTCTAATACACTGTTTATTTTGTTGCACAAAAAATTGTTATCTTTTTTTTATTGCTCTTTTTTATCTGGTTACCCTTTCAATTGTGTGAAAATTCATGATGGACAGACCAACAGAATTGGTCTAAAATTGCTTAGAAAAATCAAGGTTATATCAACCTCCAGTTCCAAGAAAGCTGTTTTATCCTCCTGTAAAGTTCCATTTTGGAGGTTTTTAAGGTGGACTGCATAATTCCATCAGTGTTATTTCATAGTTTGATGTCTTTTATTCTAAAGTAAAGCATTCAGCTACAAATAAGGAAACGTTCTATGAGTGTCCAAACATTTGACTGGTATTGTATCTCACATTCTGAACTCAACATCTTTATTCGAAAAGTGTCTAACAAAGTCTAAAGTGCACTATCCTGGAGAAAACAAAATGCAAATGTCGGCATAAAATGGCTTATGAAAGTGCAATTAGAGAGTTCGTACCGTGTGAGAACAATCTGGAAGCTCTGGTACCCAGCGATAAAAGACGCCAATCGTGTGAGGCTCTGCTTTCCTGATCCTCCCACTCCTACTAAGAGAGCATTGCCTTGGGGTGTGCGGATTATCCGTGATATCTTCACAAGGTGGATCATTGCATCCTGTTTGAAGAGCAGGAGAAGCAATTACAGTTGAAAAAGCTGTCTCCCACAGAACAACAAACACACAAAATGGCACATCGGGGGAAAAAGCCTCATACTTGCCAGAGGAACCCTTTGTTTGAACTGACCTTGAAGAAAACCAGATCCATGGCAGTGCCCCTCACTGACTCATTGTACTGTTGCAGAAAGAGGTCAAGGCGCTCTGACAGAGCTGAAAATGAGGGAACAGGCTCATAAATCTTTGGAACCAAAACCTCAGTGTCTTCAGGTTCATCTCCTGTCATCTCAGGAGCATCTCTAAGGAAATCCACAAAATACTCCTCCCATGAGGTGCTCTTCACTAGATCAGGCCCATGATCTTCTACAGTGACCTGAAGAGTTATTCCAGAAAGAGAGTCCATTATCAGTTCATTATTTAAATACTAAGCTCAAAAATCAGTGGCCTTGCGTGTTTAAGGGTATAGTAACTTCTGCAGATGGCAGTGCACGAGGATGATAGGGCTATAAATACCTGTGGGGTGAGAGGAGGTGGTACAGTGCAGTGAATGTCTCGTTCCATGTGTGGAAAATGGTTCCAAAGAAGATATTAATGATTGGCTGAAAGGAGTGATTGCATTTGGGCCATAATGTGAAGGAAGGAGCTGAATCTGCAGGTGTATGGAAGTGTACAGTACAGGCCTACCAGCAGCGGCTAAAATCCCAGTCTACAGGAAATTCTCCTCGGAATTGTGCCAGGGAACACATCCGCCAGATCTGGCCCAACTGTGCAATTCTTTGATGCAAGAGTGGCTGAACACTGATGTGGCCTACATCCTTGTACATGCCAAATCTAACAGCAACTGTTATGTGTGCCTGTGTAGGTATTACACGCTATAGGTATGTTTCTAAAAGCTTGGGATTCAGATTACACAATACTCACTCTTTCCAAAATGCCATCAAAGATCTCCCTGTCATTCTGATCGATGAAGCGGTCTGCAATGACTCGAGCACATTCATGCCGAAAGAGAGAAGTCAGCAGCTCTTGACCACTGCACACCTCCGCCCCTACGGTGAGAATCCCCTGCCATATCCTACTCAAGTCCCTTAAGTTAAATATATAATGGAACTTTGCAGGTGAGGGCAGCATCTAGGAAGACATGTTGTAACATGTTAACAGGTAACAGGTACTTATTTTCAGCTTAAACACTTGTTCAACTGTTATTTTTTATATTTATCATATTATATTTATCATATCATATTACATTTATATTATCATTAAATGATATTATATTAATATTGTCTGTTTTAGAAAATATGCACTTAGACCTAAACAATGCTGAGAAGTCTGTATATTAATACAAAGCATCTACAATATTGTCTGTATAACTTAAGCATTACCTTTGTTTTAACAGTCTGCCACACTCTTCGGATGGTGGGGACAAGAGCTTTAGCCAGGGAGCATACACTCTCTGTGAAGCCTCTTTCTGGGCAAAAGTATCCAGATGCCAGGGTGTGGAAGATCCTATCTATAGAAGAGTTAGACGGCAGAGTGCAGTTGAACACACAGAACTGGCGTTTGAGGCGCTGCGGGATGTCATTGCGGCCCCCACCAGGGTGGATCATAGCTGCTACCAGCTGAAGGTCCACTACGCTGATGAACTCGCCAGGACGCTCCAAACTGTAAAAGCCTCCCTGCTCCATCAGCTGACGAACTATTTCATTAGTGATCTGGTGAAGGTTAAAAACAACACAAGACCTCAATTGATGTCGTGAACATTGCAGTGGGAAGAGAGGCTTCTGAGCCTGTGTTCTTCTAAGGAGATCTGCATTCAGCCCCATACATAGAAAGAGGTTTCGGTTGTATTCTGAACAGTCACTTCTGAAGAATTTATTATTAAATGGTGTGTTAACCACTCATCAATGCCTAATCATTCATTTACTCGTTCCTTTGTAGTATTACTGATTAATGATCTTTATTGACTTTGTAGCAACCACTTTTAAAGAATTATTTGGCCCTATACCTAAAGTAGTCTTTAAGCAATTGGTGGTGAAAACGGGACACTAATCTATTTATTTACAGTGTCTTACAAATTTATGAAGATTATATGGTTTAAAAGTAAGTTCTCAAAGACAAAATTAGTTATTTATCTCGAGATATTGTGAAGAAGTCATCAAGCCAAAAAATCGTGCTAAAGACACAGCTGCCTCTCTGTTAGATAATTCCCCCCACATTTTCTAAATAATGACAATAATATCAATAGTAAAAAAATTGTTTTTAGAGAGGTTAAAAGAGATTTAGGTTCAATGTCTGTTGGGAATAGGTAGTTTGGTGCTCTAATCTTATTTAGCAAGTTCCAACTGCTCATCTAATTATGTATTACATCAATTCATTCATTTCAAAGTAGTCCATAGGGTTTACATAACATCACTCCATGTTTACTTGATGAAACAGTTTAGTGACAAAAAATCTAACAGATCAACAGATCAATTCTGTCTGGGACGATATTCATTTGGTCTGGCATAGTCTTTGGATTGCAAGTCTTTTTTGGACAAATGTAAATCAAATATTGTCTCGATTTCATAAACGTTGATAGTAATTTGTCCAGGTTAGCGTTCATTAGGTTATGCCTCTATTGTAACTCTCGACTTGCAGCAAAAAGTGGTTTTATGAGCAGCTTTAGCAGGATTCTGGAAATCAATTCTAAAAGGTTGGTCTGAGCCATTCTCATTTATCCTTATTTTTAGATTCTGACTTGGCTACAGCCGAATATACCACAAGCGAAGGCAGCAACAATCTCTAACTGGAGAAATGCTAATCTAGTGGGTGAGACAATGGGCGTTTTCAGAATAGCATACTGTGTGCACTGTATTGCATACCCCGTCAGTATATACTTTATACTGCATGCCACCCTTCATCAGTAGTATCCAGTATACACTAAATCTTTGTGCCCTACTACAAAGGAAGGTTGCGACTAGACTGCCAGCATCAGGGACTGAGCTAATCAGATCCATCTCAAGAACCACCCCATTTTTAGCACTCTAGCCATTTTTCAGCAAGTATATTTATATTTTGGACAAGAAATGGGCCTGTGTAACTTTATACAAGGACACCCATTTGCCACAACAGAGGATGCTGTTTTATAAACCAAGAATAAACTTCAAAAAATTTCGGTGTGGAATTACCTTTATGGCAGGGGTCTACAAGTCTCGATCATGAATCTACTTTCCTTTGTAATCTTTGGTAAGTGTGATACTATGTGGCCAATCAATTACATTAACTGTTCCCCTAACTTCCAACAAGAACAAAATCCAGAACTAAAAACTGTATGCAATGTCCAGATTTGAAGACCTGGACTCTTTGGTTTCCTAACCCAGCTGTTTTCTAAAAGGTCAGTCATTTTTATAACATTCATAGTTGGTAATATTTGCTAGTTTGACTGAATTATAAGCAGTACGAGGCAGAAAAGTGGACGCTGAGTGGATTGTCCAGCTGAGACCAACATTAAAGCCTCTTGTTTTTGCCATAGAGATGAACAGGGTCAACTCAAAGACTCAATCAACTTTTTTTTAGGAAACACACTTTTCTAGTTCTAGTTCATGTGTTTTACCATTGTTTGGAAACAAAATAGTTCCTCCCTATATAGCACAGTATTAATGAGTAGGTATCCATTTTGGGTCACAGCCCAGTGCACTGCTGAATCAAAAATCAGGAAGTGGGAGTCGAATCGGAACACCCTGACATTAGAAACAATCAGCCCTGAGTAAAAAGTGAGTAAGAGAGACACTTTGAGGCAATCCAACAATGTTTGAAGGAGCTACAGAGTTCAGTGACCAAGGGGAGTAAAGGGGTACTGATCCACAATATCACCCTCATGCTAAAAGTCAAAATGCCCGCAGTGCATCTTAACAAGGAAAATGCGAATTTACTCATCCACAGGATCAGCCCTCAAGAAAAACTTTATGTAAAATCCCTGCCAATATTCCGGCAGCCCACAAGCAAATGTATGTATGGGGAAAAATGCCTCAAATATCTCAAAATCTTGTTACTGCAGGCAAAAGTGGTTCTGCCAAAAGTGCATGCAGCATATTACAAATATTAAGTTATTTGTGTTATTTCAATTCTTTTAATCTCACCATGATATTTTAGTGTTACAGCACAAAAGTTCACTGTAAAACTACTTGGAAAATCATGTTTAATTAATTAATTTATTTTTTTAACAGAAAGTTCATCTCTCCCTAACAGCACAAAGTTATCAAGTGAAACACAGACATGTTTCGAGCGAGTCTTTAACCGCAGTGTGCTTCACCATGAGTTGGTCCTAATTTGGAGGTAGCATAGTTGTTCTTTATTTTGACCAAATGTAGCTTATGTTGTCAACTATCTCACCTGGTCTCCCCACTCGTTGATTACTGGCATGTTGATATCATCAATGAAAACGGTCATCTTTTTTCCTGCAGGAGGTCCATATGTTGTGCCCATGCGCTTGTCTATGTAGCTCTCAATGGTTTGCTGAAACATGCTTGGGAGGGTGGCCGAGGAAAAGTTCAGGCTTTTGCTCAGATGTGTCTCAGGGTCATACTTGCTGGTATAGCCCTGCAGAAAGAGCAATGCTGTTTATTTCTGAAAGAAAATGAAGTTCATTTCTTCTGGTCCTCAGTGCTGCAGAAATTAGCATTTTCCCTCTTTTAACAGTTTCAACAACAACAACAAAAAAAGAGTGTAGAGCACGTCATCCCACCAGAACTGGAGCGTGACGTAAGTGAACTAACTAGTGGTCCACTAGTTTCTGAACCTGGTACTTATGAAACTAGTCTAAGCACCACCACCACCAGGTTTCCCTTACTGCACATGTTAATCGCATATTAAATGTAATTATAACATATTCTTCTTCTTATTATTATTATTATTATTATTATTGTTATTATTATTGTACTATATATACACACACACTGTGTTGTGATCAAGACTACTACATCACATAAAGCCAAGTAAATTTAAACCAAACACACACATCCATTTTTATTAATTGAAAAAAAAAACATAGTAATGATGATTTCCCCTTAGGGGATGCTTGGATTTTGGAACCGTCAAATCTTGACAAAAAATGAATACCCAGTTAAACCACTATGGACACAAACAACTGCCTCAATAGGGATTAAACAGATTTCATTTAATCACACAGACAAAGGACTCTTTAATTCTGATTTAAAATGCACTCGTCTGGCCTTGAAAGCAATTCCTGAGAACAAGACCTAATCAAACTAATGTCAAGACTAATTTACACTTACTGTCCATTTTCTATATGCACATTTGCTATATGCTAATGCTAAAGAGTTAGCGGAACTGTAGAACATTTGTTAGACAGATGGTTTGATATTCATAGAATAATGCCATGATTTTTTTCACTAATTTGGTGACAATGTTTTCAATTTTATTTTTTCAATCTTGAAACAAAGCCAGATGAGATGACAAAAAGCATCTACAGCTGTTACATGACTAAGTTTTTCATAATAATAACATAAATATAACATAAATATGAGGGGAAGGTTTCTCATATTTATATGATGGTAAGCCATTATGATGAGATATAAGTCATAATTATAAGAAAGTTTCTCATCATTATGAGGTTCCAAGGGCTTCCTTAGCAAAGAGATGTGAATTACTCAGTGGTTGCATTTAAGTAGAACATACAAAAACAGCAAAGACTCCTGAAGGTATACCTTGATCATGACAGTCTTGCCAGTGCCCTGCTCTCCAATCAGCAGGACTGCTTTGCCTTGTTTCATGATGGTTTGCAAAAGGAAGTCTGTCCGTGTGTTATCCACATTGGGCACAAGAATAGAAGCATAATCAGGTACGGAGTCTTTAGGATAGTGATACTCAGGGACCTGTTAAAACATTAATTCAAAGTTTGGAATTAGGAAAAAAGATGGAAAAAATTAATACAGAATTACAGACCACAGCAGAGCAAGGAAAAGGGTTTAAGGTTTATTTGCAATACTACAAATAAAAGAACAGAAGTGCAGCAAGAGGGCATTATTTACATTAGCCATACAATGGCATATATGATGGTTGATCTTATTGCTACATGTTAATTTTTAATAGTTGTCTTGATGGGTATAGTTTATGAATCTTAGTAAAACACCACAACTTCAAACACAGGAGTGAAAAACAACATCCACATATATTCCATGTAAGTAGAATAAACATATGCCTACTATGCACTGCTCTCAGAACAAACTACTGTTTTAAAACTGTTTTAAATGAAAAAACGAATTTGTCTTTACCTTTGTTGACCACAGGTTCCATTCACCAGTCTCACTGACCATAAATTCAAAAATGGTCTGATCGTCTTGCGTGTTGGGCAGGTCCAGCAAAGCTGAATGATTTCTGAGGAACATTTCCATTTTAGAGCGATCTTCCAGTTCCAGCAGCGCACCCACAGACCACATCACAGCGAACACAAACAGGCGGCCAATATAAGCCGCTGTCAATTGTTTTTCCTCTCCTGCAGACAACAGGCCCTGTAAACCAACAGTCAAACATTTTACATAAACCAGAAGAAGAACAACAACAAAACCAAAAACGCCAGGAACAAATTTTAGGAGTAAAATCCTTCTTCAAACCTTGGAAACCCCAATGTAAAAAGCTCTGCTTGTGTTGGTTCATCTTACTAAACTACTGTTTTTTTTCATTGAATTTGTCTTGTTTCTATGCATTGCATTTTCTAATAGTATTACAAAACTACTATTAATTATTTTATTTAATTATACTATAAAATCCACTTTTTTTTTTTATTGCAAAATAGTGGTCAAAAAATCCTGGACACACCAGTTTTGCATCATGGTTCTGCAACATGGTAAATTATGAGACTAGGTTGAATGTATGACTGTTTATTAGGAGGAATAACATTGTCATGTGTGATTGAATGTGTGGAAAATCCTTTCTTGATTTAACTGAGGACCAAAGAAAGGAAGTAATACTTCCAAATAATTTACCCAATGATTGTGGGATGATAATGCATTTTAGATGTGCAAAAGCTCTCTGACCTGATTTAACGCGTGCAAAGAAGGTTTTTTTGCACATGCACACAAGGTCAGTGCTAAGCTGCAGGTTTTAGAAGTTCTGATTTCATGGATTTTTGCCAAGGAGAAGAGGAAAAGCAGCACTAGCCTACTACAGTAAGATGAATTTCTTGGAAAAGCAGAACTTATTTCCACATGATCTTTAAAATGCAAAGGACGTAGGTTTTTCTCAATAATTTCCCAAACTGTGCGTCTTTTATCCAGCTGTCAAATTTCTGGTTTTCCAGAAAGAACTTCTCTGTTTTCCTCTCTACACCTGTTTGAAATGGTCTCTGTGTAGATCTGTGCTGGGTCTGGGTCTTTTACTGCCTCCACTGTTCAAATCAGCCAGTTTGCAGGCAGTTCCTGCCTTAAATAAAGTATATGTTGCATCTTGTGTCTGAGGATGGGTTCATGGTCTTCATCACAAAACCACTGGACACCTGAACATGTCACTGTATTGGACTGTACAGAACATACAATGTGCTACGTGAACTTGCCTGTAAAAGATCAATGGTCTGCTTGATATACATGCACTCCAAGAGCTGCATCTTTGGGGAAACTGCAGTGGAAACAAAGTTCATCAGGTCCTGCGGAAACATGCAGTAATCGGCAATTAGCAGAACAACACATGCTGTGTTGGGCAAAAGTGATATATTTACATATATGTAGAAAAAGCAGAAGAGGCAACAGGTAAGGAGACTCTTTTAAGTACCCATTATTTACAGATGCAGGAAGAATTTAAAAATGATATGAGTGTTGGGAGATTAAGTATAGCAGAAGGGTCAGAAACTGTTTTTCCCCCAAAACACATCTATATGGAAGACCACATTAATTGTCAAATTGCACAAAAATATGGGTGAAAAACATCCAGTAATTTGGCCTATAATTGGCTTGTGAGCATACAAACTATTTTCTTGAGCTCCTATTTGACACACAGGACTTGTTAAGACAGCTATCTGAGTTTACATGGGTCAGTTCAGCGACGAACAGGGCTTGCAGCTAAGCCCATGCAGACCACTGGAATTGGTTGGGAAGACTGCATCTTAGGACTGCAACATTATGAAACGTTCAAATGCAAAACACTACAGAGCCATAGCAAAGGCCTTAAGCATCCTTGTCAGTGAAACTAGTTAATTAGTTAATAACATGCAATTGCAAAGTTCAAGGAACCACAAATAACTGTTCCCAGACAGGTTATCCATGATTTCTCTCAGACGAATATGGAAGAAGTTGGCAGTCACTTGACAAAACCTGCAGAGACTTGCAAAAAAGACTTGCCAATTATTCAGGACCATAATGCTATGGGGCTGCTTCTATGCAAATAGAACTTGGGCATTGTAAGTCATCAAATGAAACATGAATAGACAGATGTAGAGGGACATAACGGAAGAGAATTTAACGTCATCTGGCAAGAAAAGGTCGAAACTGGATGTGTCAACGAGACAGTGACCCCAAAATACAGCCAAATTAACTCAAGACTGGTTTCTATAAAAGCCGAAGGTGCTTGCATGACCAATGACATGACAGTCATTCTTCTGACTTGACAACCACAGAAATTTACTGTTAAAATACTTAACAGAGTGAAACAATGCCATACAGATAATGTTCAGTATTCAAGGTGTACTTGTAGCATTATAGTAGGGGACTGTAGCTGATTATTATTTTCTAAAAAACATCACCAGTATTGACACTTTATGGTCATGACCACACTGCTATGAATATTAGAAATAATAAACATTACAAATATCAAACATTCAAAAGTTTAGCGGACCCACAGTCATTTTTTCATGTGAAACAAACATGAATTGGTGACGGTGTCCCCTGAATTTACCCTAAACACAAAGACTCCAGATTGTATTGGCAATAGAAATATTTTGTTTTACCAAAGAAATTGGTACATTTGTTCAATAAAAAAAAGAAAGAACATAAGTACCTGTGTTGTTATGCTAAAAGGCCCCTGCATAACCAGTACATTACTTTTAAAATTCATATTTTTAAAAAAATTGCTAGACGTGTTTTGTCCCAGTTATCAAGAATTACTGTTTAAATAAACATTGTACGACTCAGCTTGTAGTCCTGGCTACTCCAAACTGTGACTGCACCTATAGCACTCCAGCTTCTTCACCTACTCTAGCATTCCTGTGTTACCCCTGCTTGCTACCCCAAATATGACTTCCCCAGCTGGTATTTAAACTTATGAGCCAAACTACTGCCTCCAGATGCCTCCAATTTCAGAGGTGCAGCTGCCTGTTCAGTCAGTTGAGTTTTTAAATTTTTCCAACCCCTGCTAACATCCAGTCCCTGTTCTAGTAAAACACCAGTGGTTACAGCAGTAGCCTTTACCAGTTACCCAGTATCAGCAATCTCCAACACTAAAAAATCAAAACCAGTGCTATCAGAAGGCTTTACTCTAGTACAGACAAGAATTGTTAACCTCCATCAATCTGTGAAGCTATCTCGATCAAATTCAGCTTCTGAACCCTGAAATCTCTTATTCATCCAGATCACTGCAAACGTTCTACCTTTGTCCTTCAGATGGCAGACATTTGAGCAAGAAGACAAATAATAATAATAATAATAATAATAATAATAATAATATTTCAGCTTCTTCACTCTCATTTTAAGAGACATCACTATTAACACTCACCTGGTAGACAGAGTTAAAACAGTTCAGAAGCACTTCTGCCTGGGATGATGGAATTTTCTTTAGCCAGGTCTGCAGAATGGGCTTCCAGTTCAGCACAGAGGAGCTCATGAACACCATGCCATTACGTGACACAGTGGCTGGAGAAGCGTTGTCTATATTGTGAGGCTCAAACACAACTTTACAGTTAGGGGCCATTGGGATTCGGTCTCCATTAGCCAGTGTAAGGGTCTTATTGTCATCTAAGACAGAGTTGAGGTTTTCAATCCATACAGCATCTACTGGACCATCTAGCACAATCCATATATATTCACCCTGCAAAGACGTATTTCAGACTCAGGTTAGATGACAACTGTATGTTACAAATTTGACAGGTAAGTCTGTGAATATAACTAAACTGATTGGTCTGTGTATATAGCTGAATCATGCTCATGCTTAATCAAAACGATCAACTGTCAATAGATACTCTACTTACCTTCTTGGCTTTCAGAGTCTTTCTCCACAATGTAGAGAACACTCCATCCGTCCAGTCATTTGTGGTCACATCCAGAGTGCCAAACATCTGGGACGCTGTAATAGCCTTGGGGTTCATTCTCATTTCTTTGTGAGGAGTGCCACAATCTGTCATAGCCTTCAAGAGGGTGTGAATGCAGGTGGTCTTCCCTGTTCCACTGGGACCAAGAGTCATCATACCTGCCAAAATGTATTGAACAGTCTGTTATATACTTGGCTTTTAAGGTTGTGCACTTGGCTTTTAAGAGTACACTAATCTCGTCTGAGCAAAGAGTGTAAACTCTTAAGATTGAAATCAACAGCAACTCCACAGCTTCTTTCCCCCAACCCATCGTCCTACTAAACAAGGACCTTTTTCAAATCCTTCTGAATAAGAACATTACACTTATTGTCAAAAATAAAAAGTTGGAATCAACCGACAGAAATGAAACTTGGTATGTAGTTTTGACATTGTGAGACATGATTCAAGTTTCATGCTTGGCTGTGTATGTGACATAACCAAAGACAGGCCTTATCTCTGTACCGGACCGATCCAACAGCTATGATTGCAGACATTCAGCAAGCAGTGAGGCCCTTTACGAGTCATCCTGTTAGTGTCAGTACCATTGGCAGACGGCTGCACAACACATGACAACATACACGCAGACCGTTACAAGGACTGCCCTTAACAACACGTCAACGTTGCCAAAGACTGCAATGGTGTTGTGCCAGACTGTCACGGAGTGACTCAGAATGGCAGCAGGTCATCTTCAGTGATGAGCACCGTGGTCAGAGCCAAGATGAAAAGTTTGTTGTCACGTGTCACATGACCAGAAGGCCTGGTGTGACTCCACCTCCACCCCTACTGCACAATCTGCAGGAACTGTGTAAGAATATTCAAGCTGCATGGGATGGATTATCACAGAACCTCTACAACTCCATGCCGATATCAGTCTAAATGAATCATCATTTATCGTTCCTGGTAACCTTTATCTTCCTTCCCAATAGCATTGCAATCTGACACTTCCTTCTCGGTGCAACTATTCTTTTGATGATGAGTATGAACATAAACTTCTAATTTGCTAAATAGTTAGGAATTAGTAAATTATTAATTAGGGAATTCATTTTTAAATTATAGTATGTAGGGAAAAGGCCTAATAGTCAGCGCCAAGTATAACCAAATACACCCGGAAGGTGTCTGTTAACCCCACACTAAGTGTGGTGTGAGATAAGTTGCAGAGTGATAAGGCAGAAGTATGGATTTAGAGAATAAGGGTGACATTAGATTATGTTTAGAACAACATGCTGGTCTACTACACCAAATATAAAATTATCAAAATATGTTTCAGTGCATCCAGATGTTTTTGACAGCTGTAAATTGACAATTATGTACAGTGTGAGTCTGCTCAAACAGTGTCATCAAGTACCATGAAAATGAAACCTCAATAAATCCAGCTGCCATATTCTGCCATATTTGATGATGCCTACTAATTGTACATGGCCTTAATATGTTTCTCTCCATTTCTGTTTTTTTCTGATTTCCAACACCAGTACGATTCTCCATTCTGGTTTTATTGTCTGACCCTAAATTAAATTAATAAATTAATTTCTACAGCACCAGTCATGACTCACCATGTCTCACTCGTTGCGTCTCATAGAGCTGCACCAGTTTGAGCACCCATGGAGGGTGGGCAATGAGACCTGCCTCCTCAGCCTGTTTGCAGATAGCAGCCTCCAACTCAGGGTACCCAGCTTTATCCAGACTGATTCCCGGAAACAAATCATTAATCAGACTCATGAACAGAGGCTCATCCTCATCCACCTAGATAAAGGGGATACGAGTGGGTTACTGTTAAATTGTGCGGCACTGTAAATGTTGCTGGTCAGTTGCTGCTACAAAACCCTGCTCTGGCTCATTCAATCAGGGATTATTAATCAATGGTACCAATTTGGAGATGTTCATATCACGCAGCACCCTCATGACAACAGTCTTCTCTGACTCAGATGGGTTGGATCGCTTCACTGCTCCCAAGGTCCTCAAAACAGATAGGATGTTGCGTAGACCAAAGTCATAATGCACCTATGTACACATTATGAGATGCACAGAGATCTTAACTGTTTTGTCTGTATTTGACAGCACAATGAACGCAGTGTGAATAATTCTGAAGTTCTAAAATCATTTGAAAGATATTTCAAATATTACAGATATTACAGCACAAATATTAAAAATCTCTAAAAGACAGTAAAATTAGATTAAAATATACATACTTAATGATTTCAGGTACTATTAAATGCTATAAGATAACAACAAATCCCTGAGAGGTGTTATCAAAAATTGTAGCTGGTGGTAATAACATAAACAATGACTAAACAAAAGCCATAGAACATACAGTTCAGTACATTATATTCTGCCATATAATGAAGTGTGCAGCATATGACCATATGACAAAGCTTAACATAATCAAACGGTTAACTGTCTCCCCTCCTCGCCCAAAGAGGTCGCTCTCACCTGATTTCTAAGCCTTGTGTTCCCACCTGCTTTTAATCAGCAACCATTTTGTGTACTTAAGACCCCAGTTTGCTGAATGTCTTTGCAAAGGTTAATACTCTACAGCAGGGCAGCATTAATATACATGCTAACTAAACATACTAAATAATAAAATAGATACATTAAATAAATACAAAATATAAATATATATATTACATTCCTAATAATACACTGACTGATGTTTGTTTCTATAGGTCCAGCAAGACAAATCCAATCCAATAGGATGAAGACTAGATCTAATCCAATAGGATGAAGACTAGTTCTTCTGAAGCACAACCAGGCAAAAAGAACTGAATGGCCTATGAGGTTTATTGAAATCTCTCTGGAATGCAAATTTGCTTATACAGCAAAAAAATAGCATTTTGATGTTCGTATTCTATACTTTTGGAGAGAACAGTAGATGACATTTTTTATGAAGTTGTTTATCTGTTCTCCAGTTAGCCTACCTGCTTGGAGAGCTGCTCCTCACACAGTTTGTACAGAGTATAAAATTTGCGGCTGAGCACTTGGTTGTCTCTGAAGCCAGCGCTAGCAAGTTTGACTCTCATAATGATAGCTCGGTCTGGCACCATCATGGCTACGGTGCGGAACTGAATCTTCAGGTTCTCGGGCAGTTCCTGTCGTCCAGCATATCCTGGATTCTGTAATATGAGAGGACAACAGAATGTGACTGTCAATTGGGAATATATATCAGCTTTAATAATCAGCTCTGCAGATAGTCAGTAGGCTCCTGCGATGATATTCAGAATTAGGTTTTAAAGTCATCAAGAAATCAAAGGGTTTCAGTATGATAGCGGCTCGGGCTAAATAATATTAACTTGACTAAAGTAACCAGAACTACTAGTACTGATATATGACACATTTGTGAAGCAGAATAATCAGCTGGAATCATCTGAATTTGCTGCAGAATGTTTGTCAGTCCGCACAGACATCTGTGGACTGACATAACCATTAAAGCCGCAGTCACACTAGACATTTGCAATTTGCACCACCTTGCGAAACAAACATGACCAAGGCTAGTGTAAACAATTCTCCATCATCTTGCAGTTAGAAAGCTAGCCTACTTGCTAACCATAACAGTAACACTATGAAATCAGATAATTCCATACTTCTGTGTCTTGCAAAAAGGAGCTAACTCTGCAGTTATGAAGATGGTTAACTTATTTACCACAAACAGCAAACTGACAATAAAAATATAATAATTCAGTCACTGGACTGACTGCGTATCAATCAGTCTCTTTACATGTATTTATAGATAGCCTGTGGGGATGAAATGGTAAAAGAAGACATGGTGCTTAGAAAGTGGTTAAATGATTAATTCCTCACTAGTCTAGTTTAGTGCTATGAAGGAGTGCCTTCAGAGATTCATGCAGCCAAAGCAGAAACACTACTGGTAAAGAATGCAAATTTGCATGTTAGGTTGAACTTAATGGAAAATTTAGCATTTAGCATTGATTTGACTTTGAATACATTTTTGGCTAACTTTCCCAACCCTGTATTTTATTTTCTTAAAGTAATTTACTTTAAGTAATTTAATTTAAATTTACTTTGTAAGAATCATTATTATGGACACTACAGTATGGCAAATATCACTGATAAAATGTCCTTTTGCTCGTGAAATTCAATTAAAAGCATGCACTAACCATTGTCAGGAAGATGCCAAACTCTTTGTCCATGTCCACCACGTCTCCATCGGTGAAGACAAACTGAGGCTTCTTATTCTTTTTACATTGTAGGACAATGTAGATCTGCTGAGCAGCCACTGATAGCACAGGCAGCTCAATGCGGTTAAACTCATCAAAGCAGCCCCATGCGCCAGACTGAGCCAGTCCTTTTGGACAAATGAAAACTTTGATTACAATGCATCATAAATTGCTATTATGGATGAGTAATATGGCAAAAACATAATGTGATACATGATAATGTGAGACATTTCTAGCAGTGCACAACTTGTATCCCAATATTTTATTCTGTTAGATCAACTGGATTAAATAACGTAAACCAGTACTGCCACATTTAATAATACTTTGAAAGGTACAAATGCAGTGTTTTCTAATCAACACTTCACATTCTGCACCAAAATAATAAAGAGCTAGTTATGCTCTGTTTGTAACGATGTGTTTTTAAGTATAATGTGATGATACATGATATGATCAGAAAAAACATACTACGTTAAATTAATCACAGTAAAAATAAATATCATATTGTCATATATATTATCATATTGCCTACCACTAATTGCTATAATAAGGTATTAAAAAAATCGAATGCATGTAATTTTCTATTTACACCAAACACAGTAAACCAAGACATGCTTGATGACATGTGATGACTATGATTTTTTAGCTGTCAGCCTCATAGATCCAGTTCAAAGCTAAGGCAACAAAAATTGGCTACCGAACAAGTCTTGGCTATTCGACTACATTTAGGGTAAGGTGAATATTATGTAAGTTTTATTTTTGACAAATCATTCCTTTAAAGTGCACTCAAAGCACAAAGTCAACTAAAAACGTTAGCTTTGCAACTCCATATCATCCCAACTTTGTAAAAAGTATCTAGCATGGAAAAGTTGTTAATGTAAAGGTCTTTCAACTTTTACCTTCTCAATCCTTCTTTCTGTTACGAACCCTTGGATAAGGACATTTGAACACATTTTTTGAAAAAAAAATTTTGTTACGTATTATTTTTATAATACCCTTTTTAAGCAGTCTGTAATAATATAAAATATTTTTTTCAAACAATAATTAGCATTGGGCTCACATGGGAGACACTGATACAATGTCCTGATAATGGGGTTGAAGAATAATTAACATCAGTGAATTATCCACCTCTTTTTAGACACAGTATATTTATTAAAATTAGTCTGTTATGACTTTCCCTGTTATGAATTTATTAAAATTAGTCTGTTATGAATTTATTTAAATAGTATAAATGACCTCACCTTTGTAAATGCGCCCCAGTCCTCGGTAGTCCATCTGGTCAGAGCAATTGAAGACTACCACATATTTGCCCAGACAGCGGCCCATATCTTTAGTAGTCTCAGTCTTTCCTGTTCCTGCTGGACCTGCAGGTGCTCCACCCATGCTCATACCCAGAGCCTGGGACAGGGTGATGTAGCATCTGCAATATAACATTTTTGGAAGTGGAATTTCAATAAAATCAGAAATTACTTAATTCTGTTTGACCTGTAATAACTTGAGGTTTTACTTTATGACTTTTGTTATTGTACCACATGCAAAATGTGGCTTGGCGCTGTCATGTTGAAATATGGATGTCCCTTAAAATGACAGCATCTAGAAGACAGTATATGTTGCAACACAATGCGAATGAATATTTATCAGTGTTAATGCAGCCTTAGATGTGCAAGGTATACATGCCATGGGCGCTACCTAATACAACCTCACACCATGACAAACCCTGCAGTGATGAAAAGTGTTGATATCCATTTGTCAAAGTACTCTCAAGCCCATGTGGTGATATCTAGCACAAAGGTATCCAATGTCATGGGGATTCAGCTGCAGACGAGCACTGAGCTAAAATCAAGGTGAGGTTTATTTAACAGATTTGTAATCAACCACAGCAGGAACAAGAGCAAGGCGGACATAACAAAAGGGCAAGACAGAGTCAGAGTCAAGAAACAAGCGAATGCCAAAACCAGGCAAACAATCAGAACAGCAAAGGTACCAAAAGGGTAAAGACAAAAGAGTAAATCAGCGAATCAGAATAAAGTCAAAACCAGAGTAGCAAACAAGAGTAATCACAGAGAGAACCGATCAGTAAGCACAGGGTGGCAATACTTCACAATGGGTCAGTGGGAGAGAGGAGTATTTGTACAAACAGACTGAATTAACAACAGGTATGATCAATATTCGGGTGATTTGGATCTAGAAAACAACGGGATTGGGATTAATTGATTAAAGCTCAGTAAGTAACTGAAGTTTATTTCACTTAAAGAATAGTATATATTGCATATATTGAATAGCAAAATTTGGCACTGAACTACATGCAAGAAAAGTGTTATATTATCCAGAACTATATGTAAATATAACCGTTACATTGTAGTCTATTAATATATTCAGTTATATATGTAATAGTCAGATTCAGTTCACACTAAACAAAGCAAATTTACCAGTTTGTTTCAATATTAGGAAAAGTTTGAATTACTTTTATTCATAATGCCAAACTTGAGCACATGGAATCATCTCTCTGTCTGGCTCCTCACCTGTCAGTAAGAGGTGTTATGACCAGTCTGTCAGTGCAGCCAAGGTACTCGTTACAATAGTCAAACTCCACATCAGTTATCTGGATGAGACATCTGTCTGTATCTTCTACAAAGTAGAAACGGGACTGCTTCTGCCACTGGAAGTCTGTTGTGGATCGGATGTTCATTTTCACCTGTAAACAATGTATATATAAATGTGCCATGCAAGGACTGCAAGGTCAGGATATTACAATGTCATAGGACCTGTATTCTTTTACGGTAATTCCAAAATGTTGCTTTACACAGTACTTGATATGTAACAAACTGTACTTTGCTATGTAACATAAAAAAGTATGAATAAAAGCTTTCCTTACTAAATCATCATATATATCCTTCTGGTGCACATGTATTGTTATCAGAGTTTCATACTTGGTTCTCTCCATCTTGGTCAGATCATGAGTGGTCATATCAATCAGTTCATTCAAAATATCCAGAAATTTCTGATTTGTTGTCTGCATAATCTGTAAAAAGTACAATAAAATGTGCATTATGTAGCAGGAAAACAAACATTAGTGTAACAGTAGCTCTTCTTTTGGTTCAGTCCAGATAGGATAGCCTGCATTGCCTCAAGCATCAATGAATTCTGGGTTCGTTAAGTACTCACCACTATTAGCAAATAATCAAAAACTAACTGAGCATTTGTATGTTCTTCATAAAACGACTGAACAAAGTATAGAGCAGATGAGCAAATGAGGTATTGGTACCTTCTTGTCAGTCTTGCTGAGACTTAGGGATTCTTCTGCATCTCTGGTCCAGATCAGCTGTATTCCCAGCAGCCCTACTTGAGCAGGGAACACTGACTGGAACTCTATTATCTTCAGGCCTGGGTCACTCACAGCCATGTAGGCTTTCCTGATTATCCCATGAATGGTCTTTCTCACACCATCCAATAACAAGCCGAGCCAAGTCTCCACATTTCCCTTAAGAAATACCAATACCAATTGTTAGGCAGGGGGCAGTGAGAAATGGTGACAAAAACTTGTTAATACTCATTTGTGGCATATTATGCAACATAATTAATAAGTTACATTTAAGTCACATTTAAGAAATCTTTTCTCCTTTTTCATTTGATCACTACCTAGCCAGCTTGGTTATATCACTGTATCAAATAAATAAGAGTATAAAAAAGAAGATCCAATGCCAAGATTTTAGAAAATGCTGTTAGATAATCTATTAAGAACACTGACTAACTGGTTTCCCTCTGCTAAATTAGCTAGTGAACTATTAGCTATGTTCAGTAATTCAATAAGTGCATTTATGTTCTTTCAAAACAGCCACTCATCATTGTTTTGACTGGCAACCTTAAGTAGCAGTGTACACAACACATCGGACTAATGAACACTTGTTGCCAGTCAGAATCAAAAGTTAGATGCAATTAGATGCAATCAGATGCAATTGCAATAAAACGACCTCACTTATTTTGGCAAGGTTGTTAATCTTTTCTGGAGATTTGCAGCTGGTACTTGCAAGATTAGTGCTAACATAATTAATTATTTTAGTATTAATTCATTTGAGTGGAAGTGTAAAATAGCATTGTACTTTTGAAATAAAGAAAAACATTAAAAACTGGTTAGCAAATCCCCAAAATTGTTTGCCACTAATCTCAAATGGCTGATCTTGGAAATGATAAATATATGCACTATTTATAATCAATCCTGGGCCAAAAAAATGAGCCAATCCCAAAAGGGCAAGACATGAAGCTTTTAATGGTCTTAACAACAAATCATTAAACAGACAAAAGTGACTTATACTCTGTGGGTAGATCTATACTCTTTTCAGGCCAAAACCATCAGTAAGAAACATTGTACTATGGGATTATACTTTTTGCCTGGGTGTGTAGATGTATATTTTCAAGTACAAAATAAAACATAGACCTTACTTGGGCATTGATGGATTCACTCAGGTCTACAGTCTCGCCCTCCTGTGACTGAAAGCTCAAGATCTGGTCATAGTTCTTCTCGTGAAAAACCACTCTGTTCACATTATCAAAAAGATTTAGCAGATGAGCCTAAAATAAACAGAATAACACATATGAGATTCACACAGATCCCAAGAGAAAATCCCAGAGGACTATAATGCTTTATTGATGGAAAAGACATTGTAAAGCCATAAAAATGTTTAAGATAAGCACAGAGGGTCCTATTTTTGTGATCACACATGCACAGAAATCTTTGAGACCAGTGGAACAGATGCTGAAATAAAGCAGTTGTAAACAGGTGTGGGATAGACTGAAAGCAGTGGTCAGGAGTACAGTAAGGATGTCCAAGCTGATCGATATCTCTCGTTTCCTTTATGAGCTTAGTCCCGGCTAATGGCAGAATGCTGTGTTATTTTCTTAATGGCACAACTCGTCATCTCAATGGACAAAAATGAGTCACCTTGCATGCTTAAGGTGATAGTAACGGTTCCTGCAGATGGCGCTGCACAAGGATGACGGGGCTACAAATACCTGCGGGTGTGCGATGGGATTCATAGATTGGGAAGAGGTGGTACAGTGTAGTGAATGCCTCATTCCATGTGTGGAAAATGGGTCCAAAGCTTTTTGGCTAAAAGGAGTGATTGCATTTGGGCATGCCAAAGGCCATAGTGTGAAGGAAGTAACTGAATTTGCAGGGGTATGGAAGTGTACAGGTCTACCAGCAGTGGCAAAAATCCCAGTGATAGAAAAATTCCCCTCAGAATTGTGCAGGGAAGGCATCCACCAAATCTGGCTCAAATGGACAATTCTTTGCTCCAAGAGTGGCTGAACATTGATGTGGCCTACATCACAACTGTTACTGGTGCTTGTGGAGGTGTTACATACTATTGAGTAGGTTTCAGTCGCAGGTGACTCGTTTTTTGTCCGGTGAGCTTATTTGCAACCATTTCGTGGATTTTTTGTTAGTTTAGGTAGTTGTTAGGTAGTTACACTTCTGATTTTAACACTCTGTCTGTGAGCAACTTAGTCTCAGCAAGTTTCTCTAAAATGGAGCACATCAAACGAGTCCAACTGACTTTTTGTTTTTATGTTAAGTAGTTCATTATGTAGACATTTTTTAAAATAGCTGATTTTGCCCTTTAATACATAATTCAACTGTTGAGCTTGGTTGTGTGTGTGTGTGTGTACTGAGTATTTCAGAACTGCTTCAAGACTTTTGTTGAAAACAAAGAATTGAAACAAGAATCATTGTTTTTCAAGGTGTAGTTTCTATTTTGGTCAAGAGATGAGCCTGTGTGACTTTTGAAGGGACAGGGCAGGATGCTGTTTTCCACCCATCATCCAAAGCCACAAATACACTTTAAAAATGTCAGCTCTGGGTTTGTGAGGTAAACCCGTGTGGCTTTCAGAGATGCCAGTTTCCTATGTTTTTAAGTTAATCACATTTTCATTGCATTCATGGTTGATAATATGAGCCAGTTTGACTGGATAGTAAGTAGTGTGTTTCCATGCGGGAGCCTGAAAAGCTGATAGTGAGTGAAGTGTTCAGCTGGGAGCAACTTAATAGTAAGATACTGTTTAAACAAGGTTATTTATGCAGTAATTAACTTTACCAAATCAACAAAGTAAGCAAACCCACATAAAGACCAGTAGTAGCATGCAGTAAAAATTGGTGCATCTTCAGAGCTGGTCTTAATGCAGTAGCAGTTGGACAATGTTATATTAATTTTGCTTCTATCCAAAGCAGTTGTAAACAGGTGTGGGATAGACTGAAAGCTGTGGACACTAGTACAGTAAGGATGTCCAGGGCTATAAAAACTATCCAAGCGGTTACATCAGTGGTTATGTCCTCCCAAAATGACAATGTTACATTTTGTAATGGTTGCGAAATGTATTTTGGCATACTTTGGCGTAATTTGTTGGCCGGTCACATGCCACATACTAGTTTGGGCAGGGTCAGTATGTGGGTAGTATGTTGAAGTCTATTTCAAACACAGCTATATTATTATAATTATATAACAACTACTGTCAATTCGATTGTCAGTTTATTAAGAGGTTAAATCAGAGCTTAAACACAAGCATATAAACCAGGCTTTGCAAAAGTGTTAAAATACATCTGTATGCAAAACATTGCCACCATTTGCCATATAACGTATGTATTTGATTTGATCTGTTAAACAGAAGTTAAAAAAAAAAAAACTGAAGCAAACTATTTTTGAGACCTCTCTAGTAGAATTGTACAAACCGTGGAAGACCATTCTACAACGTCAACTGTGCTGAGGATCACTTAGTCAGTGGATTAACTTGATGGTTGCAAGAACGTTCATGGTAAAAGTGCAGTCAAAGAGAGCTCAATCAAAACTTGGTGAACAAAATGCCTTATGAGGATGTAAGTAAATCCCTATGAGCATAATGTTGAATTTGCAGCTGAGATCTTGTAACCAGCCAATCAAGCCAGACCTTCTTTTTGAGCATGACGAAAAAAAAAGTACAATGTGGTGTAAAAAAATCACTCCTAACACAAAGTAATCTTTCAGGCCTTATACTGTGACTCACAGCAGCACTGCAGTACTCCATATTTTAGTATATTTTAGTATTTAGTATATATATTTATATATTTTTTTGTACTCCAGACTCAAAATTATGTCAATGACATTCATGGCAGAAGACGGGGAGGGTCATTCTAAAAGCTTCATCATGCAGTTCTTGAAGTGGTTGGTGGTAGACTTTCAAGTACATTTTGGATCATTATCTTGCTGTTGAAGCCAACCTCTGTTCAACTTCAGTTTCTTGACTGACTGTGGAATCCATTCTTCCATCCAGCTGTGCAATGTTTAGAGTGACAATGGCTGCAACTCAGCAACCCAAAGCATAACAGATTCCCCCTATGTGCTTATCATCAAACACAACCTTAGTTTAAACATAAATGTGGTGACTGAGCTCTATTTTACTTCATCAGTCCATGGCACTTGCTTCTAAAATGCCTTATCTTAGATTTGTTTTGCATACTTGACAAATTGGCTTGTCACAGGTCATAATGTGATGTCTGTGCACGCAAGAACTGTCCTTTGCTGGCACTTCTGCATGCCTTTCAGGCCACCACATGAGCAGTTCTGCCTGTGAGTTTTGACTTGAATTCCACAGTTCCCTTTAGCTGCCATTTCTTAATGACATGTTAGAAAGGGGAAATTACAGACTCCAAGCACTTTAATAGTCTTTAGAAGCCTTTCTCCGCTTTTTAGCTTTATTTTCAGATCCTCAGCCTGCGGCTTAGAAGGACTCATGACTGTTGAGCAATAGAACACGGTTTATAGAGTCAGTGAATTTATTTTGCTCAGTAACTGTCCTCAACTGACCACTCTTAATTACAGTTCTTGACCTGCCTAACAACTCAGTTAAAGCATATGGAGGTCAGTTCTGAGACTTTTTTTTTTTAATATAATTGTTTTTTTATTTAAGGTTAATACACTTTTTTTTAAACAGTGGAAACAGCACTAATTTAACATATAGACAGCTTTTCTGAAAAGGAAAAATGCTTATATTCTGTAAATATGAATTTGATATTTGAATATTAATAACTAGCAAAATGAGCTGCAATTAAATAAAAAGACTACAAGTGAAATTGGCCTGATTGATTGCTGTAAAAAAAAGATCATGTAAGAAGATTCTTCAGCATGTTCCCATGCCTTTATTTGTTTTAAATAATACATTCTTCTGAAAGTGTTTTATTCCAGTGGAAGACCATTTTACCTTTAAATTTAGTACTTTTTTTAACTTTTAGAATGTTGTTGATATCAAGAAATAATGCTTAAAAACATGTAAAATCTGCCAATGGATACATTTTTGTAAGATAAAATTATTTAAAACAATCAACTAGAAATAAGTGAAATAACCTCATAGTATTCTTACAATAAATTCACAATGGAAAATACTACATATACTACATTAAAGATGTTTTTTTACTTGGTAAGGTTAAATTTTTTTGGTGATGGGAGGTAATGTATTTGTTAGGTTACCAATGCTTCACAGTGATTTTAGTCCAACACAAATCCTCAAAGTCATTAACATCTGATAGCATTTTTACAGTATTGAGGAGACGTAGTGAGAGTCAATTCTGTAGTAGTTGATGTTGGTTTGGTAGGACCAAGCACTGTGACAGTGGGAAAGCTACTTTAGTCACAGAGGCCTCATTCTGAGAAGCAAAGGCAGTTTGCTCTGGCTTGTTAATTTGACTTCCAAAATATTTAAAGGTCAAAACATCTTCCACAAAGTTTGTAATTCGTTCATCCTGAACGTTATTCCTTAGCCACAATTCATGTTAATGAAGGTAAGCAAAGCTAGTCAGTCCACAGATGCATTAGTTTCGGGTCAGAAGTTAGTTTTTTGCCATCTTCTCTTCAATGTTTCAAATGTGATGAGATGACAAACTGCATGGGGGAAAGTCGATGAAATACCATGACTTTTCCAGCACTGATTATTTTTTTCATGACTTTTCCAAGGCTGGAAAAAAATATTTGGTAACACTTTCTATGAATCAGGTGTCCATAGTGCATTATAAGTGCATTCATAAAGACTTATAAAGCATTCATAATGTTTTATAATACTTGACATAAGCCTTTATAACTCTACATAAATGTTCATAATCTCACACATAAAATATTATAACACCACAGTGAAAAAGCTTCATAGGACAAAGTGACATAATGTTTTATAATCTATATATTATTGAGATCATTGATATCTCTAGCTGTTTGTTCATAAAATGCAGACATAGAGAAACTGCCTATTCAGATGAATTGATATCGGCATGTAGCTTGTAAAAGTATATTTTATAAATAAATCAAATTTAATTCAAATTAAAACATACAAACTTGCGATTCTGATATTCGTCTGTTTAGACGTTACTGTTTAAGGCAATCTTATCGTATTTACGGTTGTTATATGCTTATGTTAACATGGACTAATTCACAGAGCTGACCAACAACATCACTTCACCCAAAGTCTGTAAAAAGAGCTTATAAGTGTTCATTGCATGTTCAATGCAGTTATAACAATTTTCATTTTGAAGATACTGAGGAATGTCTGAGAGTATGTTAGAGTTTAGGCATTATCTGTTGTTAATAGGTTTTATGATGCTGGTCTCACCAGTAATGTTAGATATATGTATTATAATGCATTATATCACTTTGTGCTATGAAGCCTTATACTGCGGTATTGTAAGTTTATGTGCACTATTATAGATAGATAGATAGATAGATAGATAGATAGATAGATAGATAGATAGATAGATACTTTATTGATCCCAAAAAGCTAAAGCAAACAGCAAAAGCAAAAGACAACAGAACGCTGCCACCTACTTGTATGGTATGTGAGTCTGACGCCTGGCCGAGTATCTCGAGGAGAACGGGGTCAGATACGAAGAAGAAGCGTGGAAAGACAAGGCGCTTTTTCTCCAGGTAGCCACTGAGTGATTTCTGGCACACTTCCAGCTGTTCCAGTAGGTGAGGAAGTAGTTGGCTCAAAGTCTCATCCCCTACGCAGCACTGCACTACACCTGGCACCTCATGTGCCCTCTGCATGATCCTTTGCCATGCTTTATCAATGTTCTGGAAGCGTTTAGCTTCCTGTTTGACAAGAAGACAGGAAAAAGAAAGGAATTATTTTGCAACAGTTAAAACTTTACAGTTAAGGTTGCAGTAAGTCATTTAAAGGAAGTTAAATCAAAATTTTAATTATAAATGTCATTCTGGAGGTTGAAAGTATCAATTCTGGGTTTTTTTTTACCATAGAACCAAAGTTATTAGTTCATTAATTTAATTAGTTAACTGACAAATTAAACTGACCTGTGGAAGTTGTTTGGCAATGTCCCCTCCAACAAACACAGCCTCCAGATATAGCCACAGGTTCTGGACAGTTAGCCATTTTTCAATGACTTCAGAGCTGTTTGAGAGCTTCTGCACCCACTGCTGAATGGAGGACTTAAAAGGAGCATTGTATCTGAAATCAGAGATTGAGTTAGAACTGATCTAATGTAAGGTTCCCACAAGTCTACTGCTACACTTCATGCTTATTAGCAACAATAATCACTGAATGGCTGGAGTACAATCAGACTTCTCAGAAACTGGAAAGATCTGAATCACAACAGGAACTTTTATCACAACAGTCCAGTGAATGTAAAGATTTCTTTAAAAGATCTACCAAATCGAAAACTCTTGGCTAAAACTAAAACCAAATTTCAGGACATACTGTACCAAAAAAAAAACAAATGTAGGCCAATGATTTGAAACTGTATGCATGTGCATGTAATACATGTAATAAAAACTACAATACTTTGTTATTCACTGCTCTGAGTAACCAGTGACTAAGAATCAAGTTAGAGGGTCTTGCCTACAATGAGGTGCTGGGGCTTTATGAATGCTTCAGTGGTGACCATTTTGTGGTGAGATTTTGTTTTTTTTTACAATTTGCATTGCCTTTGAAAATATTGTCTTATTTTCACGCATTGTTAATATTTAGTCTTTAAAAACATGGCTATAATTTCTACAGTTAACATATCCTTAACCTATACAATTACTTACAAATTATTTACAATTATTTACAGTACAATGCTTTCCTCGGTTTCCCTGGCATCACACTGATTTTAATTGTATGGTACAACAAAACAGCATAAGCTACATCAGCCCCAATGCTTCTTGCAACGTGTTTCTATCTGTCTTAATGACTATGTGTATTCTTTATTCATTGTTTTGCATTACAGAGAGTGTTATTAAGGCGGTTTTAGTAAAACCGCACATGGACATTTTGCATAATTAATTAAAGAACTTGGCACAGTATTAATTTTAATTGTCGGGTGCCTGAATGGACATTTACCAAAATCTCAGTTTAGGTTAGTTAAAACCCCATACTGACAACAGAGCTTGTTTTGTCTTGCACACTCTCATGATGACTGTGACTCTAACTAACGTGTCACAACACTAACTGTTGCATCACCCTATAAGCATTTAGAAAAAATGTCTTCCAAAAATCTGTATTAACATATCAAGCATATAGAACATGCAGCAAATGCATGTGAAATATAAAAGAATAATGGGCACTAGAGTTTTATCAGGTACCTGTTGCTCATGAGTGAGCTGAGAACCATAAGGCTGTCCTCCATCAGCACCACCTTCTCCATAGTTTCTGAGCCTTTCAAAAGCAGCTCTCCGCGATTCCTAAGCACAGGGTATAAGGCATGATTTAGGGTTTGACATTTTTGTTCAGCAACTACTTGCATAGGGCAGACCTCATAGGTCACTTGGTAATTGGAAAAACATAACCACCATCAGAAAATGAGCTTTCAGCAAACATTTCACACAGCTATCTTCAAATCCTTAAAGTGTCACAGCCATCCATAATTGTCTCCATTTCCTTCTCCCTCTATCGCTCAGTGTAATGGTAGCCTTTTGTCACTTCCAGCTGTTCCAATAAAGATTCAAGAGACTAAATATATAGATTATTGTTATTCCAGAAATGGGGTTTGTCATGTTGTGCCATGCATGCTTTAGTTTGAGTAAATGTGGGCCTGATGGCTTAAAGAAATGGAAGGTCCATGCAAATGCAGTAGCGCAGTGTGAGTAGATGCTATTTTCACACAAACGTAAGATTTTGCGATTTTGCAGCTCAGTTTTCATAAACTAAAAGTGATGAGTAAAAGGTGCTTTGATAATGTATGGTGTGGGGAAGGAAATTTATGTTTTGAATCTTTAACAGTGCTTACATTGAACATTACTCAAACAAGTAAATTTCAATCCAAACATCTTTTAGTTTATGTCACACTTTCATGTGTATTGCATCATTGACATATGTGGTGAGACCCCAGTGTGGGTAATTTAGCTGGGTGTGCCAGATAGCATAGTATTCTACACCACAACACCAAAGCAGTAGTGAGTGCATCAAATAAAAGGAGAAGTAGATTCTTCTACCTAAATGGTGCAAAAGTGAACTGGTGGCTACTCCACTCTGCCACCACATCTTTTAGTTTTGCATCAATGTCCCGCTCCTTCACTGCACTGATACACACATCCTGTACAAAACAGTAAATTTAGAGTCAGTCACAAATGCAATACAAGTGACACCATTTCATTAGTAGCTAGAACACAATATATAAAGAAATAACCTCAATATCCTCTTTGTATTTCAAGAGTGGAGCCTCCATGACATTCCTCAGGCTAAAATTCCCAGACTCCACTTCAAACCTGTGGCCTGTAAGGTCAGTTATGCGTTGCCAGTGCCGGGGCATCATTGCCTGGTTGGTAGTGAAGTTAGCAGCAAAGATTTGAGTAACTCATCTGATACATGCATTATATAATGGTTATTTCTTCCTTTGAATAGCTAAACTATAAAACAGGAACTGTTGTATAGAAAACTTACTTTGTTTGCCATCATGGAAAGCAGAGGACAGGTTTCACTGAAGTCATCGATATTCTTCTTAAGGTCATTAAAGGCTTGCCATTCCTTCAGTGCCTTTGGAAGCTTTCGGATCCTAAAAGTAGAAATGACAGACACCTAAGTAAATAATACAGACTGACATAAAAACACCAGCTCTTAAAACTATATTGCATGTGTGTATTCTCACACACACACACACACACACACACACACACACACACCAAAAATGAATCTGATACCCCTTCTATTTAAAGAATTCAGCTACTTCAAGATTAACACATAGCTAATTAATGAATTCAGCACAAATAGCTTATGAGAAGCACTGCTAAAAGTATGAGGCACTCTGAGCCAGCCGCTGACAACATTAAGCTCACTATGCCTAATGCCAAGTGTCAGCTAGAGGTGTACAAAGACCCCCAGCATTCTCTGGGCAGCAGCAGAACTGCATTCTTTGGGGTGATAAAGCACCACTGAATACCTGTGGGATGTGTTGGGGTTTGTGATGTAGAACTAATCACCTTCAGTACTTGGCCACATTGATGCATTTTTTTGACTAAAATCAGCTCACGTCTAGCCTAAAGAACAATAGAGGCTACTAGAGCAGTAAAAGAGTCGGGCAAAATCCCTTTTATCAACCCAGATTTCAGAAGAAACATGTTGTAAGCAGGTGTCTATTGACATTTGGACATATAGTGTATAATTATGTGCTACATGTGTATGCATGTGTGTTATGTATGTATGTATATATGTAGGTATGTATATACTGTACCTGTTCTGAAAATCTTGCAGTTCACTGTTGATCTTTTCTATGTTGAGGTCAGCCCAGAGTATGTCACTGTACCCATTAACACTGTCAATGACAGAGTTATACAGACTGTATAGCTTGGACAAAAGGCCTAGCTCCCTCTTGATTCTGTGAAGATCGGGATACTCTGAAGAAAAAAACAAGAAGCTATTTTATTTAAGACTGTATTGGTCAAAAGAATAAGCACCTCCTGTCGATGGGAGAACAAACACATTTATGTTATACTATTTTTAACTTAAATTCTTCTTTTATTCTTAATTAATAAAGTATTTATTTTTGAAGTTGTTGTCAAGTATCAATAAAATATAGTGTAATGTTATAAATCACATTTTAGTGAGTACTGCACAGTACTGTCTTGATAAACCTTTCACATGACACCAATAGTGGCAAAACTTGTGCCTGTGACTTTATCACAATAATAAGTCTTATTTGTGCAGTCACATTCGAACATGCCTTAAAACTCTTTATTTAGAGGACAAAAAAGAAGATAAAAACAGAAGCTACTAACAAAACTAAGTTGGAAGAAACAGTGCGATTGCACTAGACTAGATGTTTTGTGGTTATGCTTATGTTATGTTTGCCTGCTGTGTCGAATGTGAATTTAGATTATATTTTGCTGTCTTCAGTGAAAACATGCAAACACACAACACATGAAAATTTAATGAAAGTTAATACTGTTTTCAAACTAGCCCTAGGCTTTTCCTTAGTCTTCTCAAAAGGACATTTAAAAATGCTCTTCGGCCCAACAAAAACACGTTTTTGTCACAAACTTACAAACTTTCTGTAAAAAGCTCATACATTTAAAATCCTCTAAGGTCTAAAACAACAAATTCTTTTTGCTTAGTGTTTATGTGCTATTTTGTCTTTGTTAACCATCTTTAACATTGCCTAAAGGACAGACTCTGGACTGGTAATAATGCAAGTTCAAGTTAATAATAAAGTTTTCAGAAAATGACAAACTGCCGTTATACAAAGAATGAACGCCCAAAACTACAAACTATTAAAAACTCACCCTTAACTGTAAGCCCAAAGAGTTGCTCGCCACTTGAGAAAGTGACGTATTTCCTCCAAAGCTCATCAAACTGGGCCTGGTAGATCTGCAGCCTGTCACTGGCCTCACGAGGTGATATCCCCACTACACCTGGACCCCTACAGGTAAAATAAAATATAAACCCAGTAATGTCAGCTACCAGTTTATGAGAACTACAGTACATTTGCTATCAGACATCATAGAAATCCATTATTAAAACATCAGTACAAACATACCAAAGGCCATAGTTAACATGGTTAACACATAAAAAGTGCCCCTTTATTTGGATTGGGTAATACACATAAAACAATTAATATTATTAATAATATTATTAGTAGTATTGATTATTAATAATAATATTAATAACATTAATAACATTAACATTAACATTAATATTAATAACATTAAAGCGTGAATGACTAGCAAGACTAGCAAAATGCACACCAAATAAAGCAATTTATTGCATGCTACTATTTGCAATGCCTGTGTGATACATATTTCCATTCAGGTATTCAGGGTATGCTGTCTTGCTTTCTATTAATTCTGTTACAAAACACAAAATGACTCTATTGTTAAATTGCTACTCTTTTTTCTTTATTTCACTAACATTAATAAACAAATGTGAGCATTCATAAAATTCCTATCTGAAAATAGTTTTTTTTTTTTTTTTTTTAAAGAAGTCAACATATTTCCTTCTTAGCAATGTAACCCCAAACTGGGACAAAAAGGCATATGCCTTTCTGCATATATTACAAATATATGTGGAATGACAAACAAATATACAGTCCTACTACATATATATATATATATATATATATATATATATATATA
>CM067479.1:12260994-12281852 GCA_034552555.1 Semaprochilodus insignis | reverse complement strand
GTAATATTTACCAAACTCCAGCAGTGTTTGACAGTTGTACACAAAAGCCTGAGTATTGCCAAGCCAGACCATGTATACACCATTGATTTATCTGCATTATACTTCAGTGCTGTTTTCACCTACATTACTATTGAATTCTTTCATATGTTAAAATATAGCACTCGTTATTAAATATGGTTCTTATTACTAATTATGTAGTAGTAAATTATTAATTGTATAGTAATATATAAACAAAACTCTTCTTAAGCATCTGCACACCAGTGAGCATTCAGTTCTTGCTGTCAGCATGTTAGATGTCGGAGAAATGGACAGGGAGCAAATTGGTATGGTCAGACAACTAGGCCGGAGCATCTCTGGAACAGTATTGTGGGGTGCTCCCAGATTGCAGTAGGGAGCACCTACCAACTGGGGTCCAAGGAGGAACAAACCTCAAACAGACAACAGGGTGCTGGGCACCTAAGACTCATTGATGGGCACTCATCAAAGGGCAACAAGGGCAATCCTATCTGACCTATACCAACAAAAAGGCAACCATGACACAAGTCACAAAAATTTTAAATGATGATTATGTGAGGAATGTGTCACGGCACAGTGCATCACCCCCTGACCTAGTGAACGCATTAAAGGGTCAGCTTGGTCCGATGAGTTTCATTATAACGTCACATGGGCAGTCTAGTACCTAGGGAACGCTGGAACGGCCGGTTGACTGAATGGATGAATGATCCTGTAATTGCTAGGTTAGCTTTTGCTGGCTAATAGCTTTCTTGTTGACTTCAACTGAGAAAAGGATGTGGCTAATGTGTGTGAGCAGGACAAATCAACCTTGTGACTGGTGAGGACACTACTTATGTATAGATAAGGGCTGCCCAGCTTCTATAGAGTGAGGACAATGTTGCCAAAATACATCAGCCATTTAGTGGGAACTGAAAAGTTACTGACAGGACCTGCTTTGTCCATATACATCATGTGCCCACAAGAACAACAACAATGGATTCAGGTTACCCAGGGCTTTAACATGTTTAGACTGTCAACATTAAACCTGAACATCCAAAAAACAAACTCACCAACACTTTGAGGTTTTTCCAGGCATATGTTAAACTGTCCATCTTCTCTGCATTTCCATCACTGAACTGCAGCTCATGTCTATTTAGGAGGGCAAACGACTCCTCAACTGGCCCAACAGTGGCATCAATCTGTATTTCAGCCTCACGTATCTCCTTCAGAGCAGCCATGGATACTCTCACATCATCAAGATCAGATATGGGCCTCTGAAGCTGTCGGCTCACCGATTCCACAAAGGAGCTTATCTCCCCCATGTCTGTAGAGGCACGTTGATTTAAGGCTGCCCCATATGTCCGTTTCCATGCTCGACACTCCTGGGTCAGGGAGAGCTTGAGGGAGTGGATGTCGTAAAGAATGGGGCCAAATGTGCAGAGAGAAGGGAGCTCTTCAATTTTAGCTTCAAGGGCCTGAACAAAGTGAGTTTTTGCAACACATTAGTAGACAGCACACTCTTAGGTTTACCTTTTATCTCTCAATGAGTAGGGTACAGATGAAAGTATAACACTTGAACCTTAATTCTGACAATTCTGAAAGCTCCA
Organism: Semaprochilodus insignis; assembly: GCA_034552555.1. Classification (NCBI taxonomy): domain Eukaryota; kingdom Metazoa; phylum Chordata; class Actinopteri; order Characiformes; family Prochilodontidae; genus Semaprochilodus; species Semaprochilodus insignis. The sequence continues at coordinate 12,280,251 of CM067479.1, read as the reverse complement.
TTCAAAAGAGGGAGGGCGCCAAAAACACTACAGCCACTATAGCCTGTTGAAAAATGGTGGTCTCAGGTTGCTTTCAACTGATCCCTACTGTGGTTCATGTTCAGAAAACATGCAAGTGAACCACGCGTGAAAAGACTGCATACCAAAAAGTCTATACAATTTAAACTCGGACAACCTAAAAATGAATAAATGTTCCGATTATTTGGTCAGAATCTGTTTTTTTCTGATACAACCATCCAAAGACATAGCATTGCAGATGTAGAGTTGAAGGTACATAAACATTTTGAAGCAATATATGCTGCTATCTTGACAAATCTTTTTAGAGACGTCCCTGCAAAGCTATCAGTGTGGCTTTGTAGTGAGAGGGTGCGGTTGCTAAACTGGCCTACCTGTCTCTCCCTGAAAACAACAATAGAGACCTCAAACCCTGAAAGAGTTATACCAACCATGAATAGGAAACATGTCTACTGTTTCCAACTTTGTAACTACAGCAATTTGTGTCCTCAGTTCTAATAGTGATTACTAAATGTTGCTAAAAAGGAAAGGTGAGGTAACATAGTGGTAAGCTATATATATATATATATATTTAAAAAATCACACTTACAGAATAATAGGAAAGCCTGGAACTGAACTCAGGGAGGGACGGACTGGTGTCACAAAATGCTTTCACTTGTTCTGCTGGATCCTTGAGAGAAAGGAAGGTTAATCAAAAGCACATACTTTCTCAGCTAGATCTCACTTCTCGTAAATTATGTACATTAATACATTTACATTACATTACAATATTTTAATCTTATATTATTTGGTATTTACAGCATTTCTAGGCCTGCCTCTTGCTTGCAGATCTAGGGATAAAGCAGTGTATTACTTACCTCATTCCATAGAGCAGAGAAGTTCATAAGGTCCACTAGAATGTCTGCAGCATTTACTTTAAGAGAGGATGTGATGGAGTTCAGCTGGGCAACAGCTTTAGTGACATCCTTATGCTCAGCAAGCTGTCTGTCAAGTGGTTTCAGTGTGAGCTGTTTGGTCACTGGGCCATCATCTCCCAGCTCTCGTGCTGCTAGCTGCTCCAACTGCAGTATTTGATGTACATTAGGTTATAAAATTATACCTGGGTTTGTTCAGCTCAACTGATTCAACTTGAATTGCTTCAGTTCAACACATAAAGAATTGGTCAATAACTGTACTAAAACAATTGACAATGACTACCCTAGGAAACTGGTTGGTAAATTGTTGTTGTTGTTTGTCCTGCTGTTTCACATATGAAATTCACTGCATGAAAAGCAGCAAAGCTGAACATTGAAATATGTGTTGGTCACTAAAAGTGAACTGAACTTTGTCCAGTCTAAAAAGTCTTCAAATGACATAAGAACAGTCAGCACCAGTCTGATTTATTAACAGAATATAACATTGCTTTCCTCTATCAGTCAAATCACTGTTAGTTGGCTAGTTCCATATATCAAGTTGTGATGATTACAGTAAAGTGGCAACTACGCTTTAGTGAATTCACACTACATTTACAGCATTTGACAGATGCTCCCATCCAGAGAGATTTAAAGTTTTTACATAGGTAGGCAAAGGTAGTGTTAGGAATCTTGCCCAAGGACTTATATTGTCCTCCGCAAAAGTAGATTTGTCAGTGTATCCTAATTGTCCTCAAATAATACTACATAATGTGATTATCAAGCGGCCAGTTTTCACTAGGGAAAGCTTCTTTCACACTGCGAGTTATTGTGGAGTACATCAACTTAAAGTAATAAACCTAATCACCTGTAGTTGCTTGTGGTGTAAATGTGAGAAGTTCCAGAGGGGAATATCCTTTGCCATTGACAGGACTGTAGCCACTACTTTGTTCAGAATACTCTGTACAACACAGACAAATAAAAACACAATTAATAACAATATTAGATGGGTTTCTGTTCTAGAAATCATTGTTACCATTTAATAAAGCATGCCAATATACCAGCTGGTATAAAAGGTAAATACAAAAGCAAGGAAGCAAAAGAAAAACAGGGGTCTGTACTGTTCTTGGAATTTTGAACTGTTCCATCATGTTTGCCTCCTGAGACAAATCTTACTTAAGACAAAGTGGACACCCCCAGTCTTTACTGCTGTTGGGTTGATATGTATAAACATGATAGTCATACCTGTATTTCCTCGAGGCTGGGTCTGAAGATGATGCTAGGAATGGCTAACTCAACGGAGGCCCTGAAAAGAGGAGCATGAGGTGCTGGATGGGCTGATGGAGACGATGAATGATACTTATGGCTTACAACATGGAGACGACGCCTCAAAGAATCCAGGGAGCGTTTGGTTGCTTTGAAAAGAGTAGGCCTCTTTAAGACAAAGTCGTGCACAGAGCAAGGTACACATGCAAAAAGAACATGGGTGATACAATGTTAGTAGGTTTCCAGCTCCCAAACCTTTAACCAATGCTTCAGTGTTCTTTTGACAGAGCTGGGACATCATCATGTAGAAACTGCAGGGCAGGCAAAGCTGGCACCGGGTCTTCTGTTTAGCATCAGGGTGAAGGCACTGGAACGAGTCCTAGATATGCAAGAAAGAAAGAATTCTAATACGGTCCCGTACATCAGCAAACTACACATCAAATAACTACAGACTAGAGTGTGCAATCACACAAGACCACCACACTTATCACATTCCTTATATTTGGAAGGCTGGGAATCACTGGCCAGTGCTCATATGTGCTCAGTGCCTAAAACCAGCCCTGTTCTTTATGTTCTTGTGACTTTGCCAAAGCATGTTGGTTTCCTTACCTCCAAGTTCACCATTTCACCAGGCTTCATTACTCTTTTCAGTTCCTCGATGATCTCATACATGGAACGCTCAACCTGTTGACTTTGACTGTGGAGAAGACAAAGTGTTCTCATTAATACAAGGCATTTACCATGTATTTATGTGCTTGGAATACGATAGTACAATGTAAAGCATAATGGACTATAATAAACAATCCTTGTGCTAGTGACTTAAGCAATAAGCAATCCAAAGACATCCCTCTCACTATTTAACACTATAAAAAAAAGCACCTCAGACCCAAAGATTACTCCTTGTAGTCAGAGTCAGTTCACAACTCTGCATATGTATTCAATGTGTACCTTAGCAGTCATGTTTTTAATATAGTCTCCTAATATAGTTTGTTCTAATATAGTTTGTTCAGCAGCTGCGGTGCAGACCGAGCACAGTGCCATGTAATGAAGAAGCCAGTTATGCTGGTCTCAGTCTAAGAAACCCAGCAGTGATGTTGTGGGCTGGAGGTTAAAGAACCAGCCTTGTGACCAGAAGGTCACCAATTCCAATTCCCTGAAATCAAGGACATTACTGAGTGCCCTTGAGCGACTGCTTCCCGGGCGCTGTGGAAACGGCAGCCCACCTCTCCGGGCATAAGGGCTCACTGCCCCCTAGTGTGTGGGTGCATCACTGCACAGATGGATTGAATGTTGAGGCTGAATTCCTCTGCGTGTAAGCACAATAGGCAAAAATGGTTCTTATCTAATATGTTACATAAGCTATTTTATTACTGTAATATAATTTTGCATATGTTCAATTTTGAAATGTGTTTGGTTAGTGTAGACTTAATCTAATTTGTGTAGCTATCATAATCCAGGTTTTCTTGATGGTACCCATATACTGAAATAATACCCACTGATGTTTGTGTGGTTGGTGGCATTTGACGCCTATTCATGCATCCTGAATCCAATTCCAACATCTCTCTTTAAAGATCTTGTTGACAGGTGCTACATTACCCTATTTGCATTGACACTACCCTAATGTTTTACACCCCTAGGAAGGAACGTTCCAAACTGCATATTCATAAAAGCAAATGTTTAAAATGGACAACACTATTTTAAAAGCTATTTTGCTCTGTAAGATGCAACACTCCAGAGAAACTATCAGCTTGGACATTTTTTTCCAGTTATGCATGTGTTTTCAAATCAGGTCCCTAATGAAATTGACCTTTTATGCTACACATGCTATGTGTTTGGTCAGTATTGTCACTGAGCATGAGATCAATTTGTAAGGTTCTTTATACAACACAGCCATTGTACACTATGACGCCATCCATCTAAAAATGCTGCTTGAATTATATTGTTTGTCACGCTGCATAAGGATGCTGTTGTTTTTCCTCACCTACACTTTTGCAAAGCCCAGTTTACTAGATTACCTATAAAAACTATTGACAGGTTAAAGCTTCTTCAAAATGCAGTGTGTACAAGTAGAAATGAAAATACTACACCTATTCATCTTTGCAGTGATCTTCCTCTAGAACTGATTTTAAATCTTGTTAAGGGAATAAATGGTTTGACAAATCGGTAGAGTGTATTTCATTTTTGGGTCTTAAAGTGAAATCAAACACTGGTGTGCTTGTTTTTTTTCCCCAGCATCTTATTATTATGTTCCAAAGATTCAAAATGTATTCATTGTCTTCTTGTGGGCTTTGTTGGCTATATTCATTTTGTTGTCCTTTTATTATATACTTCTTGTAATTGACCTACAATGCTACATATACTATATTGCCAAAAGTATTCGCTCATCTGCCTTCACACACATATGAACCTGAGTGACATCCCATTCTTAATCCATAGGGTTTAATATGATGTTGGCCCACTCTTTGCAGCTATAACAGCTTCAACTCTTCTGGGAAGGCTTTCCACAAGGTTTAGGAATGTGTTTATGGGAATTTCTGCCCATTCTTCCAGAAGTGCATTTGTGAGGTCAGACACTGATGTTGGACTAGACCCCCGCTGACCCCGCTCTGTCATTTTACATGGCCTACCACTTTGTGGCTGAGTTGCTGTCATTCCCAATTACTTCCACTTTGTTATAATCCCACTGACAGTTGAGTGTGGAATATTTAATAGTGAGGAAATTTCACGACTGGACTTCTTGCACAGGTGGCATCCTATCACCGTACCACGCTGGAAATCACTGAGCTCCTGAGAGCGACCCATTCTCTCACTAATGTCTGTGGAAGCAGTCTGCATACCTAGGTGCTTGGTTTTATACACCTGTGGCCATGGAAGTCATTGTAACACTTAACTGAATTCAGTTATCTGGATGGGTGAGTGAATACTTTTGGCAATATAGTGTATGACAAGTAATACAGAAAGTTCTTCTTCTTCTTTGTCTTCATATACTCCAAAGTTTGCCATGTAACTTTCTTTCCATACAGAAATAATACCAACAATCCGTTTAGTATATTTTGAAACATACAACAAACTCACATCATCAGTGTATGTCTTGCTGATGTTACTGTGTTTTCGGTTTGAATGAGGAAGCTCTGGGGAAGTACTGGATCCTCCTCAGGAAGCGCAAGAAGGGCAGTGAAAGACATGGACTCCAGAACCCGCTCAATCCGACACTCCAGTATGTCTGTGGTCACCTTTGCCACCTCCTCTAACTCTTGCAGAGCTTCGTATACATAGTCGATGACTAAGGCAGAAGAATTAGTTGCAACAATTCAAAATATAATTAGAAACATATATAAATGGGTATAGTGTATAGTGTAGGCCAAGGCTTCATGAAGGGATAAACAGTCCTTCACAGTTCAAATCAAATTATAAAGTAATAAAAAACTGTTCTGCATAACTTTTATATCAGAACTGTGTGTTTAGTGTTTAGACATTTGGTTGATTATGCCATCGCAGTGCCTCACATGTGTTGATGTTGAGGGAAGTCCAAGAGAGAGTGGTGAGTCCAGGAGAAAGTGCACTTTCCACACGATTGATAAAGGGTCTCATTAGGGGCTGGAGAAGAGGAGGGATCCTGTTTATAGCCGTCTCCAAGTCTTGCAGCATTTCCACCAGTCTGCAAAAAGAGAAATGTATTTCTACTGAAATAAAAAGTTCTACTAAAAGCGTAAACTAATCTGTTAAATGAGAAAAACCCCAAATACACTTACTTAATGTGATGGTTCTTCAACTCCATTCTATTAGCATACATATTGAAGATGACCTTTGGTACATGAGCCCCTAATCGGTGCATGTACTTTGCTTCTTGCAGGACCTCCAGAACCATAGGGTCCAAGTTCACAAAGATCTCCTGAAGAGGTTAAATGAAATATAACAAAACAGACACGTAAAATATCACACAAAATCACATAAAAGCCACAAAAATAAGTTTTAAAATTTGTGAGAAACTTTAAAAGCTTCATATTTCCCAACAGCATGTTTCCTGACAACATATTTTGAACTCTGTTCAGATGGTCTTTTGAACAGTAAATAATACTGCACAGAACAATGCTATTTTTAAGGTCCAAGAACAAGCAGACAGTGTCAGTATACTAAACACATTAATAGTATCCATATCCATATTTCCTATAATATGCTAGGTTGCGTTGTCAGAATCATAGAGCACACTGAGAATCTAGCACTATAATACCGCTACTAACTACTGTCACCTTGATCGCCTGGACAGATTCAAATTGGCTTGAGAGCACTGCATACATTTTTACATATTATTTATATGGACAGAGCAGCCATAACTACACCAGCAAAATTATTACCAAAACTACTTTTACCATCCATTGTAAAATCAAGCATCTTCTACTAAATTGTAGCAGCAACCTATTAACAAAACTTTTTTTTCATTATTAATAAATAGTAACTAGTTGACTACATGTTTCATGTTTAAATCATTCGTCAATCAGTGAAAAACAGTCCTTAAGCCCTTAACAGTCAAGCTGCAGCATATCATTCCACCTCTTAATGTCACCCCGCTAGCAGGGAACACTTTGGCTAATCTTACCTACAAGTTCTAATAAAGTTTTAGAGAAAATGTTTTAATCTAATGTTCAGAGAACATTTTAAAGATGTTTATCCTTTCAGATAATGTTCCTTTAAGGTTAAATGCTAACTAAGACGTAACGTTTTAACTGCAACATTCAGAGGATGTTTTGGATGTTTGGAGGATGTTGTCAGGGCCACATATTATGTTACATGATAACAAAAGAAGAACATTCTCAGTCCAACATTCAGAAAATGTTTTATGGATGTTACTGAGACCTGAGATGACAGAACATTTTTTACATCTTTAGAAAGAACATTCTGAGAACCAAAAGAAAATTTCCTGCTGAAAACATTAATGAAATGTTGCATTGCATATTCTCAGAACGTTTTTAGAACAAATCATTTCTAGCTGGTATAGCCCACACACTCCATTTCACTCCGCTGAGGCAGTACTGGACTCACACACCCAAAGTAAAGTTAGGTAAATATGATGCTATTCACACCTTTTTCCATGCATGAAGCCAATAACTAAATTGCTACTCTTGAGAAAGAGGCCATTAAGAAAGAGGCCATTATGCAATATGTCAAAGGAATGAAAAAAGATAACAAAGAAAACAAAACATAAACTAAATTAATTTTATGACCATTTTGGGAACAATTTAGAAGGTAAAAGGCATGAACATGACTGAGAAAAGTTAATAAAGAAGTTGACCAAAGTTTTACAGAAACCAAAAAACAACTGCTTTTCTGTAACTGCTTATAATTTTCTCTATATCATAAGAGGTTAAAATCATCAGCATAAAAACAGACTTCAGTAAAAACTTGAATGGACCTTGGTATTTGGGTGCCTGATGAGAAGCGAAGCATTGAGGCCTTGCTGTCCCAGTTCTGCTGCACTGACCCAGCCTCTGTGGTACAGCAGTTCATACTCCACTAGAACTGCTGCCATTTTGTTGTACGCTCGAATTATCTTCTTTACCTCAGGAAGCTAACAAAAAAGACAAGGAAAGGACTTTCAGGTAATCTTGTCCCAAGCACATCACTTCACCCAGTAGTGTAATAGCTCAATAATAATAATGTAACATCACCAGAAGATGTAAACGTTTTTGCATGGAACTTGGTCAAAAATCTAATAATTCCCAATAAGATTGCTTAACAATGTGTTCAGTTTATATATATACACATTACTAGGAATTTACTACACTTTCGAGTTGATCATACACAATACCTTATTGCATTATTGGTGGTGTGTTATACTTAAATACTGATCCTTGTTCCCCAAATGGATGATGTAATATTGACCTATCTAATGAAATACTTGTTTTCTGAGAATATTCCAGAATGCGCTGCTTTACCACCAATACATAGCAGATTAAAACAGAGACAGAAGTGAGAAAGGCCAATAAGGCTAAATCTGCTCCATGGCACGTTCCTCCCAGCTCTCCTAAGTGCTTAGATGTTGTCGCTCTAACTCTGCACATCTAGAACTCCGGGACAACACAAGTACCACAAAAGCCTCAGCAGCCTTCTCTGGTTTCTGTGCTAATTCATTCACCTCTCTCTACTACTACTCAGAAGTGGGGTGCAGTGCACAACTACATTGTTATGATAAAACACTAGATATTAGTTCAATATATTTTTCTCTGACGCCAATAAACTAGTTGCATATACTTTAAATTCTAAATTGAATGAACACATTCAAGCATAACATCTTAATGTCAAATGATTACTGGCGCTTTCAGTAGTAGTCAGTAGTGAGTTTGAAACTTAAACTCCCAGAAACATATTAAAAATGCTTGTATGATAAATTTTCGTGGTATGTTAAACATCCAGCAAAGCTTGAATGAAAAAAAAAAGTAAGGCATAATAAATATGAATAAAACACATATTTAAAGTATTGATCAGACCTCTATGAGAGCTGTGTGGGCGTGGCTAATAATGTGGGCATGCATAATGAATTGACTGACAGCTCTCTGCAACACTCCTAGCCTGCTAAACCACTCACACTGAACTAAAACCATTATTGGTGCTAACTGGACTAAAAAGGTGACAGGCAAACAGATGTGCACATGGACAAATGAACAAACAGACAGATGAGCAGCGCATAAGCAACACAGATAAACAGACAGATGGAGGGACAAACAGACACATGGACAGATGGGCAAAGAATGAAAGAATGAATGAACCATTAGAGAGTATAGAGAAATATAGAGAGAACAAATAAAGATGAACGAGTGACAGGTAGCTTCAGACAGGTGGTCTAGCTTGCTAGCTTTCGGTTACGCTGGGTTAGCTTTAGCTTGCAAAGTTTCTCTGACAGGCGGGGCATGACACAGCCGATGTATACATACAAATAAATACCCATAAAATGTCCAGTTTATCCTTGAGTATTTCCATTGGCAGCTCAATTTTTCTAAACAGCTGACGTGCCCACATTATCTTTCCAGCTACCTATAGAGAGCAAAAATTACTGGGTTAATTGTAGAAACAGAATTATTAGCATAGCACAGAAAACAAAACAATTCCGGTGTAAAACTTATGTGTTTACACTTACAGGAGGCATGTTGCGCGGTATGGGAGGGTTGTCTTTGTGCTTTTGGTAGAGTTTTCGCACCTGTTCCAAGTCATAAGCAAAACGCTGCAGAACAATTTCATACTTCTGACTAAGATCCATCTGATTACCCGCTCCTTTCTCAAACTTTGACAACAGATCCAGCAGCTGTTCAGTCTGAGGACCAAAAAAAAACTACAATCATTTTTCATACATAGGTCTATTTGACACATTGAAACCAGAAATATTCTTTGTGAGCCGCTTAGATTGTGACCCCTCAATTCACAATCATTAATTTTAGGTTTGAATAATCTTTTTTTTAGCAAATCTTTTTATTGTCTGTTTTACTTTAGCAATATAAGAACAAAATGGGGGAGCAGAGCACATATCAAGTCAAAATGTCAGAATGTGTTCAAATAATAGTAACTAAAAAAGAGAAACACAAAACATGTAATTATTATATATAACATTGCTAGAATAAGCCTTAAAGTACAAAGTGCATGAAAGATTAAGTTCCAAGCTTTGGCTGCAGGGAGAACCAGATTCATTCCGGAATGGCTGTAAATGAGAGTGTTTCTAATGAGGTAAAAAAAGAAGCCAAGTACATCAATTTCATTCTAAATTGCAATAATGGAGGATAACTCTGATCCATTTGGAGCAGGTGGGCAGTGCAATACTTTGGGACTGACAGTCCTGATGGCATACTCCCAAACACTCCTATAACAGGGTAAAGGTTTGATGATTAAATGTAAATGTCATCTAAAGTTCTAGCATTAGTCTAAATATGAAAGCCAAAAAACATAAATATAAATCACTGCTAAAAGGTTAAGTTAGAGAGATAAAGAGAGAAACCCTTACAGAAACAGGCTGTTGAAACAAGTTGTCCAGTAGCATCTGAAGCGACTGGTACAGTGTCTGTATTTGTCCTTTGAAGTCTGCGTAGTCACTGTCAAACTGAGAAAGAAAAAACAAGAGAAGGATGTATCGTATCACGCTGTATGACGTCCTCAACTCAAGCCACAGTCACACTAAAAATGTATAGTTTGTGTTGCTTCGCAGAACAGGTGCAACCAATGCTGAACCAGAGGATCGGCCACAAAAAGATCATTTATTTTGGAGCGGTTAGCAAACTGGCTAACTCAAGCGTGATTGTTGTTTGTGGCATGTTTTATGTGTGCAGCAGTGCTTAGTAAAGCATGACCAACTCAGCTCCCATAAACAGTAAAACCTCAAACACAAAAACAGTTATACTATCAGACCACTAGATATTATACAGCCCCTCATTACGTGTTTATTTCTAGCCAGTGTGGAAGAAGTGTTAAGTGTTCATGCTTAAACACTGCTAAAAATACACAGTTCAGTCGCATTATTATGACTCCTATCCTACTTTCAAAGGTGGCAGCTCGTGAAGGAAGTCATGTTTTTGTGGCATCCTCTACCCCCACTCATCCATGTGGAAGGCACTCTTAATCGATTTGGCTATGAATCCATCCTTGCAGAAATGGCCAAGACTTCCAAGTACTACCCTGGCCCCCTAATTCCCCAGACTTTAACCCAGTTGAGCATCTGTGGACATGTGGATCATGTTTGCTCTATGGTTCCTCCCCCACGCATCCTCCAGCAGTGGTCATAATAATGTGATACGAAGGCCTATCCTTTCAGAGGGGTAGTAACCCAGAACTATCTATATCCTGAGTACTTGTGTCCATTTCACATCCCATAACAGAACTGTGCGGCCTTAAGTAAATAACGTTTGAGGAAAAATATAACATCCGTGACGTTTGAGGTGTACCTCTGTTTTGCGGTGGTCCAGCACATTGTAAGTCTTGGATTTGATGCTGGTTACAATGGTTTGACAGCGTACGAGTATCTTCTCAATGCCCTCCACTTTTATTAACTGCAAGGCTGAGAGAGCTTCTAGAGTTGTAGCCATGTCCGCAATGTTCTCTAGCCGTTTGCAGAATGCATCAAACTTTCCGAAGATATAATTCTCACTGCCGAGTTCAGAACATAAGATGTTAGTAGATAAGTACACTCAATTCACCTTAGATCATTCAGGCAGAAGCGAAAGGTATATGAACTTTGTACAGAATATCCTGAACTACACAAATACAGAAATATCAAATGCAGCGAAAATGGAAATAGTACCTAAATTCGAACTGGCGGTCAAGAGGGCTTTGCCGTAGTTCCTCCCACACTCTCTGGAAGCACTTCTGGTATTCCTGGTTCAGCTGCAGGCATTCCTGAATTCTCTTCAACAGTTCCTTCCTAAACAGTGAATAAAGTTTTAAGGGAACTGATCACCACGTTACAATGAGTGATCACTTTTGTTGTATGCACAACTACAAACATGTATGTTGTACTCCTCAGCAGATCTACCACGGGATAAACGAAAGGAACAACACTAATATTAAAGACACTTTTGGTACAGCACAGATCAGTATAGTATATATATATATTTTTTTTTTTCTATCTATATGGGGGATGCAAGGTGATGCTTAAGGTATGCCTATTATGTATTACGTATTATTAAGTATTATTATTTTACTTATTTTACTTAATGGCTTTGAACATGAATTATTCAGACAGATTTTAGAAATTGAGCTTCTTTTTGAGATTTTTTTTGATGGTGCCCATAGTGCCAATACATTGTGCATACAAATGGCAGTCAGGTATTGGTCAAAAGAATTCGGCAAAATGTGCATCCTTACTAACAATATATGGTATATCGCTTTGGCTTTTGTGTCCTTGTCCTTTATGTCCTTGTCCCCACTGGCATGTTTTATGTTTGTTTATGTTTCTTCTTTTCATTGGCATCATGGAGCATCATGGAGGGTGACTGTAGGATGTTTTCTAAGGATTTTGTTTTTCTCCACTTAGCTCAGTTTAGCTAAGCAAAAGTCAAATTGCATTTATACATATTTTATATGTATAATTTATTGGCATTGTATTAAACTGGTATTTGTGGTGTTGATGTAGAAAAAGCTTTGCATGTCTAAAAATTCTCTTGTGAAGCTGCAGCTTGTTTGACCAAAATTCAGTGGCAGTAGTTTTGTGTCTATTTGAACTTTACTGTGCATGTTTAATATTATGTTACCAAATACTGGAACGTCTGGACTGTATGGAGCTCAACAACAGGTAAAGTTTAAATTCTCACCTCTATATTGTGCAAGTAACCTTGTATTACTCATTGTGTATAACATATCACGTTTTCTTTAAAAATAAAAAATAAATATGTTTGTATCCTAAAAACTAAGACCATGTAAATTCAAATTTAAGACGCTTTGATGCTAATTTAATTTGTAAAATGCTATTTCAGACAATAGTTTGACACTGACTTTTGACATTGAATATGAAGGCTCTATATGAACTCTATACCAGTTTCTCCTAAAACCAAACATCCAAGCTAAAAACATCTAGGAACCTATATCTTTATGTATGTAAAAGCAGTAAAAAAAAAAAAAGCAAGCAACTTAACAAGACATATGCAAACACCTACGTCATGTTTAGGAGCTCTCTGTAACAGTCATAAGAAGAAGGAGATAAAAACATAACTATGTTGCCAATATGACATAAAGCCCACCTGCTCAGGTCCCAGATTTTGGTTACTCCGTGGCAGAGGTAGAATTTGCATGTACTGACCATTTGATTGGTGACCTTCACAAACAGGGAGGTCATGTGCTCAGAGGAATTGTAGTACCGGGACACATTTTGAATCAGACGAATGCTATTTAGAAGACTGGGGATATGCTCCAACATACTGGTCTACAGAAGCAAGACAAACAGAAAGACATGCTACAGTCATCTAACACACCACAACTTTCTCATACATAAAGAATGAAATGAAATGTTCAGCTGGAAACCTGAAATTAAGACATCCGTGTAGCAAAATGGTGGAACATGAATAAAGACTGATACAACTTTAACTCTAACTCTAATCTAATTTATGCATTGCTTGGAATCTTACCGGGGTGCATTTCCCCAGAGCCTTGAAAAACTTTTCTAATGTGTATAGATACTTGACATTATCTTTGGCCTCATTGGCTACAACTGTGATGTTTCCATCCTGTAAGAAAAAACATTAAAAGTTTAGTTAAGTATATTCACAAACACATTCAAATGTTAAAACCATGTGGACTAACCAGTTCTTTCCATTTACTCAGAGTCTTGGACTTGGCCACCTGTAGCACTCCAATAACTTTCTTGACCTCGGGTTGCTTTATTTCATCCAAAAGACTGTCGACAGCCAAACACACAAGCACTATTACATACATCAGCTAAACATTAACCTATAACCTATAAGAGCAGAGCACATGCATAAGATAAAGCATCACTGGCCTGTTAATAACAAACACACAATCGTTCAAACACAGACACAAAGCACAGGGAAAGTCTACCTGTTGAAGGTGCTCATTCTGCTTTTCCAGTACTCAAGTTCTACTGAGGGGCCAATGTCATCTGCTTCTTTCCTCATCTGCTCACTCTCAGCAAGGACCTGTTCTATCTGCTTGGCCCAGTGCAACAGCATCATTTCCAGACTCTCCACTAGCTCCGAGTTATTTGCTAGGGATAAGAGAACCATGAGATCTATGTTTTAAAGACTAGTTTACAAACTCTTTGGCTTAAAATGACAGTTAACATGCAACAAAGCAAGGGATGATCATAAGGTCCACCCACTTTTGAAGTTCCATGAACAGTTATTCAGCTTGATTAGGGTTTGCAGTAAAAGCAAGTTTGTCCTGTTTTACGTGATGTGACATGAAGCTTTTGGTAGGATAATGCATACTGCTGCCATCAGTAGTAGAACCTCCTGGTGCCTGAAAGGGTACCACCATACCACAGCACCTGATGTCAGCCAAGTCAGCAGGCTCCCTATGGTGTTTGACCTCAGTAGTTATGCTCTGGGACTGTAATGACTTTGGCTGCTAAGTGCAACACGCAGTTCGCTGGAGGGCAGAAAGCTTGGTAATTTGTTTCATTGAGGCTGAAAGGTACAAAGGGTTGTCTGTTTATTTCCTTTATCAAAGCTCCACCACATGCCCTGCGCTTTGTCTCTGAGGCCTTGTTCATACTTGTCATTAACATCATTCTCGGTCATGTATGGACAGTGGGACATATAGCCATGCATCTGCCAAGTCTGAAAAACATCTCTGGCAACCACATGGACTTCTCAACTCAACTTGAACGTATGAAAGAGAAGTACAACAAAGAAGCTACATACTCTTTTTCGCATTAGGCCATACACTCTCTGATCTCAGGGTGGACCTCCGAGCAGGAATTCAACCTGCACTCATCTGTTTGTCTTTTTTTCCCCATCCCTATTTACCCCCATAGAGTCCCCTTTTTTGGCCCCACACAAATCATATTGTTTCTTTTAACCTACAGCCACCAAACTGCATGTAATCATTCAAGGCAGATCCCCAAACTGTAGTCCGAAGCCATACTGACTCACACTACTCTATGTGTCCCTTGTTTCTCCTGCAGTCTAGTAGTTCTATTGCACATGTGGCAATTATGATTATGTAAATGTTTAGCAAATATTTAACCTTCAAATCAATTTCTAAATACATTTTTGAATTTGCCACCTGAATTTGCAGATTTTTACCAGCATTGATGTAATCCATCGGCTCCTGAAGGTGGCTGAGATCTGGAGCAGACACCATGTTGCGAAGCTGAAATTTGTCCTCCATGTTTCTCCGAGCTGAAGAGAGACTGCAGATGAACTTATCTACTGAGACTAGAAAATCCTGAACATGAGAGTCCCTCTGGCCCTCCTTCATGACCCCCCAGTCCTGGAAAAGAGGGGGGGGGGGTGTCCAGTTAAACAGATAGAAGGTCTCTGAGTAGCACAGTTCTGCATCTAATATGATTGATAAAATCATGAGAGAACAGGCTTACAGTGACAATATACAGTCATTGTCAAAAACATAGTTGCACAAATAGTTGCACCCAGAAGTAATTAGTCTACAGGAATGAAACTTTGTGGATAGGTTTGACATTGTAGGCAAGCAAATGATTCAAGTTTCACAGCCAGCGCATGTGACATAAGAAAGGACGGGGCTTATCTCTGTACCTGACTGGCCCAAACAGTCATGATTGCGGACATTCAGTGAGCAGTGATGCCCTCCATGAGTCATCCTGTTAGTGCCAGCACCATTGGCACACGGCTGCACGACGCAGGACTACAAAGACCATTACGTCGACTGCCCTTAACACCACGTCAACGTCGCCATAGACTACAATTGGGCCATGCCAAAGTGTTATGGGGTAACTCAGAATGACAGCAACTCATCTTCAGTGACAAGTCCCGTTTTTATATTGGTGGAGATGAAATCCATGTGTGGGGGCACCCTGGTCAGCACCAAGATGAACTGTTTGTTGTCACGTGTCTCATGTGTCACTCCACCTCCATCCCTAACACAAAATCTGCAGGAACTGTGTGAGAACATTCAAGCAGCATGGGATGGATTATCACAGGACACCATTAGGAACCTCTACAACTCCATGCCGAGACGTCTGGCATGTTGCGCTAGCAAACATGGGGCCCCGACGCCATACTGAGAGACACTACTTCTGTATATGTAGCTCAATAAATATTACCCATATCAGTCTAAATTTATCATCATTTATTGTTCCTGGTAGCCTTTTATCTTCCTTCCCAATAGCATTGCAATCCCACACTTCCTTCTGGGTGCAGCTATACTTTTGATGATGAGTGTATATTGTACAGTCAAATAATGATATTTGATATTTGGTTTCTTTTAGGAAACCAAACTGTACCAATACTGCATCACTCTATCAAATTGTACATTTAATACCTCTTGAGACCTGAGAGCTGGATACATCACATCAGCGAAAAGTTTCTCCAGACTCTGTAAAATGTTACCATCTGTGCAGTCAAGCATTCCAAAATTCACCTCCTGCAGGGCAGACCATACATTAAATGACAGGGAAACAATACAACACTTCTGAGGTATCAATTAAACCACATTAAGAGGCTCCACTGACCTGTGACACATTACTGGTTGTTATGGCCTTGTCTGTGTTGCGCAGAAAAAACAAACAAAAGCCGCTCAGGCTCTGTAGAAGATTGAAACCCATAATCAGGGGTGGTGAGTTTTTTCCATAGCAACAAATACACAAGTTCAAGAGTGACACAATAGTTATTGTGTAGGTGTTAATGGCGAGCTTGAATTAATCTGGCTTGAAAGGGGGGCAAGTTTCAGGAACATCCTAAAAAGCATCGTTCTTCATTGCACACAAACAAGAAAAGAAATTAAGCTGCATTTCTACCTCTATGCTGCCCGTCGTGATGAACAGCTTTTTCTGCCCACAGGTTGCACTGAGAGGCTCTGATCCAGACGGTACATTTCCATGGGCCTGCATGGAGTGGGGAAAACCATTCCATTCTTATACAACCATGAGCCATAACGTTAAACCATCTCCTTGTATCTACACTCACTGTCCATGTTATCAGCTCCACTTACCACATAGAAGCACTTTGTAGTTACACAATTACAGACTGTAGTCCATCTGTTTGTCGGTATACTTTGTTAATCGCCCTTTTACCCTGTTCTTTAATAGTCAGGACCCAAACAAGACGATGGACTACAGTCTGTAATTGTTGAACTACAAGGTGTAGCTATTTGGTAAGTGGAGCTGATAAAATGGATAAAGAGTGTAGATACATTGAGGTGGTTGTAATGTAAGGATGATTGGTGTATGTTCAAAAATATACTACATGGTCAAAAGTATATACATTGAGGTTTGGTTTGGACTGTGAGCCAAAAAGCATAACTGGCCCTCCCATTCTCCCATCCCTTAGTGTGATGCTAGCCAATGCAAGCATCTGTTAGCTGAGTGAACCGAATCGGCGATATTCTCCTCAGAGCATGTTAAACTCTCCAATTATGTTGCTATAGCGGCAGTTATGGGCAGAAATGCCCTCATGTGTTTCAAGGGTCAGGTCATTCATTAAGTTAGAGTCTAAGGCATTTATTGTTCTGGGCCATGGGGTCAGGGGGACTGGGCCTATTGAGGCGCTAGAGTCTATCCAAGTATTTGCTAGACGGAAGACAGGAAGTACCCTGGACAGGTTGCCAGTCCATCACAGTGCAGACACACATACACACTCAACTAGGGACAATTCAGTATCTCCAACTGCATGTCTTTGGACTATAGGAGGAAACCAACACAGACATGGGAAGAACCTGCAAACTCTACACAGAACGGATGCCTGGCTTCCCGGCCAGGGAATTGGACCCAGGCCCTTCTTGTTGTGAGGCAACACTATTACCCACCATGCCATTGTGCTGTCTTTCAACAAGGCAGTTTGTCAATTTTTTGGTCCTGTAGCTCAAACTTTCAGAATGAGCTGAGGCACGTAGTGCTAAACAATCCGTGTTTAGTTCACTACCAGGTGACAAACAAGCGTCAGCTGCTCAAATGCATAGCGTCAGTTCTAAAGTTTGGTTTAGTTGGCGTATAGGTCTGGCACTGTGCTTGTGAAATCTTCATGTTACAGCATGCAAGGATATTCTATAAAACTACATTCAGGGGAAGGGCCTGTCTCATTTTAGCACGGAAATTCCCCCATACACAAAGTAAGGTCCTTGAAGAAATGGTTTGCTGTGTTTCTTGTGGAAAGACATGCCCGACCTATGAAAAGCCCTGAACATGGCTGGAGGAAATCACTTCCATTCAGCACAACAACATTAGTAGGAGCAGGTGATGGGATGATAAGGGCTGGCTTTCAGTCACAGTTTTACTTCATTCCAAATGGGTTGGAGGAGCTAATGTCAGGGTTCTGTGCAGGTCATTCCTTCATGGACCGTACATGGGGGTGTTTTCATGATGAAACAGGAAAAGCCTGGGCCCAAACTGCTGCCACAGGATTAACAGTACACAGTTTTCTACAATGTCCTTAGAACACTGGAACAGCTCCAGACCACTAAACAAACTTTACAGTCAGCACTTCAAGCAGTCAACTTAGTATTGCTTAGCCATGAAATCTAATGTAAAGTCTTGTTAGAAGGCCTTTTATAGCAGTCAATAAGAGACCAACTTCATATTAATCCTAATTTTTTTGGGAATACGATTTTTAATGGATGTAATGTTCAGGTGTCCACATACTATTGACCATGTAGTGTATTTAGTTGCGCATTGTCAGTTAAGTTTAAGGAAAACAATTTACCAGCGGCACGACTTGATGGTAGAACAGTAATCTCTTTGATCCATGGGCTGCGAAGAAATCTTCAATCATACCGAACTGTAAATATGCATAACATTTTTATACTTTTCTATGAATGGCATTTTTTTTTTTGCATTTCTGATAATCAAGTAAATGAGCAAAAAACAATAATATTTCACCGTTTGAACATGTGATATATTGCCTTTGTACTATTTACAGCATTGCAGTCTGTTTTTATTTGCATTTTGCACAGCGTTCCAACTTTTTTGGAAATAGGGTTGTACCATGAGGATAATAGGTTCGCATCTGTTGCCCTTCATGCAACCACTACTGTATGCAAGGTCCCAAATTCTGCAGTAGATCCTTTGTGCTGAAAGACAGACTATATTACGGTGGCCGAGAAGTGCAAAACAAATTAACATTTCAGAAAACAAAATTACAAAAGCAAAAACAAATTTACAAACGCAAATTATGACATTTCAGAAAACAAAATTACAAAAGCAAAAACAAATTTTCAAGACATGAAACACTTTTACCAGTCCCGAAACACTTTTACAAACTGCGAATTCTGAGGCACAGGGTAGGTCTAACACACAGGAAGGGCTTGTTGCGGACCCTTGTCAATCAAACTGTTTTGTGGTGGGAGAGTGAGTAGAGTTTGGCATGGTGACAATGCTAAAGCATGATTTGTCCATTTTGTGACACATTTTAGCCCACTGGCATGCTTTTGTTTATGTGGAAGGGGAAAGAGCAGACGGGGGAAAGAG
>CM067479.1:12206802-12260785 GCA_034552555.1 Semaprochilodus insignis | reverse complement strand
GTTTGTAAATTTGTTTTTATTTTTGTAATTTTGTTTTCTGAAATGTTCATTTGTTTTGCACTTCTTGGCCACCGTATATAATAAATTTTTTCTGGCAACAGGAATATGACGCACAAGCGGCACTAAAGAAAATAAAGTCGTAAAGGAAATGAGCAGTAAACTGATAGAGGTTAATGAATGAGTGAATTATTTAAAACCTTTATCAAATGAGTCAAACTTATTTGAAGTGATGTATCTTATCATGTATCTTAGTACTGTAGCCACGCTTGGCCCACCTTATCATCTGAAATGAGAGCTTCTTCTACCTCCACCTCCCCCAGATTGACAGCATTGGCAATCTTGGCAATGAGGTACTTGTGTCTGCTGTCTAGTAAGGCTCTGCGCTCATCTTTCAGAGCTCTGGCTTGCTTTGCCATCTCTTTCCTCGCTTCATTCGACAGTACCACAGACCGTTTCCCAGCCACCTGCGAATGAGAGTGAGTACCCAGATCATGATTGGATCTGTTAAGAATGTGGTGGCACTATGAACTCTGGAGTAAGTTTCTGCACAGTTTATACTTACTGCGGTTGCAGTCGTTGGGGAAGAGATAGCCGACGCTGGTGTTTGAGTGGTGCCTTTAACCTTTTGAGCCCCTATTCTTCTGTGACCACTTACACCTATCGGATATTGTACAACAAATGTGACTGCTATGATAAGAGACACAGCTTTGAAGTTATAAATCAATAGTAGGTCTGCACAGCTATATTACGTGATGTTCCCTCCCCCAATTTCCTCAATTCCTGCATTGATTTCTGGGTGGCTTCTGATTTGTACAACAAAGTTTGCAGGCCTGCTGAAGATCTGAATAGGGAAGTGTTTGAAGGAAATGGGGAGGAAGAGGAAAACCAGTAAGGGAACACGGGAAATGTACATAAAGAGTTTGATTGGATGGAACGTTCCCACAACTTTGGCTAACGTCAGTGGTGGACAGTAACTAATTAAATGTAATTAGTTACTGTGCTTAAGTAGTTTTTCTGTGTACCTGTACTTTACTGAAGTATTTCCATTTTGGCCTTAAACTCGTAACTAATAAATCTTATACCGAAACTTTGCTTGTGTGCAAAACGTTATTTTATAGTTCTAGCTAATGGAACCTGTTCTCCTTCAGTGTTCTGTGCTTATGATCATTTGAATAGACATCAGTGTCAGACTAATTAATGACCTTCTATTAAAAAAGATCTTGTTCCAGAAATGATAATAGGACATTAGAGCCATAATAAATCATGATACTTTTACTCTGCATACTTAAGTACATTTAGAGGTAAATACATTAGTACTTTTACTCCAGTGGAGGTCTAAAAGGAGGACTTTTACTTTTACTGGAGGAATATTTTACCTTGGGTATCTCTACTTTAACTCAAGTACATGGTTTATGTACTTTGTCCACCACTGGCTAACGTTACCTACAAGTTCTAATAAAGTTTTAAAGAAAATGCTTTAATTTAATGTTCAAAGAATGTTTTAAAGATGTTTATATAGTTTTAGATAATGTTCCTATAAGATTAGATGTTATCTAAGACTGTTTTACTGCAAAGTTCAGAGGACGTTTTGAGGATGTTGTCAGGGCCACAGATTGTGTTACATGATAACAAAAGAAGGATTCATTCTCAGAGCAACATTCTGAAAATATTTTATGGAGATGACAGAATGTTTTTAGAAAACCTTCTCCTGCCTTTATAAAGAACATTCTGGGAACCAAAAGAAAATTTCCGCTGAAAATATTAATGGAATATTTTTAGAATAAATCATTTCTAGCTGGGTTGGACTTTCTCCCAAACCTTGCTGCATACACTTTGATGTAACTGTGATCACAAAGGTTCAACAGTATGATCTAAAAGCCTTTGTTGGGATACAGAAGACACTGCCCTGACTTTTAAGGAGTTTCATGAGTACTGCTTGGTAGGATAACCATGCAAGGTGACATTATACATGTTGGTCTGACCTGCACTCATCTGTTTGTCTTTTTTTCCTCCCTTGTTTCTACCATAGTTCATTTTTGACCCTACCCTAACCCTATTGTTTCCATTAACCTATAGTCACAAAACTGCATGTACTCACTCAGGGCATATCCCCAAACTGTAATCCACAGTCATCCTGAACCACACATCTCTATGTGTTATTTATTCATCCCTCGTTCTTCCCTTAGACCCCCATTCATTTTAGCAACACCTAGCAACCCCCAACAACCACTCAATAAACAACCCTCACACCATAACAACCACCTAACAACACCTTAGCAACCACCTGGAATACAATAGCAACCGTCTAGCAATGCCATAGCAACCACCAAGGATACCATAGAAACCACATAGCAACACTATAGTAATCACTTGGGATACCATAGCAACCGCCTAGCAACACCATAGAAACTGCCATGGATACCATAGCAATTGCCTAGCAACACCATAGCAACCACCATGGATACCATGGCAACCACCTAGCAACAATATAGGGAGCATCTGGGACACCATAGCAGCCGTCTAGCAACATCAAAACAACATCCTGGGATACCATAGCAACCACATAGCAACACCATAGCAACCACCTGTGATACCACAGCAACTGCCAAGCAAAACCATAGCAACCTGTGATGCCAAGCAACCATCAAGCAACACCATAGGCACCACTTGGGACACCATAGCAACTGCCTAGCAACACTATAGCAACCATCTGGGACACCATTGCAACTGTCTATCAACACTATAACAACCACCTGGGATACCATAGCAAACGCCTACCAACATCATAGCAACTACGTTGGTTACCATAACAACCATATAGCAACCACTTGGTATACCATAGCAACTGCCTTGCAACCACTTGGGATACCATTCCAACCACCTAACAACACCTTAGCAACTGCCTAGCAACATGCTTAAGCTGCACAATCACTCTGCATTTTCTTCAGGAGATGCATTTTTCTAGTTTTGAAATATCCAAAGGAAACTGCTTTAAAGATGTGACAGAGAAAAGAGCCATGTTTGTCTCCTTCAAATTAGTTCTGACTAGTAAGAAGTTTTAGATACCTGCATTCATCAGATTAATCAGAACTATTAATCAGAACTATTTGACAGAATCTACCACAGAGTGACATTTTCATAACTTATATCTGTAATACACTATTTATTGTTACCAGTGAAAAGGTCTATGTTGATATAACTACATATGTCGTTATTACATTAAAGAGATCTGTAACTCAGTTTTAACTAGTGATCATGCAATGCATGAAACAAATTTAAGCAGTTAAAATTGAATTACAGATATCTAAAATTCTTATTTTTACTAGTAAGAACTGTATTCTGACTATGCAAAATTACTGCAAGTATGACTGAGATATGACTTTGACTATCGATGGTGCCGTAAGTCTAAAACCACTTGCCAGAGATTTGCATCATCACAACTAAAAGGCAACAATGTACAAAAACCAAAGCTTTAGGCTACTAACACTTTAGCCTACTTTAGCCTACCCAGCTTTAGCCTACTTACACTTTAGCATACTTTATCCTACTTACAATTTGCAAAACATTTTGTTGCACAAAACTGGTTAAATATGCTGGTTATACACTATATGGCCAAAAATATGTAGATACCACTTCTATTTCTGAGTTCAGGTGTTTCAGAGCAAGTTTGCGAAATTCCCGCCTTGCTAGATCTGCTCTAGTCAACTGTAAGTGATTACTTTTATTCTGAAATGGTAGTATCTAGGAGAAACAGCAACTGTGAAGGGTAACGTTAATCCCACAGCATACAAAGACATTATAGACAACTGTATGCTGCCAACTTTGTGCTAGGATCTTTAGATAGTCTCAATTACATTGCCAGTATTAAAACAATAGGTATGACATTTCTGATAGCCTGCATATTAACCTTACCAGAGGGTAAGAGTAATATTAAGCTTAGTCTGTATAATATACTTCACATAAGTTAAATAAACATAAACAACACAATACAACTTTTAAAAACATTACTATACTATGCTAGTAAGTTACTATACTGTACTATGCTAATGATGTGCACATGCACAGTAGGACTAATCAGATGAGTAGAACAGTTTGTTAGGACCGCCCGAAAAGCTTGCTTAGGGCCAGTAACAGGTTCAGAAACTTATGTAGTCCTGCTATTATACTCTTCAGTATACTAATCATACCAGCTGCTTTTATAGATAACATATACATACCTGGGTGTATGTTGATGAGCGGTGGCTTTACCTCCTGTAGATCCTGATCAAATGATTGCTCTGGATTAGTGGCACTCTGACTTGCCATTTCTTTTGGAATTGCCCGGCTTTCGTCTTTCTCCTTGGAGTCGTGATAACTATCCATGGGAGTCTCTGGTTCTTGAGGTCCAGGCCCATTGTCCGTCTTTGGGGCTAAACCAGAACGTTCCACTTCTGTATTGTTTTCCACGGCAGGTGAATTTAGTTGTTCGTCTGCCATTGCTTGAGTCTCCTTTGTGACAATCCAGCTGCTTCAATGTCCAGTGAAGGAGAAAAAGGTTAAATCAGCATTGGAAAGGGACTCGGATTACCAGGTTCTATGGTACTGAAGTTCCATTGTCATGATCAAACAACAATCAAATACATTGCAGATAAACTAATTCAAATGCAAATTCTCATTCTCGTACCTACACCTACCTCTTTCAAGTGCAGCAGATTATGTGCACAGGATTGATTTATATCCCTCAGGCAAAGTTTGACTGTTTCCATAGTGACTAGCCCAGGGTGAGCTATTGCCCAGTCAAGTGAAAAAACAAAAAAAACAATATCCACATTAGCAGTCACAGCCTTGTGGTATAACCTTTTTCACATTACACAATTACACTATACTACAAATCTACACTATACTCTCAATATATATATAATATATATATATATATGTTTAGAGAGAGAGAGAGAGATAGATAGATAGATAGATAGATAGATAGATAGATAGATAGATAGATAGATAGATAGATATTACCCATGCTAATATAATTTGTTCAGCAGTATGTTTGGTTTACAGAATGCTGTGTGCACAAAACCACTGTAAAGTTAAAACTAACAGCTTTGATTAAAGATTAAACATGTACTGCATGTGGTGTGCAAGGCACAAATGCCTTGTACGGCACTATGACAGCAAACTGAAAACCATGATCATCATCTCCCCGTATTCTAGGGTGCTATAGCACAAAGTATTGCACAATGTTGTTGGGTGAAATAGTTTGAATTTCTTTTTCAGCAAGTGAAATGGTTGCTTGATCGAATACAGATTAGGAGCTTGTCTTGGCAAGTCCATGTCTGTGAAACTTTTCACCTAACAAAGAGCTCCTTGGTTACCTCAGGAGTATGTTTTAAGTCACCGTCTTATTGCATAGTAAATCATAGCTTAGCGGGTTTGGTGGCATTTCCTTGCAACCTGGCAAAATGAAGTGTTTCTGTACAGTTCTGGGGTGATTATGCCGCTTTAGTTCTAAAGATTATTGCTGCAGGTAAGATTCTTTGTTGCACATGGTGGCATATTTCTTATATGACACTTGTAATAGTATTGTTTCTGTTTTCTGGAAGATGAATATGAGGTAGTGGGTTTGGCTATTTTAGCTCCATACAAGGCAAAACCCTTCTATGACCATACTTTAGTTTGGCAAATTTCTACCCTGCTAGAGATGCCGTGGTCAACTGCAAGTTCTGTTGTTGGGAAGCAGAAGCAACTACAACGTTCTATCATATTGTTTGCTTGGAAGTTTGTGGCGGCAGTGTGAGGAAGGCCTTTTCGTGTTTCTGGACAGCAGTGCCTTGTGCATAAAGTGAGGCCCATAAAAAATATATATGATAATAAAAAATGAGTTGTTGAGTTCGGTGTGGAACAGATTGAGTGGCCTGCACAGAGCCCTGATTTTCTTCTCAGACTATTAAAGCTAGGCCTTTGGAGCTGGGTCATAAGTGTCAAAATGATGATATCTTGATGATGATCCAAATTTCTATTAGCATTTCTTTAAGATTCTAGTAGTTCGTTAGCACTCAGCTAATGGTGATTCACATAAACACTAACCTTTTTATATATGTTATATAATTTTTTAATAACTGTTTTATGGTTTTCTACTACAGCATAGCCAGAGAGTACAGTTGTTATATTCTGGGGCATTTGGACATCAGCATGCAACTGCTGCATTGTTTAAGTTGAAAGAGGAAAATTAGTCGACACCAGAATGAAACTGCTATAACCTTTAAGGTGGGACCAAATTATTTAAAAGATCAAACACAGAAATTTGAAGCTTCTAAAATATATTAATTGCTTTACTTGAAGCTTGGGACAGACATATTAACAAAGAGGTGATCAATAGTAGCAATTGCATAGTGACTCTTTGAGTGGGCTCTGGTTATGGAGCTCCCACCAATGTTTTCTGTTTCTATCAACCCATTGATTAGACTGGTGCTTGTATTCAGTCTGTTTTTCCTCACAAAATTGGTCCCACTTGTTGTAAATGACTGGTTAATTCCTCAGTCATTTTGTTGCTGACAATTAATCTAATGCATTAGAACTTCTCTTCAGCTGTTGAGGTCCTAACCAACAGAAGAGCTCACATAACTATATCTGCATAGACAGCCCAGAGAAAACAGTTTCTAACAGGCCAATTTTCTGCTTGAATGAATTTGACCTTTTTGTTGCCATCCCATACTTAACAATACTTGCAGAGTTTAATGCAAGTATGATTTCTGTTGAATAAAATGTACTACAAATTCCAGACATGCATCATAAGGCCTTTTTTGTAGGCCCTGAGGGTTCAAACATGCAGTCATGTGGTTGGGGGTGGTTCCATTCATTACTTATTAGCTACACTAGCCTTATAGTTCCAGTGCAAAACTAGCAAAAATGAACTCTTTTAACCCTAATCCAGGAAGTTCCTAGCAAATAGTTCTCGTGCTGACGTTACTTGCAGAGTCTGTTTGGAACTTGCATAGTGAGTGTTGCAACTGAGGGGAGATACGTTATGCACTTCAGTGCTCATCAGTGCTGTTCTGTGAGATTGGGTGGTGTACTGCTTCATGGTTGAGCTGTTGTTGCTGTAAGACATTTACACTTCGCAATGACAGTGCTTTACCTTGGAACATTGCTTTACTAGTGAACCCCAGTGTGGCAGAAATTTGATGAACTGACTCCTCTGATCATGCCTTGTTAAATTCACTGGGCTCTTATATAGAGATGCATAGCACTATGCTTGGTTTTATGTGCATGTTAGCAATTAGTGTAGCTGATATTGGAGAGCAGCAAAGGAAGGGTCCCATAAATGCTATATTAATGCCCAAGGTTTTGGAGTGGAACATTCATAGAGATATGTTCAGCTGTCTGTATACACCACCATTCAGAAAAGTGCAATTATTGTTTTCCATAATACAAAACCAAATTGTTGGTGTACTTTTGGCTATGCACCCAAGTACAGGTGTAATGGGGATCACATAAGTGCTTTTTTTACTTATTCCGTTGCTTACTGGAAGGGTCCCCTTCCAGCAAAGCCATCCCATTGGTTGCATCCACACAGTCACCACAATCGCCTCTACTAATTGCTCCAACAAAAGCTTGGCGATCTCTGTTTAAGGGAACAACCTCAAAATAGGAAGTTTAAAGTGGCCAGCTGCAAAGAAGGGGTACATTGAAAGTCTTTTGACCACTTACTCCACTACAGTAATAAGTAGATTTGATATAAAAAGATGTAAAAAAAAAATAATAATAATAATAATTGGAATAAGAGGTAAAAAGCAAAATGCAATTTTTATCAATCCATTCATAATTTAAACACACACACACATCTATAACTGTGGACTGTTGATTGTATAAATACATTTTTGGACCATGTTGTACTAGAAAACAGTATGAAAACCAGGACTTCTGGCAATTTGGATATAAAACTACTTTGGCCGGAAAAGCCTTTGCAGAAATATACATGTCTTTGAAGCTTGAAGTGGCCAGCTGTGCTAATTAAATTGTACTAATAAAAAGCAGTATAATAGGTTATGCTGAAGAACTCACTGACTTTCAACATTGCACTGTCAGCATGCCACCTTTTCAGCAAGCCAGTGCATGAAATCATTGAGATGCCCTGGCCAAATGTAAGTGCTGGAAACGTTAGGGAGCAGCTGCTCAGCTGTGAAGCAGTCAGGCATACAATGGGGCTGTGACCAAGCAGGAGCACACAAGCCTAAGTGCAGTACAATATGGAGTGCCAAGTGTCGGCTGGAGTGGTGCAATGCATCCATTGAACTTCTAGAGTTTCAATACTATGTTTCACCATCTGGCATTCTAATAGGCAATTCTGCATTTTTCAGAAACAGGGCATTTTAAAAGCCTGACCACTTTAGGAGGAGTTGAGGAGATAAAGAAAAAATTTTTGCAATAAGAAAAAAAAAAGGGAAATACAGTTTTGCACTGATGTATATATATATAAACAAGATTTCTGACAATTTGGATATATTACTAATGTGGCTGGAAAATGATGCACTGTTACTTTATTGATATAGTCTTTAAAAAAGTCTTTGCAAGAAATTATCATCACAATTTGCACTCAGCAAACAGACTTGAGGATAGCATTTCTGACATTTTGCTTCTCATGCCTTTCCTCAAATGAATATTGCTGGGAGACAGAGAGCTACACAAGAACTTTATTATTACCTATACATTAAAACTCAAATAAATTTTTTTGAAAAAAGTGTCATTTAAAAAATGCTATAGCTCTTTGGATCAAAGCCAGAGTGTATTATCAAGTACAGTCAAACAAGTTTTATTACTTTTTGTCACATATGATGAAATACAGCTTCTCAGGAGCTATGATGCTACATCAACATGAAACACAGGCAAACAAGCAGATTATCCATATCCATGCAGTCAATAAATTCAGACGATAAACTATACTATTTCACTTTCACTCATGTATAATGTCAGGTCTATACTTCCATTTTTAAACATTTCTGCATAATTAAATGTAAGCAAATTCATTTAGAATGATTTGATGTGAAATATTCCATTCTAGAGAAACTTCTCACAGTGATGGTGATGGGAATTAGACCAGCTGTTGGGTTAGTCTGTGCATGTCGGACTATTCGTTGTTCATTTTCTCTCTCCGTGGTTCGTGTAGGTCTCCCAGATCTTTCGTATCACTGGTGTGTGCCTTCTTCTATCCACTGCCACCAACAGCATGCTATGGTAGCATCCATATGACCAGTATGGTGCTCAATACGTCAATAAGACCAGCCCACTTTCTAGAGCCCTATGATGCGATCACTCTCCAACTGCTCAAATTGCTTTCAAACTCTTCTCCAAGGCATACTTCACTTGCAAAGGATGCTACTAACAACAGCATGAGTCAGAATGTCAAGCACGCGCAACAGGATGACCTTATATAGCCAGTCAGGTACAGCGATAAGGCCCCGTCCTTGCTCACGCCACATAAACGAGTCTGAAACTTGAATTATGTCACATGCCACGTGTCTCATAATGTCATACCTACCCACCGAGTTTCATTCCTTCTGGGTGCAACATTTTTTTCAACGATGAATATATGTGTATTAATTGTTTAGGGGTACATGTGGGGTGTTGTAAAGTTAAATAGTCTCCCACCACTGTAAAGAAAACTTAAAAGGTTTCTCTACAAAGAACAATTTCTCATCATGCCACTCTTAATGAAGTGGATGAACCACTAAATCTCAACCATTGAATCATTTTGAACATTATGAAAAATGGGTATAAGTAACTGAGAAGGACTTAGAAGGACTATAGTCATACTTTCACTTAAGTGTCATTTCTCTGTGCTTATTTAGACCCCTGGTTTTAGTTGGGCACTCACAAACCTCATGCTTGTTTTTTCTGTAGATTTGATGTCTTCTTCAAAGCAAATGGCACCATCTACTGGAGCTTATGGCCCCATCTTGTGCACCAGCACACCTGATTCAGTTTCAGAGAATCACACTGATCACAAATCTGCTGCACGTTTACTTGTTGTTTTGAAGCCAGGCAACCAAACCCCAGTTTCCCATACTGAGCGACTGATTGCCATGGGATAATATAGCAGCTGTAAAAGGTAGCCGGTCTCTAGGATGCTGATTAAGTCAAATCGCTGGAAGGGGAATTCTAAATGAGAATCAAAATTAATGATGCCATTTAGTTCTACCTTTATGTCCAGGAAACTGCTCTGTATTGGGAAGTGGTGCGTTCATGCAGAAGAACGCAACTATTCCACATTTTCATTGGAGGAATAGCATCTCTGCTAGAAAACAAAACATTCATAGTCCAGCATAGCCGGTCACCAGTAAAACCAGCATATGTTGTGTTTTGGATGCTGGTTTAGCCTGTCCAGACTAGCACTACAAGCACCGAGCCAGTGTAAACAAGCTTGCACCTTCAAGAAATTGGGTCATACACTTACCAAGCACTTTATTGGGAACACCTCCTTGTTTCTATGCTCATTATCTATGTTATCAGCTCCACTTACCATATAGGTGCACTTTGTAGATCTACTGTTACAGACTGTAGTCCATCCTGTGAGCAGTGTCCTGTGACCACTGATGAAGGAATAGAGGGTGACTAAAACAAACTGCATAGCAACAGGTAGGAGTGTCTAATATAGTGGACAGTGAGTGGCACTGCTGTGTCTGATCCACTAACGCCACCACGTCAGTGTCACTGCATTGCTGAGAATGATCCACCACCCATGTGATATCTGCTCTGTGGTCGTCCTGTGGGGGTCCTGACCATTGAACAACAAGGTAACAGGGGGCCAACAGAGTATGCAGAGAAACAGATGGCCTACAGTCTGTGCTCCTATATGGTAAATGGAGCTGATTAGTTACACAATGAGTGTAGAAAGATGTAATAATGAGTTAATGACTTAACATCTCAAAATAAGAACTTAGATTCTCAAAAAACGACTTAGTATCTCAAAATAATGACTTAGCATCTCCAAATAACTAGTTAATATCTCAAAATAACAACTTAGCATCTCAAAATAATGACTTAGCACCTCCAAATAATTTGTTAATATCTCAAAATAACGACTTAGCACCTCCAAATAATTAGTTAATATCTCAAAATAGTGATTCAGCATCTCTTAATAATGACTTAGCATCTCCAACAGACTTAGCATAATTAGTCGATATCTCAAAATAGCGACGTAAAACAATTGCGTACCAATTATCATCATACAGAAATAATAACAATAAGGTGGGTTTTTTTTAGTTTAGATGGCAGGAAATGGTTTCCATACAAAGCCGATCAATTCCTGTATTATTAAATACATATTCACCAAAGCTCAGTCCGGTCAGCAGCTGAAAGCTGATGATCACAGCAGACTAACCTTCTCACTGTCCTGGTGTGAGGCTACACCAGGCGTGTCCCGTAGAAACCTACAGCTCACACCTCTGTAGTAAGCACACGTCACAGCTGCCCTGATCAACAGCCCCGACAAGTAGCCTGCGTTTATCTACTGTGCATTCTCGACAGGACGTAATCTCAGACCACGGATGCGAGCGACATATCTCAGCAGGTCCGTGTACAAAATAACACCGGGAGGTTATTTGTAACGAGATACAAGTTTGCCTGGAAAATGCCACCTGGAGTTCTAGGAGTCTTTCACGTCGTCCTGTTCAGCCTGGTACACAGTGCGGCATCTGAGAGGAAGGGTGAGTAACTTCAGGACTTCTAGCTCTGAGCGGGGAAACGCTCTTATTCCCGTTTAAACACACGCAAGCAGTACTCCTCTGCTCATGCCTGAAACTCTCCTGATATGCTTTCCTACAGCCTCCAGCTGCTTTCAGCACTTTCCTTATATTAACTGGTATCAGCAGCAGGCTGTGAAGGGAAACTCCAACCGAATTTATTTTAACTGAAATCTAAGTTCTAGAGAAACTCAGAATTGAGTTAGAGCTGTTCACAGTGGAACCAGACCTCCGAAGAGTTTTCAGAAAGTGATTTGTCTGAAATGGAAATGCTTATGAATATAGTACTGTTTTACATTTGTTTTGTCACAGAGTTTTGGCTTAAAATGTGTTTTAATCTGTTTATTTTAATCCATTCATGGAGAAGGTGGATAAGTACATACTGCCCTTTGTTGGTCCAACTTAAAAATGACTCTAATTTGTTACAAGCAAATTAACTAGGTTTATTCAACAAGTGACTTTTTTCAATCAAAGTCATTTTCTGAGTTGAGTAAAAGCATGTAACAAACTGAAGTCATTTTTTTAGGTGGCACTTTTTGCAGTGCTGGTTCCCATCACCACCACTATAAAGAAATCAGAGTCTGTAAGTTTATCTACAATGAGCCACTAAACATCAAACCACTTCGAATGACTTTGTTTACAACATAGTTGGAAACTCAGAAATTCAGAAAATTCAGAAAAGGAAAAGGAGATGGCAGTCACCAAAGAGCACCTATTTGACATGTATAACAATTTATATTTGTAAGAGACATTTGTTATCATATCATGATATTTGATATTTGATATATTTGATATAGAACCAACAAAAAAGGTGCCATAAACATATACATATACAAGTGCAGTTTACATATATATATACATATGTATGTGTGTGTGTGTGTGTGTGTGTGTGTGTGTGTGTGCTCAAGCTGATTTGAAATGCAGTGGAAAACATGTGTTGTGGTCTGACAGGTCAACCTTTCAGATTGTTTATGGTAATAATGGACATCATGTTCTCCACAGCCAAGAAAAAAAGCTGGTTCCCAGCTTAAAGTTATAAAAACCAGGGTCATTAATAGGCTATGAGGGTGTTTCATTGCCTGGCAGAAATATCTTACTCATCTGTGAAGGCACCTGATCGCTGAAAGATACACATGTTGGAGAACAACCTGCTGTCTTTTTCAGGAACATTACTCTTTGTTTCAGTATAGTGATATAAAGTCACATTCTGCACGTGTTACAACAGCGTAGCCGTGTGTGAGTGCTAGACTGGTCTGCCTGCAGTCCAGACCTGTCTCCCATCGACAACGTGCGGCACATTTGAAAGAGAGGAATATGACGTGCAAAGAATTGTAGAACAGGATACGGGCAAAAAGGTTTCCAGTTTTAAAAATGGGATCAGCTGGTGTTTTTAGTCCATCAATATTTATTAACCATTGCTAAGTGAAAGGGTCAACTTGATGCAAGCATTAAATTTGGAATAAGCATTTATTTAGCAAATTATATATAATTTTATAAGGTCGACAGAGCAGCATGTCCAGTGCTAAGTAATCTTTCTCACTGCTGTTTGGTCTGAGACGAGGCTTAATCCATGTATAGGCAACTGACCCAGTGTCAATGGCACTCTCCAGAGTTAATTTGCAGCTGCGCCAGAATTCCATCATTATTCAGGATCAGCACTGAGACATGTACCGTCAAATCCTGACACTGACTGTCTGATATTTTGGCAAAGTAGGCAATATTACCAGTGTAATATATTCCCTAATATACCATATATGTGTTTGCAGTACATTTTCTATATTATACAGTATATTTTGCCATATGTGTACGAGATGTAGATGATAAAGACAAAGCTAAATATATCATAGTAGTGTAATATACTATATATTAGATAGATAGATAGATAGATAGATAGATAGATAGATATTATAGTATAGTGTTGTTACAGAATATAAAATGTAACTACAAATTTTTGTCCTAAAGCAAGAGTAGTTCAGTACTTCACATGTACAGCATGTAGCCCACCTTCTTCTTGAAGCCAAGCTTCATCCTTTTTTGGCAACTTGAGAAAATATTGCAAATTTATCTTTTATTTATTCATTTATTTTTAAATTTTATGTATATTTCATTTCCATTGTGATTAAGTGGTGGTGTGGGGGATCACATTGCTTCATGCACCATGCATGGTCTTGTTACAAAGTTAGAGGACTCTCACTACCTTCACGTTCTAGCTTGTTATGCTAATTGGTAAACCATCATGGTCTTGCTTAACAACAGCAACACTAAAACCGAAACCAGCTATACCGCTTTCAAAATGTACAAAGCACACTGTATGCTGTGCATACAGTAGTTAACATACACAGGGTGTTCATCAAAACTACACGAGTGGTTAGACCTCTACTTTTCATTGCCGCTTCAATGTACTGTTGTCCTCAGAACAACATTCAGCATGGTCTAACAAGATCTCTGCAGTCTTAACTGGTGGCAATAGTGTTCAGTGTGATACTCTTTGAACACATTCTCCATTGTTTCTCTAGCTATGCCGAGCTTAAGCAATGCTGTGGGACAAGGAGAAAGCTAACTGCACTTGCAATTTTGTCCTGAGTGGCATATTTTGAGTTAACTGAGATCTGGAGGGTCACTCTGTGTTGGAAGAAAAAATAAAACTCTGGATGGAAGCTACTGGAGCCAGCTATTTGTAGCTAATAAACAGTTTTCACCTTAAAGTCTTTACCTTTTGTCCAGATACTGACAGTGCTGTTTTTAACCAGCCCTTGGATACCTAGCACAGTGTGCGTTGCAGTTCAGGCCCTTAGAGATGGTCATTAGCGTTCATCTGTGTTTTGATTTGTTCAACTGTCATTTGTAAACGTTGGGTCACACATGCATATTGCTCTGAAACGGGCTCAACACTGTGGCTAGCTTAAGAAACTCATTAGCAGGCTCAGAGAACTTGTTCTTCAGTTCATGGTCTCCCTTTATCTTCCTGATAGGAAAGAAGAAGACTGATTTGTAAGATGAAGCAACTTGTCAAATTGATACCCCAGAAGATAGGGAAGCATATCACCAGAAAGCACACAGTCCCTCTTTCTCCCTCTTCGTCTTTTACCAGTATAGAGGAAACGTTGTGAGATCAGCATCGAACTTCATCCCTTTACTCACCAAGAGCGTCTCCAGGGGTGGAAAGGAGTGCCAGTGTTGACTCTTGTTTTACTTCTATTTATATAACTTCTTTGGTTTGCTGCCAAATGTGGATTCTTGACGAGAGTGAGTGATGGCGGTCATTATAATGGTCAAGAGCTTCAGCCATCATTACGTTTACTCCTCCTTTCATTGGCTATCTGTCCTTAAATGCTGTAAGCAGTAGCAAGACCTTTAACATGATTGAGGCAGTGTGACTTCTACATCCTCTCATGTTAGACTGATTCAACTCAACACTACAGCGATTGCCTCTTGATGTATGAAGTGGTATTACGAGACAGGGCTAGAGCTAGCTGGTTAGCATGGTGCAACATGATACACAGACATCTTTGACGATATATCAGAATCGTTATTTATTTACATTCTGTTAATCATTTTAGTTTATTTTGGAATGTTTTAAACTATAAACCTTATTGCATATTGCTCCTTTAATATACATTTAGTGCATATAGCCACTGCATATCATTTTAATGATGTCTTATAACATTATACTTATTAGCATGAACATTGAAAACAGATATGTTTCAAAAATATGTTACAAATGAATAACAGTAGTACTTTGTTGCAAAGCTGTTGTTGGCAATGACAGCTTTTGAGACATCTACATCTAATTAGCTTTTTGCTGTATTTGCAATCTTACGCTCCCCAAGGTTATGAAGGTTCCTCTGTAGGACATATCAGACATCTTCATTCAGTTACCTTGCTTGTGTGTTTTTTGGCTCCTTGTCTTGTTGAAACGTCCATCCTCTCCCCTTTCTGGGCTGATGAGATCATGTTCTCCTCTAATATGTCCTTGTACACCTGTTCTTGGTTCATGTGTCATTTGATGACGTATAGTGTCCCAATACCGTTTACAGAGGAGCAGCAAAGGTGGGTAATTCAGGTCCAGTAAATACAAATCTTCCCCAGGATTCTGTCCCAACTGGCTGGACACCACTTCTGCTGATTTCAATGACCTAGAGAAGCTAGGCAGGTGGGTCAAAACCCTGAGGGGTATCCACCTTTAGGAAGCAGTGCTCTAACTGTACTTATCTGGGAGTGTTGTTTTGTTGGGATTTTGCGAACGAGTCAGCTGTTTCAGGTGAAGGTTCAGAGCTGTTTTTTTATTTTCTTACCTATGAAAACAAATGGCCTGTGATGGACTGGTGACCTGGGTGTTTCCTGCTGTCTGCCCAGTGTGTGCTGGAATAGACTCCAGCTTCCCATGATCCATAAGGATAAACGGCACAGAAGCTAAATGAATGAATTCAAACAAATGGCTAGATCTTATGCTGCTACAGATGAAACTCACAGAGCTCTCCCTCTTTATCCTACTGAACTCCAGCTCTGCCCCCTCATTAACCTCCAACACCTGCTGCTTGTTATGTAAGTTCTTCTAATTTGTGCCATTTAGCTGCTTTTGTTTTTGATCTCTGGCTGATTGATTTGCCTGCAATTTGCCCTACTGCTTGCTTTGTGGTCCCTGCCTCTCAGAATTCATCCAATGAAACTACTTATCGATATGATAATTATTTGATTAGATGGTATAGACTAAGATTTGAATTAAAATTGTATGATGGATAAAATCAAAGCCAATTTTGGGAACAAAAGCTGATGCTACAGAATGTAGAGTAGTTTGGGAGCCGGAAGAACTACGTCGTTAAATGAACGACTCTTTTTTTGTGAGCTGAGTCACCTGATCTGACTCACTGAAAAGAGGCAGAATGCCCATCACTGTTGGGATTATCTAAGATAATGGTTTTCTCCAGACATGAAAAGCTGAATTACAGTCATATAGATGTATTTTTGTACACTGTTCCAAATAAGTTCTGATTTGCTGCAATATTTGTGTGCATTTGGTGTGGTAGAGGAGTTTGGCATGGTGTGCAGGAACGGAAGCTGCAGTGCCGCTTACCTTCTGTATCATTAGTCTGGCAGAAATCTTTTACAGCACACTTGTCTGAGGACAATTAGTTGTGGTCCCAAGAACTTTCTAATTCCATATAAAACTATATAACAGAATTTTTGTTCCCTGCTTCTATGTGTTTTATTCCAATTTGCTTATATGTAAATGTAAACAAATGTAAATAAATGTAAATGTAAAAAAAAACACATCTATATTCATCACAAACTTTGTTTCTGTGAGCAGGGCAATAAAATGAAAAAATCTGATTTATTTCCCATGTTACTCATAATGTGCAAGATATTAACACAGTGTAATAATGTAATAGACATTTTGTTAGAACATCAAAAATTGTGTGACAAAATGTCTGAATAAAGCACTAAACTTCAACGAATCCTCAAAACTTTACTAAATACAATTCTGCCATCTAAGCGAGTAGCAATCGTCCACCTTACCTTCTGTCATGCCTGCCGGTTCTCCTCTCACCTCCGATCTCCCGGAATTCATTTCCCATAACCCACCACCACTTTCACATGTCCACCATCTCCCAATCCTGTTCCGCTTCCTAGATCCGAGTCTGCCGAGTATTGAGCCCACCTGTGGTTAATTTAGTCTGTTTGTATAAATGCTCCTCTCTCAGACTGACCCGTTGTGAAGTATTGCCACTCTGTGCGTACTGAGCGTTTCTCCATGTTGTTATTCTTGTTAGCTTCTCTGGTTTGACTCTATTTTGACTTTCTGGTTTACTCTTTTGTCTTTCCCCTTTTGATACTGTTGCTGGTCTTGTTGTTTGCCTGGTTTTGACTTCTGCCTGTTTTCTTTCTCTGACTCTGGCCTTGCCCCTTGGTTATGTCTGCTTTGATATTGTTGCTGCTGTGTTGTACTACCAGTGTGTTTAATAAACATCACTTTGCTTTTAGCTCAGCGCGCGTCAGAATCTGTCTGTCCATCCACACACCTTCAAGAGTTTTCTTGCAGTGCTCACACGTGACATGATGCTAACAGTTGGTCTTGATCCCCAACAGGCATGCCAAAGTATGCTTTGTAGGCCTCGCACATCTTAGTAGATGCTTTCACACAGTACTTTTTCACTCTGGTCTTTATAAATTGGCTACAGATGTATGGAGTAAGATTACTGTCAAGAAAATGAGAATACAACTTGTAAAGTTTACAACTAAAAACATTTACACATGTGACTTATTATTACTTTTTTTTTCTTTTTGTGAGAGTGTAATGAGATCATGACTTAATTTGCACTTCTGGCTACTGATGTGTTGTACGCCACGTAAACACATGCAAACTGAGTTTTTGAATGAATGGAGTGAGTTCCGAGTTCCAAGCTCTGTTTGTGGTCTCTGTGTGTCCGTGCTAGAGGATGACTGGAACAAAAGCTGATGCTACAGAATATAGTGATTTGTGAGCGGAAGAGCCAACTCTTTTTTTGTTAACTGGGGAATCACTGAGAATTGAATTTGTCTCCCAGCAGCAGGGTGTTAGCCAGTTGTGCTACTTGGGAGTCCAAATGGACTGTTTTATGCATTCAGGCATGTATAGATAGAGCACCCTAAGGTGCACCCTAAGTAGTAAAGGCAAATAACAACTAAAATCTCCCTTTAGCACAGCGTTTGCTAAAGTGGTTTTAATAAAACTAGCAAATATGACAGATATGCTTTTATTCTCATATATCATGTAAAACAAATAGCTTCTTAACCCTGAAATACAGGAATGCTGAAATAGTAATATGCTATTAAACCTAAGCCTAGATAGCGAGAAAGCAGGATAAATGCTTTTGCAAATGCAGTGTTTGTTTTTTTACAGGCTACTTAGTTTAGAACATTCAGTGGTATCTGTGAGTGACAAATTCCTGCCTCACATAGCAAATATGACCTAGCATTTCAGCAAACATACTTGCCTATAGTGAGTCATTTCATTCTGTGTGAGCTACAGATGGTCTCTACCACTTAGCCTGAAGCAGTCATGGGATAAATTGTACAGAAAGTTCAGTAATCAATGTACTTCGACAGAGCAAATGCATCAAACATTTACTCTATATAGTGAATATTGATATGGTGCGTGTTACCCTTTTAAGCCTCATCTGTTATTGATTTGCTTGGACATATGAAAATGCTACATTGATTCCTATTCTCACTAATTGGTTTTATTTCTCAGGGGAAGGACACAGAGGAGTCTGTGTGTCCTGCTGTCTGTGCAAATGTGTGTCTGAATGGAATTTTGTGGCCAGATATTAAGTGTTTAAAGGTTTTTGACTTAATACTAGAGGAACCATGACTGAATAATCAGATACCAGTAGCAAAGCTAAAGGATTGTTATTCTAAGTTAGTAGTCACTCACAATCAAACAACCCGAAAACCCACCCAAAGACTACCCTGTCTTTGGGTGTGTTTTGGGTTGCTTGATTGTCCTACTAGCTGGCAAATAAATGGAGATACAGGTGTTATATAGCCACTAGGAAGTTATGGATGGGCGATATGGCATTCAAATTTGGCTCCCCTTCCTATGTCACATGTGGGATCATTAGAATAATGCCAGCCCTGTTTGAGTATCACCGCCCACGGCTTTAGAACTGCCTCTGTAAAGGTGTGCCCTTTTCTTCTCGCAAGCACCAGAGCCGGTAGCATTACATGGAAGCTAATCACTACCACGGCTCAATCCAGCTACAAAAACCTGTACATGTGTTAACCGCTTTGTGTCTGAAACAAAAAAAGAAGGGGTCAGTACCAACTGTCTGTGGCAAATCTGCAGATGACGGAAATCTAAGTGTAAAAAAAAAATTACGCTTTGTGTTTCTTTGGCTGTTTAACACCAGCTAACGTTAACAGCTGAGGTAATATGTAAACAGAGATGACTTTTACTCTCATTTAATAGTGTTAACACTATTAGTTTGTGTGTTAAATGTCTGTAAGATGAACTTTATGTGAATAACTTGGGGGTGAAATGAGAGAATGTTTACTGGCATCAGGACACACCCCGGGGTGAACATTGGCTCATTATCATTTAAAGGAACAGGCACTCGAACCAGCCATTCTGTGGCTGTTTAGACAGGGGGGTTGGGGGTGTGGTGTTTCTGTCAAAACAGATATTTCATTAAGACGCCAAGAAACTGTGTTCATTTTAGGAACCTTAAGTTACCTTTAAACTAAACTGCATTGTTACGTTTGACATAGACACAGTCTATCAAGAGGTTGCTGTAATAAAGCATTACATGCCCAGACGGTGAAATTAAAAAAGTTGTAAAAGAAAATGTACAGAATTGTTTGCGGAAATCTTTTTTTTTGACACGTATTAAAAAAATCTGTTAACCCGAGGCAATTAAAAAGTCCCATTGGCTTGTGTTTGGTGTAGTTTAGAAGCTGGAAAAAAAGTTTAGAAGTTAAAAAGAAGAAAGAATCTATTCACAGCTTATCCTGTCCTTGAGCAAAAATACACTGCAATCACAAGACTTCATTAGCCTTACATGCACTTTAGATTAATCCAAGCAGAAAGGACTGCATAACAGTAACAGTGCCAAAATCCTTGCAGATAAAATATCAGCTTCCATCAAATCATTCCCTTGAGGCAACTGTTTAGGAAGAAATCAGTGCATTTGTATAAGCAAGCCATTAAATAAATGAAATGCTCTTAACTTAAACATTCTGTGCTGTTCGTGAAACACGGTATATGACAGTACCTCTCATACTGTGACAACAAACTATGAATATGAAAAACAACATATTATCTTATTTCATTTAGTCTTTGTCTGTTGTCTACAGGCAGAACTTTACCGTGAGGCATCTTCATTGAATTTACGACACTGCAAATTGAATTTGCTACAATTTGGTTAGTCTGCAATTCATTCACATGCCTCTTATTGTGGGTGACAACAGTGAAACTGGAGAAACACTGCTGCTGGGAGAATGGTCATACGTGCATGTGCATGTGTGCCTGTCTATCTATTTAATACATTACCAGTTTACTGTTAAAAAGCCCCCTTAAATAAAAAGTTTATAATATTAGAATAGGTACAGTGTAGTAATAATAATAATCATCATCATCATCATCATCATCATGTTTATTTATAGAGCTTCAAAATGCTTTACAGTTGACATCAGTAATGGGAGGTAATAATATTAACAGATATATACTTATATATACATACATACATACACACACACACACACACACACACACATATATATATATATATATATATATATATATATATATATATATATATATACATACACACACATACATATAAATACCATGTTAATGTACTTTTAACTAATCCCTGAGTTAAAGAGATATGCTTTTAAATGTGTATTAAAAGTGAGCTTGACTGTCTAAAAGAAGCTGGAATGGCATTCCACAGTTCAGAAGCAAAAAAAAGGGTCCCTCCATATCTTCTGTATTTTACCGAAGGTATTTGCAGAAGGCCAGCATCTGTAAATCTAAGATCACAAGCTGGAACATAAACAGAGAAGTTCTGATGTAAGCAGGTGCTAGATTATTCAGAGCTTTATAAGCCAGTAGCAGAACTTTAAAGTCTATTGTAATAGATACAGGTAGTCAGTGCAGCTCTTTTAGAACAGGAGTGATATGAGCTCTCTGATAAGCAAAGGTTTGAACAGCCCTGATCAAATCATGTTCCGTGTATTTTCATAGTGAATATAAAAACATCCACTACAGGAAACCAGCTTAATGTAACACTTTTTCTGCAGATCTTAGTGCCAGTTACTCCCTGAGTTTATTTATCCCCAATATCTTTCATTCAGCAAATAAACAATTGTGCATGAGCATGTGGAGAGGTGTGTTCTCTGTAAGAGATATTGTAATGTGTTTTCACAAAACATGTAATTTGACCAGTGGTGCCTAAACTTATGCACATGACCGTGTGTATATACATATGCATACTTACCAGCTGCTTCATTAGGTACAACTACTTGCATCTACATGTGTTGTTCATTTCATCAGCTCTACTTACTATACAGGTGCACTTTGTTGTTCTGCAATTACAGACTGTAACCCATTTGATTCTCTACAGACGTTGTTATCCCCGTATAGGACCACCACAGAGCAGGTATTATGTGGATGGCGGATCATTCTCAGCACTGCATTGACGCTGACGTGGTGGAGGTGTGTTAGTGTATGTTGCACTGTTGTGAGTGGATCAGACACAGCAGTGCTGCTGGAGTGTTTAAACACCGCAGTGTCACTGCTGGACTAAGAGTAGTCCACCAACTCAAACTTGGGCAGCATCCAGTGACCACTGATGAAGGACTAGAGGAACCATGCAGCTATTAAAGAACTACTGTCTCTGACTCACATCTATAAGGCGGAGCAGCAAGGTAGGAGTGTCTAATAGAGTGGACAGTAAGTGGACACAGCATAAACATAAATGCATAAACACTTCAGCAGCACTGCTGTATTTGATCCACTCACTCCAGCACAACACACACTAACACACTACCACCATGTTAGTGTCACTGTAGTGCTGAGAATGATCCACCACCCACATAATACCTGCTCTGTGGTGGTCCTGTGGGGGTTCTGACCATTGCAGAGCAGGGTATACAGAGAAACAGATAGACTACAGTCTGTAACTGTGGAATTACAATGAGTGTAGAAACAAGGAGGTGGTTTTAATGTTGTGGCTGATTGGTGTATACATGTCCTCCAATGACATTAATGCAAGCTTTGTATGTTTTATTTGAAATATAGAACATTAATTTTGCTCAAATAAAGTATTTCAAGTGGAATTGTATAAATATCAGCAACCTACTGAGTAGTTATGTTACATAGATTGACACTTTTTGTGTTAGCAAAACATGAGGATGAGGTATCAGTCGAAAGGGTTAAAGTGATATCAGTGCATCACTAATGTTTAGGTGAAATCTCGAGGGATGTTTGGTATAGTGCAGCTTGTCCTTGTATGGGTTTGAGCCCTTTGCTCACTGTTTGTATTTATCTAAGAGTATTTTTTTAAAGATC
Organism: Semaprochilodus insignis; assembly: GCA_034552555.1. Lineage (NCBI taxonomy): Eukaryota > Metazoa > Chordata > Actinopteri > Characiformes > Prochilodontidae > Semaprochilodus > Semaprochilodus insignis. Next base: position 12,238,015 of record CM067479.1, on the reverse strand, counting down.
CGCTGACTTGTTTAAACATCTGTGCAGATAAACTTTCAGTTGGCGTTAGCTGTGCGAAATGGTTGAACTTCCATCAGTTATTTGCAAAAGTCATGCTTTTTTTAAGAAGACAAAGTCCACAGCACATACTGAATCCATGTACATTTCTCCTAAAGTAAATGACGAGTAAAAGCTCGGGACCTTGTTTTGGAATTGACTTAGTGATAAATTAACCAAAGACACACAAGCACTACTTCTGTCCTTTATAGAAAGTTTTCAGACTTATATAGCAATTTTCTGAAACAACTATATAAACAGTTCAGAAAATAGTTGGAGATCCGTTCACAATTTTAGATACAACAAGCTAAAAACACAGATGATGTATATTTTAAAAACAGCATTTTTACTTCTCTTTTGAAGGTGGTATTAATTATAATATAGCACTGATATTTCTTATGCACTCATCATTAAAAAAAGATAGTTGCACCCAAAAGGAACGAAACTTGGTGTGTGGGTTTGACGTCATGAGACATGCTGGTGATTTAAGTTTCATGCTTGTCTACGCATTTGACATAAGCAGGGATGGGGCCTTATCGCTGTACCAGACTGACTATACAGTATAAGGTCGTTTTGTTGCATGTGCTTTCCTTTCTGACTCCTGCTGTTGTGTTGGTAGCATCCTTTGCAAGCATAATGTGCCTTGGAAAAGAGTTAGAAAGCAATTCGAGCAGTTGGAAGAGTTCGAGAGGGGTTACATTGTAGGATGGTCTTATCAACGTGTTGCGTGCCATACCGGTCGTGTAGATATTAGCACTCTGTTGGCAGAGTCATCTTCAGTGACACCTCCATGTGTGGTGGCACTGTAGTCAGCATCATAATGAACGGTTTGTTGTCATGTGTCACATGTCCAGAAGTCCTGGTGTCACTCCACATCCACCCCTACCGCGATGGGATGGATTATCACAGGACACCATTAGGAACCTCTACAACTCCATGCTGAGTCATCTGGCATGTTGCACTATTAAACATGGCGACCCGACATCATACTGAGAGACACTACTTCTGTATCTGTAGCTCAGTAAATATTACCCATATCAGTCTAAATGTATAATCACTTATTGTTCCTGGTAACCTTTATCTTTCTTCCCTATAGCGCTGCAATCTGACACTTCCTTCTGGTTGCATCTATTTTTTGATGATGAGTATATGTGCAAAGTCCATCCCAGTAATGTTTATCATAAGAGAAGTAAAAGAGGAAATTTACAATGTGATTTGGAACAAACCTTTTTTATTCAATGAATTCAAGTATAAAGTTTGTAATATACGTACTTTCAAACATGGGACCAGTCATGCTGTCAAACAGTCTTGATTAATTGTTCAGCATTTGGATTCGTTTTAGTTCTAGAGATATTGAAATCATGATTACAATCACCTGTTGGCATCACCTGTGTCAAATCACGTCATTAATTCATTGTTGACCTAATTACCAGCCATAAATTGCTCCCTGTCTCAATATGTGTGTCCTTAAATGGCAGAAATAGATGGATAATATGGATGCACATATAAAACTACAACAATTTAGCTTCTCATATCATGCGTTACACTCCATAATTGTTTAATTCACTGTTATGGATGCCTTACTGTTCACACAGGTATGATATCATACACAGTCGATAGAACTACCAGAGGTGCATGTACCCTGCGTTATAAACTTGTCATTGAGGTGAGCAAACTTTAGAATAACAGCCAGGCTGATGTGTGAACTCTGGCATTGCACTCTTTCTAAAGTGGTAAATAATGATTCCGCTGGAGGCCAGCATAGCAGGACGAAGAGAAAGCCGTCACAACTAACATTCCTGATGAAGGAGTGTCAAGTACATGCTATATGTTAAAGCATGGTGCGGTACAGACTGTGATTAAACAAAACAGCCATTCCACCCCCAAACTGAATTAGTGAAGAGATCAGATAAAGAGTGAGATGCCTTGAGGTGATTAAGGAGCAAGTTGCATTAGAGGCAAGGACAGTTCACAGTCTTGTGAAAGCAGCCAATTAGGTTATTTGTCGACCTTGAGAGGGAGGAGTAAACAAAACCACTTAATAGCATCGATCCCAAGAGTAGCTTCCGGCTATATTTTGTAGCAGGATTGAGTTGTAAGCATTTTCTAGGCTTTCAGCAATGGAGATGAGGGATAAAAAGTGAAGAATAAAAAAATAAAACATTAATCATAGAAAACTGGCACAAATATTTACTTTGTGTTGAAAACCTGATGGGCCAAATCGGTTCGAATATACCCAGAAACTACCATGACACTGCTAAACTGCTGTATTTCCTCATGTCTAGAATGAGAGCGTGTCACAGAGGAATGTGAGAGATGTTCCCATTAGTTTTCTTTTTTTTTAAACTAACCTGTTCAGTCACATCCTCCTGCCTTGGATCAGCTCCAGGGCACAGCAGCAGAGTGCGCAGTATTCTCTCATGTTGCTGCCCATTTCACACTGTTTTTTTAGGTATTCAAGAGTTTACTTTAATTTCACTTACTTTCCTTTCCTTTCACTTTCTAATCGTGACCTCTTAACCCGTAATTGAACTGTTCAGTTGTCTGTTTTCAGATCATATATTCAGACTCTAGTGTTTATATTTGGGTTTTTGGAATTGTGAATGAAGTGGTTTGATTTTTAATGGAAAGTTTAATATTGTGAAAGCATGACCGCAGCAGAGCGCAGCAGTTGCGTTTGTTTTAATAAGCAAGTTAAGCTGCAGTCTGGGGCGATGATTGCAGCATTAGGTAATCTGTTTTGGTTTCATGCACTGTAGCTACCTTATCAGTATGATCATGCATTTTCTGCAGTTGGATTTCGAAATTGTAAGATGATCATAGCAGAACCACGAGGCCCACACAAAGGAAAATAAAACAACAGCCAAAATGTTGTAAGACTAGTCCATAGAGACCACCTGTTAGGCTGTCATATCAATTAGATATTAACGAGAGCTAGGTACAGGCAATTCAGGTATCAGCTTTAACACCTTGTGGCGCTTATCATGTCAGAATGCGGCTGGGGCATTGGCTGGGTATGTAAAGACCCAGTCTTAGTCAAGTTCATTGCAGGATTGTTTTGGTCAAGATTGATTGTCATTGAGTTTCTTTTTAATTTTCCCTGTGAAATGTGTCATTTTTAATGTTTTCAGATATGACTGAAGGCAATGAGCAAGGCACCTAACTACCCCAACTACCCACTGCTGCCCACCGCTTGGGCCAGGTGTGCTCGCTGCACCCTAATATGTGTGTATGTAGGTGTTTCACTGGATAGATGGGTTAAATCTGGAAGGCAAATGGTCCTAAAATAAGATTTTAGGTATAAAAGATAATGCTAAAGCAAACCATTCTGTCAAAGGCCCAGAAGCACAGGCCAGATGATGCCCACTGGGATGTAGGCAGTTAGATTACACATATCTGCTTTCTTGTCCAAATCAAATCAAATGAGATGTTAGCTATTTACAGCTATTCAGTTATTCAAGCTACCACCTTAATGGCACCGATGTTGAAATCTGGGGTATCGGACAGTACCGATTTAAAATGAGCTGCTGAAGCAGTGCACTTAAGATGAACATCTCAAAGCAGTCTACAATGCTCAAACTACTAAAACACTTAGCTACCCCACAGTGATGATGGAAAAGTCATACGTTTTACAGAATCAGTTTGTGTGCCAGGGGCGGAGGCTCTGGAGCAAACGGTCTCAGTAGTATTAGACCAAAGCTGTATGAACACAGGGCTACGTGGTGGTGTGAAAGTTAATGGACAAAAGCACACATACACACAAAGTTTATGCTGCAAAATCTGAACAAAACAGATCAAAAATAAATAAATTAGCTTCTGCTTATCCTTATCCTGAATGTTTTATATTCTCAGTAACTGGACTATATTCTACTCATATTCAGGTAGACAGGTGAAATCAGCAGAAAGGTAACACTGACTGACTAGTAATAGGACTCCCTATCCAGGACAACTGACCCAGTGACTTGACTGCAGATGCTCTTGTGTTGTGTCCCACAGTTATAAAGTTATGTGCGTTAAATGCAATAGAATACATAATAGAACTGACTGACTTGTTCGGTCTTTAAAAACTACATTGTTTGCACAGCATTTATTTACTATGCTGTGTTTGAATTACAAGCCAAACTTGGTCCCTTCCACTTGTCAGACCATATTTGCACCCTAGCCTGCCTGTACACATCTATACTCAGATGACTTTTCCACCTACAGCAGATGATGTGCAAATCCCTAGAAAGGTGTGGTTTCTCTCTGTGCTAATTGCTTTACACCAGATTTTTATATATATATATATATATATGTTTTGTTTTTTTTGTTTTTTTTTCTGACTTTGTATTACATAGTGTTGTTTCTGACACTATGAACATGGACAAATGTACTTCAAATATCTAAAAACAGTAGTAACAGCCATCTTGAAGCCTGTCCAATCTAATAAACTGAGTGACTACATGAGGATAACATGGTATATATGAAATGTTTGCCTTTAACATTTTCCCAACTCATCAGCTTATTATTATTATTATTATTATTATTATTATTATTGTCTTTATCAACATTTATTTGAATGGATTTAGTTTTATGTCGGCACCTGCACCAAAAGAAATCCCTTATTCCTTGTACATCTGGTACTTGCCCACAATTGCCCTAATTGGGCCCACAAATCTTGTCCTGGTTAATGCTATCGTTCATGAAGTCAACTAGTCAGCAAGTGTGAACATGCAAGTAGAACATGCAGTTAGAAGGTAGAATAGGCCCATTTTTTATTTATTTATTAATGCCAACAACCTGAAAACAATGCAGATTTCATGCTGGACTAGTAGACTGGATTTACCAGTTTCAGAATGCTGAAAATGAAAAGAAATGCATTCTTTTACGGCCAAATGCGCTTTGCATAGTGCGGTGTATGATACAATATAATTTTGAAGTCATGTTGTCATTCCATAGTCGTGCCCATATCAGGAAACCCGACCCTGACCATTTTTCTGTCAAATGTCACTCGTTCCTGTGTAGGTTGGATTTACCAGTTTGAGAATGCTGAAAATGTACCTCAGGTTTTTTAATAGTGAACCACTAAAGCACCTGTGAAAAGCAAAGCATTCCTTTACAGCTAAATGCGCTTTGTGTAGTGTGGGGCATGATACAGTAGACCTCTGAAGTTATGTTGTCATTCCATAGTCATGCGCATTTCAGGAAATCCAGGTCTGAGCCTTTTCCCATCAAATGTCACAGGATCTGAATCTCTATGAGGAGTGTGCTGTCACACCTATATTGTTGCAAAACATGAGTTTCATTTTATGTGCGCACAAATGATAATATTTACCTGCAATTCATTTTCATGGTGTAGGTTTTTTTTGTCCTTTTATTGACCAGATAGATAATTCTGCTTTATCTTCTTATCCTTGACAAGAGACAGATGTGGGTCCCTCACATAATTTGCAGGGCCCTACGTAACATGCATAGTGAGCATATAGAGCCAACTGGCTCTTGGTTAACCAGAATACTCATTCAAAAATATTATGGTTGCAGAAATCTTACACAGTTTCACTATGTACTCAAACTACTTAATTCAAAGTAAAATTAGACTCACTGTCAAATAAATCATTGGACCCAGAAGGAAGTGTGGGATTGCAGTGCTATTGGGAAGGAAGATAAAGGTCACCAGGAACAATAAATGATGATACATTTAGACTCATATGGGTAATATTTATAGAGCTACACATACGGAAGTAGTGTCTCAGTATGGAGTTGCAGAGGTTCCCAATGGTGTCCTGTGATAATCCATCCCATGCAGCCTGAATATTCTCACACAGATTGTGCGGTAGGGGTGGAGGTGGAGTGACACCAGGCCTTCATCTTGGTGCTGACCACGGTGCCTCCACACATGGATTCGTTGGTCGCCTCCACCAACACATAAGTGGGATTCGTCACTGAAGATGACTCACTGCCATTCTGAGTCTCTCCATGACAGTCTGGCACGCCACCATTGCAGTCTTTGGCGACCTTGACGTGGTGTCAGTCGTTGTAGTGGTCTGTGTACATGTAGTGCTGCGTTGTGCAGCCGTCTGCCAATGGTGCTGGCACTAACAGGATGACTCTTGGAGGGTGTCACTGCTCACCGAATGTTGGTTCATTGTCAGTTGACTCCTTCTGGGTGCAGCTACTTGCACAACTATTCCTTCAGACGATGAGTGTAGTGATAGTGACTGTTGCCAAAATCAGATTTTCTTCTTTTCTAGTCTACACAGGTTAAACATGGCCCTCATTTGGTGTTTTGGTTATTTATGAAAAGCATACTTTTATTGCTGTTGTATTGCTATTTCAAAGTATGTGGCATTGTTCAGAACATGCTTCTTTTCATACTTCCCAACAGTGTGCCAGGGAACGAACAACAAACTAAGTCTTCTGGCCCAAGCAGATGACCACTACGGGGCGCTGGTGAAGATGTACAGGAACTGTTCCGTGGTGCTGAAGAATCTGGAGATCACTCATATACGAGAGAACTATGACCTCTCTTTCCTTAGGGTGCGTCAATACTTGACACTAGAATGAAAAGCAGAATTCCCTAAAATCTAAAGAGGGATTTGAGTAAACAAACAAATAGGCAGCATTTACACTATTGTGTAAATGTACTTAGATGAATCAAATATTCTCTTAACGCTGTTCTTTAATTACAGAGCATTGAAGAAGTCGGAGGTTATGTCCTAATAGCGATCAATTATGTGAATGTAATACCCCTGGAAAACCTTCGTCTAATTCGGGGACACGTCCTTTATGAAGGCAAGTTCGCCCTGGCAGTGATGGCCAATTATGACAAAAACAGCTCATCTGTTGACATCAACTCTCCCAGAGGACTTAGGGAACTTCATCTACGAAGCTTAAGAGGTAAGAGAGGTTGATCTGTCTATGTATGAAAATTGTACTCTGTCACATTACACACAAACAGATGTCATCAACAAATATCTGCTTGTAAGTTTGAGCAAAACCTACTCAATTGCTTAGACAAACAATAACCTTTAATGCAAAGTATTGTAGGCCAGTGGCATAATGTTCAAAGGGCATTCAAAAATGGATATAGTAACTACAGCAAGTTTTTGGTAGCTTTGTTGGCAGAAAGTTCTGTAAATATACACTTCTGAGCAAAACAATGAACCAAGTCCAAAATGGCAAAACGTTATGCTTTTAATGGTCATAACAACAAAACATTAAACAACCAGATAAAGTCGCTCAGTATGTGACAGCTTTTCCCATATGATTTCTTTAAACAGTAAAGTTTCATGGGAAAATTGGCTGATCTTTAAAAGAAGGAAGATTCAATATTATCAGCTGGCACTGATAGCTTCAAGCAGTTGAAAAACACTGTTTGTGGTAAATCTAAGGCAAAATTTTCTTTATAGGATTTAAATTTGAACTAAAACCATCAGGAAAAACATTGTACTTTGGGCTGGGCCAATTTTTACCCCCGGGAGTGTAGAGAGTTGAACTGTAAGAGAGTTTACAGTAATTTAACTGTAATTTTAAATACTGTAAATAAAATCACAGTACCTTAAACCACATACTCACATCTTTGTATTCACAGTAATGCTGGACATGTTTTTACAGGTAAAGATTACAGAAAGTGTAAAACCCTAGTAAACTAGATGCGTAATTACACATAATTGTAGGAATTCCCATGATAGTCAGTTTAGTTCAGTTCAACCTGTATTTTAGTGGACACAACAACAGGTGATATTTACTCACCGGTGTGGAGTACCATTAGATCAGGCCCTGTAACTGAGTGACTAGAGTGACAGATACCTCTTACATATAGACCATCATCATTATTTTTTTTTTCTGTTATGTATAATGCATTATGCAACATTACATAAACTACATACATACATACATACATACATGCATACACAAAAATGTGCAAATTGGAAGGTTTTTTTTATTAAGTTTAAACTATTTCAAATTTAACAAAATGATCAATATAACTTAACGGTATATGGATAAAAGACATGTTGCAGAGATTTTTACTAAAGTTAGCATGTTAACCCGCTAGACCTGGCCCATCCTGTCACGCAATTTGTAACTGAAGAACTGATAGTGAGTCACTGTAGCATTGAGTCAAATCAAGATTACATTTGAGGATGAAGAAGTAGTGCTGCTGCCTTGACAGCATTTTGTAATCTCTTGTCAATCATGTTGAAGGTGCTCCTACCCTCTTGGCAAGCAACCACCTGCCACCCGCTCCCATCAAGAAATCTTGTTGGGCAGGAAACAAAAGAAGTGATATAAATAGATGTAAAACAGTGGCGCTGCTTTCCACCGCTCTTGGAGAGTAAAGTGATAAGGTTTGATGCTGAACTAGCAACATTTCTTATAGACTGGTAAGGGGTGAAGAGGGAGGAGGAGGGACTGTGCATTTCCTTGTTTCTTATGATAGAAGGAGACGATCTGGTGAAATGTTGCCCCCTGTTGGTGTAGAGCATAAATGCAACAGCTTTTAACATCGTGTTTGTTGTTGTGTTGTCTTTAATGTTGTGGAATTTGAAACAATTTTCCCCCTTCCCTTTGGGTAGTTTAGCAACATGAAGAAGAAAATGCTGTGCTCTTGTAAATTGCATTATAAATCACTGGCAAAAATATAGGGAATTTTTTCCAATGCCAATTAAGATTCATTTCAGTTTCTTCATCAAAGAGTGCTGAATGAATACCCAGTTTAGGAAAGGTGGAAGTGGGCCATTCCTAAGATCATTGCATGGACCATCCTAAAATCTTCAAATCCGTTATTGTGCTCTTAATTGTGTAAATCTTTAAGTGCTATTATTGAAATAAATATGTGAATATTTCCAATGATTTTTGGTAAAAATGCTCTTTGTTGGCTATAAACTGATTTTCTGTTAGCCGTTCTATTGGCCACTTACTGGACAATTAGTGGTTAACAAAATGAGATATTGCTAATGATATTGCTTATCATTATTATGTATATTATTCCAAATGAACCAGTTGTTTGTTCCTGCTATCTTTAGCTTTACTCATTCAGCCTAATCAACTGTTTGAACTGCTGTACATGTTTTCTTGCTTATTGCAGAGATTCTGAATGGAGGAGTAAGCATTGTCCATAACCGCTGGCTCTGTAACATAGAGACAATACAATGGTTAGATATTGTGAGCAAGGAGAGTAGCAGTAAGGTGATAATAGAAGGAAGCACTGACCCGACATGTAAGTGCATATTTTCTACTTATCTCAAATTGAAGCAGATTATATAGTGTTAAGACTTATTTTAAAATGTTGCATATTATATAATAACAGATATCAAACAGACATGATTTGCTTCAGTTGAATGTAAAGCTTAAAGTGAACTTCTCTTTAGGTAAACAGTGTGACGAAAGTTGCTTTAATGGATCATGCTGGGGATCAGGAAGCGCAAACTGTCAGATCTGTAAGTGTGTTATTTCATATATATCCATTCATCATGAAATTTTCACACAATGCAAATAGCAGCTGCTGTGTTCAAATGATGCATAAATTTATAATAAATAAATATTTTTCCAAGGAGAGGAGTTTACAAAAACTGAAAACAAAAACAAAAAAACAAAAACATCTAAAACGATTTGAAGATTCAGAGAAAATGAGACTCCTAACAATTAAGACCTGGTAGACCACCAAAACTGTCATCATCAGATGTCATCATCAAACAGTACTTAAAGTTTTCATGTTTGACAGATACAGTACAATATCAGGCTCCACTCTTGCTTTAGATAAAAAAAACTCCACCTGTGTTTTCAGTCCATCTTTCTGCTGGCAGAAGAACACTATGCATCTGATATGACGTGTAGCTGTCAAGATAATTTGCAGAGAAAAGGCAAAAGACGAAGAAGAAGAAGAAAAATTGCAATTAAAACAAAGAAGCTGCCGACCCAGAATCCAGACCTCAACATCACTGAATGTGTTTGGGATTACTTGGATTGTAAAAACTAAAATTGCGGAGTATGTTAATATTCAACTTAATTTCTGAGGCTAGTCTCTAATTTTCTGTGACATATACACTCATCGTCAATATATGTATGCCTCAGAGAAGAGTTCTAAAGCAATTTGAGCAGTTGGAAGAGTAAGAGAGGGGTCGCATCGTAGGGCTCTGGGAAGCGGGATGGTCTTATTGACGTATTGCGTGCCATACCGGTCATGCTGTTGATGGCGGTGGATAGAAGATGGCATGCACCAGCAACATGAAGGATTTGGGAGATCCTCATGAACCACAGAGACTGACGGATTGTCTGGCATGTATGGAGTGACCAGTAGCCACGACTGCAGACATTCAGCCAGCAGTGAAGCACCCTTGGCAGACAACCGCACAATGCAGGACTACATGCATGCAGACTGCTACGACGACTGCCCTTAACACCAAGTCAACATCGCCTAAGACTGCAATGGTGTCATGCGAGACTGTCATGGAGTGACTCAAAATGGCGGCAGGTCATCTTGAGTGACGAGTCTTGCTTTTGTCTTGGTGGAGACGACCAACCACATCTGTGTGTGGAGGCACCGTGGTCAGCACCAAGATGAACGGTTTGTTGCCACGCGTCACGTGTCCAGAAGGCCTGGTGTCACTCCACTTCCACTCCGACCGTAACCTGCAGGAACCGTGTGAGAATATTCAAGCTGCATGGGATGGATTATCACAGGCCATCATTAGGAACCTCTACAACTCCATGCTGAGGCATCTGGCATGTTGCGTTAGCAAACATGGCGGCCCGACGCCATACTGAGAGACAGTCTCAATAAATGTTCCCCATATCAGCCTAATATTTTATAATTTATTGTTCCTGGTAACCTTTATCTTCCTTCCCAATAGCATTGCAATCCAACACTTCCTTCTGGGCGCAGCTATTCTTTTGATGATGAGTGTATATGTCCTTCTACTGAAAAATGAATAACTTGTACTTAAGGGCACTGCTGTGACCAGAAATGTAAAAACATTGAGGAGTGGTCTTTGATTTTTTAGACAGTACTGTATATGAATATATATATAATGTATATATATTAAGTATTTGAGTATTTATTTTCCTTTCTCAGTGACCAGGCTTAACTGTGCAGAGCAATGTTCACATAGATGCAAGGGTCCCAAGCCCAGTGACTGCTGTAATGAACACTGTGCTGCTGGCTGCAATGGAACCGGGCCCACAGACTGCCTGGTAAGTATCTCATGCTAGAGGTCATTTAAGCCTAAAAATTTCCTTCATGTGTCATGAGCTGAACATCAGTATTTGTTTTTTCTACTACCAGTTTTACCTGGTGTGCTACACAGGCCGCAGTTTGAATGGTTCAGGTTTGTTTTAAGAACAGTAGGAGTAAGTAAAAGTTCAAATGTTTGCTTTGCATGTACTGTTAAGGCCTGCAGAGACTTCAACGATGATGGAACATGTAAAGACGCATGCCCTGGTCTGATGCTGTATGATCCAAACAGTCATCAACTTGTAGTTAATCCTAGGGGGAAATTCAGCTTCGGAGCCACCTGCGTGAAGAACTGTCCCCGTAAGTACCCAAATGCACAGGCTTTTTTAGCTGAATGGTCTTTAATACGCATTTATAGTGAATTGAAAGATTTAAAATACTTGTGCAGGTTTGGTTTGTCTCATATTTAAGTTTAATTAAGACTTAATGTATGACTTTGGTAATACCTTATAAATAACAGGACCTTCTAATACTTAATCTTTGTCTAATACTTTGCTAATAGTGGATAGGGGTCCAACCATAACAGATTATTAATGGCTAAAAAGGACATATTCTTCTTAAAGACTAACTAAGAATTATGGAAAAGGTTTATGCGTCACAAAGTAGCAAGACTGTAAATAACTGATACTTTTCACTGAAGCATCTATACTGAGGTAAAGCACTAAATACAAACATGTTACAATCCATGTCTGATCAAAACTAAGCAAAAACAGTAATAAGAAGAAAGATGTATAACTTACATGGTAGTTGATCTTAAACATAAACAGAGGAGCAGCACAATGCAGGAGCACAGCAGAGGAAAAAAATTGAAATGCAGGAGTCACACAAAATTATGTCATACACTGTTTTGTCTGTGATTGGATAAAGGAAATATTAACCTAGGAATAACATTGGAAAATGTTGCTCTGTGGATGATGATCACATACAAAAATTAGGAGGTGCAACTGCTTAATCACGTCAAACAGGATATACATTTCAATCACAATTTTTTTTGATTTTTTTCTTATAAGTAAATGCTTAATTTTTAGTTTAGTTATTTTGTACATCATTAGTAACAAATTATAATGAATGATTTTGCCTGCTATAGATAACTATGTAGTGACAGACCATGGAGCCTGTGTCCGCACCTGCAGTGACAACACACATGAAGTGGAGGAGAACGGAATTAGAAAATGCAAGAGCTGCAGCGGACCCTGTCCAAAAGGTGAATATCATATTTAGTCCTAACTATTGGCTGCTCCGTTTGTTCATTGTAAATGGGAAAATACCATATGGAGTCATATGCAGTAGAAGAGAGCTTTATTCAAATAGTATCGGATGTTTTGACAATTGATTAACGTTTGTCATTATAATGACAATATGAAATGTAAATGGTTTTCGTGTAGTTTGCAATGGACTTGGAACGGGGAAACTTGCTGGAGTCATGTCAGTCAATGCAACTAACATTGATACCTTTAAAGACTGCACCAAAATAAATGGAGACATCTCAATATTTGGAACCACATTGCATGGGTGAGAAATCTACAGAAGCGATTTGCTTCATTTGGTCTTCTTATTTGCTGATAGCGAGTTAACACAGTTGTCTGGATTCAGCAATGGTGTTTTTTTCTTTCCCCAGGGATCGCTATACAAACACACCTAAAATGGACCCTACTAAACTGGATTATTTTAAGTCAGTAAAGGAAATTACAGGTAAATTTACATTTTCACACTTTTGATACTTCTTTAAGCTTTCTAAATTGTTGTGTACCCTTTGTCAATTTTCATGACAAATAGCCCAATAGAAATGGTCCCCAATTACTTAATAACAAATGAAACAATACTAATAAATAACTTATAAACAAAATTAAGATTTTTTTTTCCTTCAGTAAAGTTACTTTTAGGAGATTATCTGAGGCAGACAGTAACAATGGAGGATTTTATTTTATGTCAGTCCGTCTAGACTAAGATAATAAATAAATGTACTTTTGGCCCACAATCAATTTTTCTTATACAACACCTACAAGGAGTGGTTTGAACTTGCCTGTCCTCTGAATTGCATAAGGTGAAATGCATGATTGATTAAATTTAAATGAGAAATTTTAGTTCAGCAGTCTAGAATCCTGTTCTTCTACTTGCTGTCACAATGATTGCAGAAGACTGCATATATAAAAGCATTGATAGATGGACGCGATAGAGTTGTAAGCAGCAAATAAGTGCTGCAAAACTAACCTATAATTTACTTTTAATGTTAATTTATTTAAATTATTTTTCCCCAATATGTATTCTCACCTAAAATGTGCAGATATTTAAACATTGTTCATTAGAATTGTTCAGATAATTAAACATTGTTCTTTGCCTGTGCCAATAAAACACATACCAAAAACAACCAATAAATGCAGAGTTTGAGTTTGCAGCATAAATAATAAATTGTAAAACTGTAATTCATCAATTTCAGGATGTAGAGGCCGGGGGCAATTATCCAAGAACATTACCCCAGGGCCAAATAGGAAGAGAAACCATTCTGTCTTGCTCCTGAGCATTTTCAGACCATTAATTATTATCTGTGGTCTTTTGCAGGATTTTTGCTGATACAGGCCTGGCCAGAAAACTTCACTTCATTGAGTCCATTTGAAAATCTCGAGATCATCAGAGGCAGAACCAAGCAACAGTCAGATCTGTTTTTATAACCATACATATAAGAAACGTCATATCCAGAGCCATTTGTTCCAGTGCATATACAATTCTGTGCAAAGCTTTAAGGCACCTGAGCACATGGTTTAACAACAGTTACAAGAAACTTCTGTTTGCATTCAAAACCATGTATTATTAACATATATGCAAATATATATGCAACATATGTAATATGTTTCTTATTTAGCTGAAAGTAGTTGATGTCTCAATGACTTGTTAAATTCCATAGCATAGGAAGAAGCATAGGAAGAAATGCAAGGAAGCATTAACTAGCTAAACCTGGTACTAGATGATAAGCGCTGGGCCCAAACTGGGCTACCATGAAAAGAGCTTTGGAAACAACACATCAACATTTGAAAAGTCACTACTTAATGTATTAGAGCTGTTTGTATTTATTCTAATATTAATGTTTTCTGAGCAAGACTGCTTAATACTTAGATAAACAGCTTTAGGACTGTGCCTTCCTCAGGTGCCTAAAACCTTTGCACTCTACTGTGTATTTTGCAATGCTAAACAAGTTTTACAGTAATGGTTTTTCAGGCAGTATGTTTTTTGGGCAATTGGACTTTGCATCGATATATGTAGATATATAGATGATAATAATTCAGCAGCAAAGTGTTATGTGTATTATATTACTGAGGCATTTAAGAGCATATTGAGTTATTTATATATGTTTGCATTACTGAGAAATGGTTACATTGCTGTCCCAAGCAAACCGAGAGATATTGCTGAATGAAAAGTCCTTTCTGAAAAATCTGCTTCTGGATATTTAGCATGTTTCAAAATCTATGGCAAAAAAATATCTACTATATGTATTTATTTTGAATAGGTACAGATAGGTAGAAAGTTATGTTGGACCCCAGAATAGTTTATATATTTATATAACACCAATACTTTGGAAGGGGTGTAAGAAACCTGGTTACAGCAAACACTGACAGCCTTCTTTAAGACGCAAACATTTTTAAATGCTCAAAAACATACAGAGTGTCCAGTAAGTATGCATTTTACCAATTTATCTTTTTCATCTAAATTTAGTGGCAGAGTCAGTTTTGCGGTGTTGAACATTCCACGCCTTCAGTACCTGGGCCTTCGTTCTCTGAAAGAGATCAGTGATGGTGACGTGGTCATAAAGAACAACCCCCAGCTCTGCTACACCCATGGTAGCTACTGGCAGACGCTCTTCAGATCTGACAAACAGATCATACAAACTAAAAACATTACAGCTACCGGTGCCTGTGGTAAGGGAGTGATTGGAGTGATTGGTGATGCACAACAGCCTCATTTAGATTGACTGATGCTGCACTTAAAGGTGCCATTAAATAATTAATAATCTAAAAATAATTCCCTCTTCTTTCTGTGCTTTGTCCCTAGAGTTACAAAACAGGATCTGCAGTGAGATGTGCACTGAGGAAGGATGCTGGGGCCCAGGACCCTCCATGTGCTTTTCCTGTAGGCATGTCAGTCGTCAGGGGAGCTGTGTGACTGCCTGCAATCTGCTTGAAGGGTAAGTGCTGCAAAGATTTACATTCCTTGATGAATGGACAAATAGAAATGGTCCTTGAATTTCTTACTTGGAGTAAAGTCTTACAGTAAAGTACATTAAAAATAAGTGATGTTTTCTTCCCTCCACTACAGTTTTGGAGATGCAAATTTTCTACCAATGATATATAATGTTGGTCCAACGCAGTATCATTTGAGAGTGGCTTCATATCAAACTTGGGCTTGGTACTATTATGTGCTTGCTAATGCTCACATTTACAGCCAGCTCCAACATTACTGGTGCACTCGGCTAAGATGGTTAAAGACGTAATTTGTTTTAATATACTCTGCAGCCTTAGGGTTTGAGATCAAAACATGTAGATGTGGTAAACATGATCAAAACATGTAGATGCGGTAAACAACTTAGAACATGGTGTCTTTGGTGGCAGACCACCTAGTTTTTAGGTGAGCAAAAGTAAAGAAACACAAAGCCATCAAGCCGGCAACCCACCGACATCACCAAATTCTTCTTTTGTGGTGCTTTTCCAGACTTGATTACTACAGCTTCTTTGAGGTGGGGGTCTTTCTTCAGGCTCAGGATTTCAAATGCATGCTCAGTTTGGTTAGGGTCTGGTAAATGACTTGACAAGTCTAAAACCTTCCACTTCTTGCTTCTGATGATGTCCTTTGTTGTGTTGGCAGTGTGGTTTTTTTTTTTTGATCTTGATCTTGCTGCATGATAAGGTTCCTTCTAATATGATGCATATGAGTCTGTAAATTGGCACATTCAGGCAGAATATTTCTGTGAACTTCTAAATTCATGACTTCTGCTACCAATATGACTTTCAGAAGCAGCCATCAAAGCCCAACCATGACACTATGTCCACCATGCTTGACCGATGAGTTGTATGTTTTAGATATTGAGCAGAACCGTGACCTTTCCCCCTTCTTGGTAGAGGTTAATCTTGGCTCATTGGCCCATAAAACTCTCCTCCAGAACTTCACAATTTCTTTGTAATGAATGGTTTCATCTTGTGTTATGGCCTCTATATGTTTGCTCTATATGTTTGTGATACCTTCACCCCTGCCCCATGAAGGCCATTAGTGATGTCACTGACTGCTGTTTTTGGAGTTTCCCTCACAGCTCTCACAATGCCGACCTGTTCAATGTCTGTTTGTTAGAACACCAGTAATTTTTTAGGACAATTATTGTATTGGCTGAGTCTAATACTTGTGCAATGGCCCTTGTCAATTTACACTCTTTTCTCAGCTTCAAAATGGTTTTCATGTTGATTAGTCCTTCTTTTCCCAACAAAGGCAGTCTTCACAGGCAAAACTCAAAATAGATATTCAATCAATCCAAAAATATACATCCATCAGCGATAACATTAAAACCACCTCCTTGTATCTACACTCACTGTCCATCTTATCAGCTCCACTCGACTATATAGGAGCATTTTGTAGTTCTACAGTCTGATTCTCTGTATTCTTTGTTATCCCCCACCCTGTGGTTACAGGACGCTGTCCTCAGGATGCTGTTGGCTGGATAGTTGGGGTTGGTGGGCGATTCTCAGTCCAGCAGTGACACTGAGGTGTTTAAACACTCCAGCAGCACTGCTGTGTCTGATCCACTCACACCAGCACAAGACACACTAATACACGTCAGTGTCACCAGAGTGCTGAGAATAATTCACCACCCACATAATACCAGCTCTGTGGTGGTTCTATGGGGGGCCCTGACCATTGAAAAAAATGTGGGCGGGGCTAATAAAGTATGCAGAGAAACAGATGGACTACAGTCTATACTTGTAGAACTACAAGGTGCACCTATGTGGTAAGTGGAGCTGATAAAAAATGGATAAAGAGTATAGAAACACTAAGGTGGTTTTAACGTTATGGCTGATAACATTAAAACAACAGGAGCAGGAAACACATGCCAGTCACACATTCCATTATTGCTCACTTGATTCAACCTGTTCGTACAAAAGGTGCGATGGTCTAAGTTGTTTAACATATCGTCGCTGTCCAAAGAAAAACAAGTATCTCCAAAATGGCAACTTTACAGGAAAGGCCAAAAACCTCATTTAACTTTAATGTAAGTCAATGGAACCAGACATCTTTCCAAACAGTTTTGGGCCATTTCTGTTGGTCCATTCATCATGAGATTCTCACACA
The DNA here is from genome assembly GCA_034552555.1 of Semaprochilodus insignis. NCBI lineage: Eukaryota > Metazoa > Chordata > Actinopteri > Characiformes > Prochilodontidae > Semaprochilodus > Semaprochilodus insignis. Next base: position 12,220,440 of record CM067479.1, on the reverse strand, counting down.
GTGTAAACAGCAGCTGATGTGTTCAAATGATGCATAAAAGTAAAAATGGACAAAAATGGAGATACATGTTTTTCCTTGGACAGTGATGATATCTACATGGTAATCCAGAACCTGTGCTATATTGGAACGTTAAACATGAAATAAATGTACTCACCTACATTTTTATAACATTCATACTTTGGGTTTTCTTTGTACAGAACGCCTCGTGAGTACGTGTCCAACCACACGTGTTTAGAATGTGACCAAGAGTGCAAGATTCTCAATGGAACCCCAAGTTGTCATGGACCAGTACGTGACATTCCCTTATAGTTTGTGGCATTTAGGATGGATTAAGGATTCTCGGCCATAATACTCATGCCCAGAGCAGTGGGCTGTAACATGTAGGTTGTTTGCCATAATGCTTCTTCTTCGACAATGGTAACGTGCTTTAATATCATCATTGCACCTGACAAGCTTTGAGTCCTTCTGTCGTTCTTTTGTGTAATAAAGTTTACTGGATGTTCTCTGATTAATTTGCCTCCCCCTTCCTTATTTCCCACACTTGCAGGGAGCTGATCAGTGCGTTGAATGTGCCCACTTTAAAGATGGCATGCACTGTGTTTCCCAGTGTGCCAATAGTGTACCTGGCATGAACAACAGACTTGTCTGGACCTACCCCGACAAGAACAGAGAGTGTCAGCAGTGCCATCCTAACTGCACCCAAGGGTATAAAACACACACACACACACACACACACACACACACACACAAATATATATAATATATTTATATTGACATAAACATATATATGAATATATAACACACACATATATAAATATATACAACTATATATATTAAAGACCATGAACATTCTTGTCAGTACAATTGCTGAGATGGAGTATCAAGATTAGAGACTGTTTCTGTGCAAATGGGGATATTACATTTTATTGATACTAGGTGTGTACATCTAAAATGGATATATGCACTGGTAGTACTATATTATGGTTGGTGGTGATAACTCGCATTTCACTTTGTTTAGGTGTATTGGTCCTGGACTTGAGGGATGTGAATCACAAAGGTTAATATTTTAACTATATTCTTCATTATTGGTCTCTATACTGTCCTATACTGTACAAAACACACTATGTTTTGATTTGTTACGGAATGTATATGTTTCTGATGCAAACTCTGATACAAAAAAATAAAGCGCACTGTTTCTGAAGACCTTAGAGAATATTTTGAATGGGGGAAAAAGTCCCTTACTACAATCTCTAGTAGATCTTAAACCAAACTGTGATGCCATGGTTGAAATCATTTACAAAGTGTGAAATGGTGCATAAACCAAAAACTGCATCACTTCAATTGTTAGGGCCGCCTCTGAAATGATGTATAGGCTCTAGAAAATAAATAAATACATTGAAACTATTGAATTCTGTACAAATGTGCAAATAAATGTGAAAAGTAAGTGTTACAGTGCTATTTAATTCAGGGGAAATAACCTAGATAATCTGGATTAGGTAAACCAGATTACTATAATCTAAGGTAAACTAATGTCAAGTAATATAAAGGAATGTAAACACTACACTGTATTGCAAAGAAATAACAATAAAATTCTCCAAACTGTATTTTGGGATCTCCGTATCATGGCACCTATATGGGTAAAGTAAGAGATCTGGTCTTACAAAAATGTGTCAGGAATGTTTTTTTTTTTTTTCTGCAAGTGACTTGATATAAGATATTTCATCTCCAGCTCACACATGTCCTTGGTTGCGTCAGGCGTGGTGGGTGGGCTGCTGCTCATTGTAGTGGTTCTCCTATGCGCCTTCATTCTGTTGCGCCGAAGACGTATCCGCAGGAAGAGGACGTTGCGTCGCCTCCTTCAGGAGAGAGAGGTACAGAATGATGAATGTCAGAGCGATGTTTTAAGCAGTTATTCACACTGCCATGTCAAAACCTTGACAATCCAAAGGAAGATCCAAAACGAATAAGATCTCACTACATGAACTTGTATGTATAGTTAAACATTTTTTTAACCTTCTCCTATTAAGCTAGCTTTCAGAGATATGAGGTTTTCACATTACAGTGTTGTTACACGTTGTTCATTTATTATATGTAGGGTTTGATATTGGCAATAATCCCTCAGCATTCAAGTCATTTTTATATTATGTGTAATAGCAAAAGCATGTACCACCAAAACAAAGATGGTTGTAGTTGATATTTGCAAAATACTCCAGATGAATCCTTTAGGCTTACTGAGTGATTGACAACATGGAACACATCACAATTTAGAACCACAATGGTTTTCATTCAGAGGGGATTTTACAGCATGTCATTTACACAGCCAATCATCTAGTTTAGATTTTGAAGGTAGACAGATATTTAGATGTGTTTAATGGCTCATTATTGCTGATATAATTGACCACTTCGGCTTTGAAATCCGACTTTGATGACATGACTGATTTTTTTGGCAGTGCCAAAGTAATTGTGTCAGTATAACCAAAGTATTGATTTTCTAATAAACAACTGTTATTATGATAAAGTAGTGTCCATCTCTCACAGACAGCTGCATACCGTGCTGTACAGTTAGTGAAATCTGGTGATAAACAGCTAATTCAGCTCAATCTATCAAATTTGTGACTAGTCATTGTCTACCATGTTGACTAACTTTGTAGTTGGTGGAACCTTTGACTCCAAGTGGCGAGGCACCAAATCAGGCCCTCCTCCGCATCCTGAAAGAGACTGAGTTGAAGACAGTCAAAGTTCTTGGATCTGGGGTGTTTGGCACAGTCTTTAGGGTAAATTAATGCACAGCAATAAATCTATGATACATCAAGGATCATATTACTGTGTTTGTAATGCAGTTCTGTTGGTATTTTGTGACTGAAAACTGACTGTTTGGTTTTTCCACTCAGGGTTTGTGGATTCCCGAAGGGGAAGATGTAAAGATTCCCGTTGCGATTAAAGTTCTCAGAGAAGTCACCTCTCCTAAAGCTAACAAAGATATTTTGGATGTGAGTATCATGCCTTGTTGAAAATAAACAATTGGACACAAATTATTAAAAAGGTGTAGAATCATTATTATAGTAGAGATAAAATGGAACTATTTACTCTTAGTATTTAATGTTGACTTTACAGTTAAATACAACAGGTTGATTATTTCAGTGACTCCCAACTTGGGGATCATAATGTGCAGGGGAGGTGAGGGACTTTGAGGTGTTGCGGAATTTTTGTCAAAGAAAATACAAAAGGCCTGTTTTCAGGAGCAATATGAATAAGGTTGCTGTTCTGTATTTCGAGGTTGAGTTGGGGGAAAGGAGGTTTGAGAGCTCCAATATAAATTTTGTGAGGTTCCATCTTAACATGGTTGGGAATTATTGACAGTATCATTATTTGACAGCAGGTTTACCGAATAGCAATTGTTAAATAAGAAAATAAGCTCAAAGACAAAAAATGAGTTACCTGAAGTGTTTAAGGTGGTAGTAACTTCAGGCTCCTGCAGATGGCGAGGATGATGGATATGGGCGGGGTGTGTGACGGGATTCTTAGATTGAGAAGAGGTGGTACAGTGCAGTGAATGTCTCATTAGATGTGTGGAAAATCGGTTGTAAAACAGATGTGATTGGGAAACAGGAGTGATTTCATATGGGTGTGCCAAATGACACAGTGTGAAGGAAGTATGGAAGGTGTATGGAAGCGTACAGTCATACGGGTCTACCAGCAGTGGCAAAACAGGAAATTTGAATCAGAATTGTGCCAGAGAAGGCATCCACCAAATCTGGACCAACTACACAATTATTTTTGTTGCAAGATTGGCGTAATATTGATGTGTCCTACATCCAGAAACCTGTCCAGTCCATGCCAAATCAAATTGCAGCTGTTATTTATGCTCGTGGAAGTATTACACACTATTAGGTACATTTCAGTCACAGTGACTCATTTTTTGTCCGGTGAGCTTACAATACTTTTGGCAGTTATCTTGACAGTATATTATGATTATTATCTATGCTCCAGGAGGAACCCCCTTGCCCTGCCCATTTTTGGGTTTTCCTGCTCTAATACACCCAAGAGCATTAGGAAGGGCTTGTTAATTAGCTGATGAGTTTTATCAGGTGTGTTGGGAATTAGGCAAACACAAAAATGTGCAAGGGAGGGGATCCTCCAGGACCAGGGTTAAGCCATGGAGTTAGAAGATCACAGGTCTGGTTCCCAGTTTCTTGCTGCATCCCCGCCATTGCAAGGATTTGTTAAATTCCATCAGCAGCACACCTGGTTTTATTAAAGGACTGTACTGATTAGTCAGAGCTGGTATTGGGCTTCCTTAGTAAAGGTTTGGAAATTGTTAAGCTAACACTGACAAACATACAGTTATACATTTACATATATATTTATAACTTTATTAATGTATATGTATAACTGTATGTTTGTCAGTGTTAGCTTAACAATTTCCAAACCTTTACTAAGAAAGCTATATATTTAGTTAATATATAGGATTTTTAAAAATACACACAGCACAGACTAATGGTTTAACATCTGCCTCAGACTTTTGCACAGTCCTGAATGTTGTATCAGACAGTATATATATATATATATATATATATATATATGAAAATATATATATATATATATATATATATATATGACAGTAAATTTAATATACATGCATATCCATATCTAATATGTATAAATTGATTACCTTCCTAGGAGGCCTATGTTATGGCCAGCATGGACCATCCACATGTGTGTCGTCTGTTAGGAATATGCCTGACATCAACTGTGAAGCTCGTAACACAGATTATGCCTTATGGCTGTCTGCTGGATTATGTCAGAGAAAACCGAAACAAGATTGGCTCACAGAATTTGCTCAACTGGTGTGTGCAGATTGCAAAGGTAAGTCTGTAAAAGATAATAACCCTTAAAATCATAAAATCATTAGTTAAGTACAAAACATGGTCAAGTGGTCTTTACTGTCATTCCTCAGTGACATTGCATTAGAATGAAATGTCATTCTTTTGGTGCCATAGTTCATCATACAATAGCAGTACATTACACATAGTTGTATTCATAAGTGCAGATACATGACAGTGATACACAAAAGCAATATACATAATATATACACCAGGCTAAATATACAGAATGGTAAATATACGTTACAATAAATGAACAGAATAATTAATATGTGTGACAAATACATAGACATTCTGGCGACGAGAGACATGTTCACCAGTATTTCTGGGACATGTCTTGACTAATCTACAAAAAGGCCAAGACTCCTGATAACTAAGAGTTTGACGGGGATCAGAGTTTAAGCTGCATTTGAATGCTTTTGCAAATCCATTCGACACAATCAGAACTGAGCATACAAATCTGGGCACTCCTAGTAAAAACGTTTTTGTTTCAAACATTACCTACAAAAGCTTTTTCCAGGTAACAGGCACAAAGACAGCTGTGTTTATGTGGTTACAACCGTGTCAGTAGTGTCAACAAGGTGTGTTCAATTAGCTAATTCCAAGACACATCTGACTTCCCAATAATGCTTTATGCTTTTTGTTTGTACCTTACTTATTCTTACTAAATTCATCCTATTTTTTATTTTATTTTAGATTTTTAGGCACTGGTGTTATATTTATTACTGTTATTACAGTTTAGATTTTTATGTTGTTGGAATTTTTCTTTACAGCTCCTGAATTTCCTTCCTTTCCTTTGGATTCCCGGGAAAAATAAAGTTTAAATAAAGTCATTTTTATCTTATCTTATAAAGTGTTTTATTTGCACACAAACTAGTTTCTGTCCTCCACTGTGCCCAGTGTTGGTGTTTTCAAGACCTCTGAAGTCATGTGTCATTCTATAGTTTACATTATGCCCATACATGGAAGTCTGGGTCTAAACTCTTATTCTTTATGAATGGGGTTTTCCAAAATCGTGCCCTGCTGTAAATAAAAATGTTCACTGGATTATGGGGTTGGTAAAGAGTCAGAATACTAATATATTGTCGCTGTCCAAAGAAAAACATGTATCTCATTTTTTGTTGAGTTTGACTTTTATGCATCTTTTGAACACAGCAGCTGCTGTTTACACTGTGTGAAAACTTCCTGATGAATAGACTGACAGAAAAGGCCCCCCAAAAAAGTCTGGTTCCATTGACCTCCATTAAATTCGAAATAGGTTTTTGCCCTCTCCTGTAGTTGAAAAAGTTGCCATTTTGGAGATACTTGTTTTTCTTTGGACTCCGATGATAAACTACATGTAAGCCAATGCTCCTGTGCATCAGTATGATGTCACTAAACTACACAAAACTAAGGTAGATCTGATGAATTCTTAGGTAGGATAAAATGACCTTTCAGTGCCTTATGGGTATCTCCTAGGACTCATCGGTTGTACACAACTTATTGTTATGAATTGTCTGATTTTTTGAGTGTGCTGGATCACTTCAACAGTGCACTGTGTCGTGAATAGGAAACAGGTTCGGATACAGCTTTACTCTGTAGTGACAAAAGTTCTGCTGACTATGTAATAGGTAGAGTTTCAGTATATCTATCCTGGTTATCCTACATAGCAAGACTGAAAGAAAAAACAACACTCTGGAGAAGGGAGGGCAGGGAGCTACTGAATGCAGCAATTCTTTGTGCCAAATACTTGAACAAATGAATTATATCATTTCAGCAGATTCCTTTTGGTAGCGTTTCCATGCTGCATTGTTCCTGTCTTAACAGGGCATGGATTACTTAGAGGAGCATCGACTTGTCCATCGTGACTTAGCGGCCAGGAATGTGCTGGTGAAGACACCCAATCATGTGAAGATCACTGACTTTGGCCTGGCCAAGCTCCTCAGTGCTGATGAGAAAGAATACCATGCAGATGGAGGGAAGGTATAGTCATTTGTATCCAACTCAAAATAATGTGGTTTGCATATCATTGCTATCAGAACAAAATGTTGTATCTCTAGTTTTTACATCATTTGAAAATACTAGCTCCTGTTTACGTTGTGTCAAAATGTAATGATGAATGAACGAATAGAAGTGGTCCAAATGACAATATAAAGCCTTATTACATTAACTTGTGTTTACATCTTCTCTAAAGCTACTTTTCAAAGGTTCGTTCTGATGGCAACCATATATTTTTAACCCTGTTTTTATTCACTTTAAAACTAATTTAGAGGTAGACTGAATTGTAGCTATCTAACAATGCTACTATTTAAAAGATTTATTGTTTTAATTTAGGAATTTTAATTGATTAAGTTAATGTGATAGTAAGATAAACAAGAATTGATGTTAAAAAGTCTATTCTTTTCTCTCAGATATGCACTTATACCTCCCATATATGGTTTACTTGATATTGAAATACTACAGTGTGGTGCACCAATTGATATTATAATCCTCTGACATTTTCACTTTATATGCAACAATTTGCAGTCCCTTCTTCTTCCAAGGACTTATTCGTAAAATAAGTGAGCTAGTTTATGCAGTTTATCTGTGTCATTAGTCTAAAACATTTCAGAAATATTCCTCCAATGGCTTTGGATATTGATACATATTATTTTTGCTGCATTTATTTATTATTAATCTGCCCATTTTGGTGCAAAATCATTTTTAAGCATTTGTTGTTGAAATATTCTGTGACTCTCTTGCCGCATGACATAAGAAGCTTTAGTGAAGAAATATGTTAAACACTGTTTCAACTGTAATTTACTACATACTGAAAATTGATTGCATTGTGACATGTTGACTGCTCAGCACTGACCATCATAATTTGTCAGCATATTCAACATTAAATGTTATATTGTTGTTGAAAAGTATGAGCCAAAAGTCATCAACATATGCACTTAACCCTTAAGCAAAAGTGGTAACCTGAATCATGCTGAAAAAGTTCAGAAAATCAACCTGACCTATCAAAAACACTTGGATTAACTTTTATAGGCTACAGGGCATTGTGTTTTACGCTCTTATGAAAATTGATAGCTCTTCCTGAATTAAAGTGCCAACTCCTAATAACAGTGTAGAACAAAGCCAAGAGATACAAAAGACTACAAGAGAGTGGCACTGATGGATCGTCCAGCAGAACAATGAATAAACAGGCTGCTGTTGTCAGTGTATGTTTAAGACCAAAACATATAAATTACCTCTGTTCTGATTGGCTGCTCTGAATCATACCCAAGACACACCAGAAGTATTATGCATGTCTTCAGCTAAACTAGCTTTACATGTGATTTAGTGCTGTTTTAATCATCATCAGATGTACAAAACGCAAAAGGCCAATAATCGTTCCTTGCTAAATCTATATCCCTATATCCATCTTATCTTCCATCTTATCCTTGTATCCAAGTATCATGCTGTACCTCTGCCCCATAATGACATGTGTAATGCAAATTAAGATTTCACTTTTCACTGTCTCAGTACTTGAATGCAAGTAGTGCTTACCTGTAAAATCTCTTTTTTTAATCTACCAGGTTCCCATAAAGTGGATGGCTCTGGAGTCCATTCTTCAATGGACATACACACATCAGAGTGATGTCTGGAGTTATGGTCAGTAGTAGTTCAGTCTGGCTCTAAACAATGTTATATTCAAGAAATGTATAGAAGTCAATACAATTTAATAGCAGTTACATGCTCAAAAAAATTCCAAGCTACTGCCTGCTTCGAACTCGGTGGGCGTTTCAGCCCACAAAATGATTGACAGTGGCGTCTCGCAGGCAAAATAAACAACCCACAATATCACCAACTGATAGTCTTTCCCTGGTCTGTCTTTCAGTATTCATGTTCTTGCTTGACGTCAGTTTCCACTGTTGGAGTTGCATTACAATACTCTTGAATGCATTAAGAATGGTCAAGAACAGTTAAAGTACCCAGACTGGTTCTCAGGCCCTGAATACCAAGGATGCATCAATTGCAGCAGGATTAGCTGAGGCAGGAAACACTGAAGAGGAGTTGATTATACACTCATCATCAGTAGAATAGTTGCACCCAGAAGGAAGTGTCAGATTGCAGTGCTATTGGAAAGGAAGATAAAGGTTACCAGGAACAATAAATGATGATACATGTAGACTGATATGATCAATATTTATTGAACTACACATACAGAAGTAGTGTCTCTCAGTATGACGTCGGGCCACCATGTTTGCTAATGCAACATGTCAGACATCTTGGCATGGAGTTGTGGAGGTTCCTAATGATGTCCTGTGACGATCCATCCCATGCAGCTTGAATATTCTCACACAGTTCCTGCAGATTTTGCGGTAGGAGTGGAGGTGCAGTGACACCAGGCCTTCTGGACATGTGACCCGTGACGCCAAACCGCTAATCTTGACACTAACCATGGTGCCTCCACACACAGATTCATTGGTTGTCTCCACCAAGACTAAAGCATGACCCGTCAGTGAAGAGGACCCGCTGCCATTCCGAGTCACTCCATGACAGTCTGGCCTGACACCATGGACACCATTGCAGTTTTTGGCAATGTTGATGTAGTGTCAAGGTCAGCCTGCGTGCATGTAGCCCTGCGGTGTGCAGTCAACTGCCAAAGGTGCTGGCACTAACAGGATGAGGCCCGTCTTTGCTTATGTCACATGCGCAGCCGAGCGTGAAACTTCAATTATTTGTATGTCTCATGATGTCAAACCTACCCAAGTTTCACTCCTGTCAGCTGATTGATGGAAACAAAATGAAATAACATATGTAACATATATATATAAATTATTTTCTGCACATAGTAAATGTGTCGATTTTTGTTGTCCTGTCTGTTGTATGTTTACTCTTTTCACTTTCACTCTGTAGGCTCCTTAATAATATATTTTCAAATCACCTGCAAAAGATTCTGTTTTGTCATTTGCATTGCACAAAGCCTTTGTTTATTCCGTGCTTACATTTATTGACTACTAAATTATAGCTTAATGCTGCTGGGCTTGGAGTGGGCTATTGCACAGAATTATTTTTACCAGCAGTCCCTGATCTGGACCACATATGTGTAAGCATTTTACAGCAGTTTAAAATCATAGTAACGTTAATTATTTGCGTATATTGCCCTTGTCCACCTTTACACCTGACGGTATTCTTTCTCTGACAGTTATGTGACAGTTAGAACATCACAGGGACTTCAAAACTACTTGAAAATCAGGAAAATTAGTAGACGGAGGGTTTAACAGACCATATACAGTCAAAGCTTCACATCAATCCAGCTGCTCTGAACGCGGATTAGCTCATTCATTTACTGTACTCGGCATTAATTTGCTTATGTAAGTGTCTGTGCTCTCCTCTTTGCAGGGGTAACTGTGTGGGAACTCATGACATTCGGAGCAAAACCCTACGATGACATTCCAGCGAGTGAGATTGCAGGGGTACTGGAGAAAGGAGAGCGTCTGCCTCAGCCTTCCATATGCACTATAGATGTCTACATGATCATGGTCAAATGTGCGTCTGCATTTAATAATTCACTGAGAATACTTCATTTGCTGTTATTGGATGTTGTACACTTATTTACAGCAGTATGAAAGCGTAAGCATATATTTGAGCACAATTTGAGTGATTTTCAGGTTATTTGGTACACCTAATATATAGGTACACAGAGTGGTCTTACAGTTACATTAGCCCCATTCTATCAGTAAGTATCCACAGTGTTTAATACTGATGTACCAATAGAACACCCACTACTGTGTCGATACCATCTCAGTAGTCTTCCTGCTATGCTGAGACTGGCCCAACAAGCATGGTTAGGGGTTAGCGGTTGGCTGACAAATTGCACAACAACATATGAGTTTATCAGGTACAAGTGGGCCTGCTGTGGCTAATGAGTGTGGATACAATCTACAGTAGGTATCCATTATCTAGTAAACTGGTAATTAAGTGTAGGCATTAGTTACATTGTGTGACCTTTGACATCCACTGTAGGTTGGATGATAGATGCAGACAGCAGACCTTGCTTTCGTGAGCTTGTCGCAGAGTTCACAAAAATGGCTCGCCATCCACCTCGCTACCTCGTAATAAAGGTAAAACTGTACTGTACTGTATTTGTCCATAAAAAAAAAACTGATTCAAATATATGTTTGGATGAATATTCTGAACGTATATATATAATATGATGTTAATATAAGCACAACCTAATAATTTGACTTAGTCTTGTTTATCTGCAGGGAGATGAGCAGATGCGCCAGTCCAGTCCAACAGATACTAAACTGTATCGCACCCTGCTCAATACAGAGGACATGGGGGATGTAGTTGATGCAGAGGAGTACCTGCTGCCTAGTAAAGCCTTCTTCAACAGCTCACAGTCACATGCATCATCGCATCAAAACTCTGCGGTATGTACTGTGATCTAGTACTTGCTAGTAGTGGTCACTCATCTTTTGAGCTTTCCTTTTCCCTGCCAGGGTCGGATTCCAAATGTAGTTCAACAGACTTTTGAACGGACTATTAACATAATGTAAGGGTAGAGCATTTGAAGTGAAAACAAATAAATAAAGATAAATAACGAAATACATAAAGAATATAGAGAGTTTATATAAATGATGTATTAATAAATTAAGTTTGGCATGACAGTGACAACATGGTGTTCACAGCATACATTCATTTGAAGCCTTCTCTTATTCAGGAGATAAATGGCAATGGCATGATACTGCGCTACATCACTGATCCAATACACAGCTATCTGGATATAGACCATCAACTGCCAGGTATCTCTGCTGTCCAATACCACATTCCATAGCAGTTCCTCCATCTTCCTGCTGACTTTTCTCAACCTAGTCAGCAGGAAGGGGGGGGGGGGGGGGCTGGGTCAGTAACAAATATTAATAATATTTAAAAAATGGTTTCTCATTGACACTGTATAATTTTGCCCTAATTCAAAACGTTGCCTTTTGTTACCAGAGTACATGAACCAGGAAATGGCGACACAGATCGACAGGGTGAACCACAACTATGAGAACACCATGCCCATGGAAAAACACATAGGCACATCTGGCAGATCCAAGTTTCTGAACAATTCACCGAGTACCGTCCCAGTTTCCCGCGGCGCCAGTCTGGACAACCCAGAATATCAGCACGACATCCTTCCCAGCCAAACCTCTCACAGTCTCTTCCTTCCCGCAGCAGAGAACTTGGGTTATCTAGGTCTTGCTACAGCTGTTCAGGCCCCAGGGCAATAGAGACAGTTGATGTGGGAACGTTGTATGAACTCAAAACAATTCAGGACCTGCATAAAACCTGTTTCAGCAATCATTTCGAGGACGCCAACACCAAAAACACATTTGTCGTTTTCCCACCGCCCTGAACTCCTTCACATATGCTTTTTCCAGGCTGGCTGTTTTCCCGAAAAGTGAAAACACGGGGTTACAAAGTCACCAAACTGTTTTCACAACATTTTTGTGACTGAACAGAGCACCGTTTTATGCCCATGTTTTTCAGCCGTTGGCCACTTAAGATTAAGGCATTTACGTTTTTAAGATTACTCACGGTGCACCCCATTTGGACCATTAGCCCACATCAACTTGACTGAAACAGTGGACATTGTTTGGCTGCATGTTTTAAGTATAAAAGGCCGGTCACTGCTTTTCCACTCTAACGGAGTCAGCAATTGACTGACCTCTTTTACCAGCAAGTGTGGGGCAAGTAAGAAATTATCCGACCTTTTCTTTCAATTTTTAATGGTATTAATACAATGCACTGTTAAATTTTAATTCCTTCCAGGCGTAGTCAGGTCAGTACTGAAGCCTTTGAATTCAGTCCCATTATTTAATATTTAACTGCATGTAAATTATTCATACACACAGAAAAATACACTGAATTTTGAAGTCTCAGCACTGTATTTGTAAGTTGTGTATTTGTGTGTTGTGCCCAGGTTTAAAGAAAAGTGAAAGTGTATAAAACTGAGTTTTGTTTACATTACTTCTAACACTGCAGTATTATAAAACATGCACCATGGACAAAACTAATCCTGTGGTTGCACAAAGGTGAATTAACTAATGTGAATTTACATTTGGTAGTTCAACTAACTAATAGCTACTTCTAATAAAGTTTTTTTCTTTTTGTCACGGCTTTTAATCATACTTGTCATTGCTTCACCAGAGAAGCTCAATTAGACATGCTATGCTGAAGAGGGTGCTTGGCAAGAATTTGGTTTACACAGTTTGCCCCGACACGTCTCATGCAGTTTTTTACTGTTTTTTACTTCACTAAATGTACTTACTTTACCATGCTTGGTTATGCAGATTAGGAAGCAATAACAATTAAAATAGTATAGTTAGTTTTAGAAATATATATATATATATATATATATATATATAAAAATATATATATATATAGTTTTGAGCATAATTTGAGTGGTTTCCAGATTATTTGGTGTACCTAATATGTACCTGCGTTCATTGTTCATTTTATCAGGTGCACCTACCATATAGGTACACAAGGTAGTCTTACAGTTACAGTGTTTATAAACCTGTCTAATACTGATGTACCAATGGAGCACCCACTACTGTGCCACTACCATCTCATTAGTCTTCCTGCTATGCTGAGATTGGTCTGACACCCAATATTATATACAGTCAATGGTGGTCCTATCTTTTTCCCTTTAGCATTGTTAGGGGGTAGAGGATGGCTGATAAATTGCGCAGCAACATCAGTAATCTGATTACTTATAAATTTAATACATAATATTGTATATATATATATATATATA